>JABWTJ010000923.1:0-213254 GCA_016801875.1 Solanum sitiens | reverse complement strand
AGTTACTAGGTTGGTGTCACCCGGTTAAGTCTTAGGTTGTCGGGTGCACTAAATAGTTCTTTTTATTTGTCCTAGGTTAGTTAGCTAGTTAGATCAGTTAGTTATAGCCTAGAGTTGGTTAGAGAGTTAGGCCCCACATGGATGGACCCTTGCACATGCCTGCCCCTAACTACCCTAACCGAATTGGTTAGGGTGGTCCCCTCACTTGGCCGGTTTTCACATGTGCTTGCACATGTGTTGGTTATAATTTCCTAACTAACTATTCTTGATGGCTCATTTGGAATGTTTACTTATTATCCCAAGGATCCTCACTATGTCCTTGGGCACTACTTAATCTACATGACCATTTTCAGTGGTCATGTGCTATGATGCCAAGGCTTGACACATGGATGCCTCGTATCTATTATGAGAATACTATGAAACATATGTTTTTAGCTTAGGGTCTTTATTGCTGGTACATTCCTTAAACAAGCTCATTAATGTTAGAAAATTGGCTAACACCCTTTAAGTCAATTTTTTCTAATATGCCCAATATTTTGCTTATTTGGATATTATATAGAAATTGGCTAATACCCCTTAGAAAATTTTCTATACTATGCCCAATATTTCTCAATATTGGGCATTGGTATGCCTATGTAACCCCAATACACATTCTTAAAGACCTATTGGGCTCTTCACTAGACATGTAATTTTCCGGAATGTTACATGTGGAAAGGCTTGGAAGAAGCTTATCTTCATGCAACAAAAGATAAGGAGTTCCACCTCAAATAACAACTGCAGAATATGAAGCTAGGAACCAAAACAATTGATGAATATATTAAGGAATTCAAAGGCATATGTGATAGACTTGAAGTCATTCATAAGCCTGCAGATGAAGATAATAACCATACTGCTCTTAATGAGGCGTGTCAAATTTGTGTAGGAATAACCATACTGCTCTTAAGTGTTTTTACAGGTGGGATTACTCTTACTAAGCTGCAGATGAGCTACCACAAGCATTCTGTGCTACTAATCTACAAAACACTAGTGATGACACCTTGAATGTGGAATCAGGACAAGTAGCCATATGACACATAACTTAGGTATCCTAACTGATCTTAAACACAACATTGGATCGACCAGATAAAATCATTATTCGGAATGGATCAAAGATGGACATAATACATGTTGGAAACATATCCAAATCAGGTCTAAAGTTAAACAAAGTTCTTGTAGTTCCTAAGATTAATAAAAATCTACTCTCAGTTAGTAAGCTTGCAAAGGATAATTGGTGCACTCTTCATTTTGATGAAACTAACTTTGTTGTAAACAACAAGAAGACAAGGACACTTTTGTCCAATGGATATAAAAGGAATGGAATCTATGCTTTGGAAGATAACAATCTCTATGCTTTAACTGCTGAACATGATTGGAAAAGGTCAGAATACATGTGGCATACTAGATTAGGACACCCTAGTTTGAAGTCTTTAATAGTCTTGAGTTGTAATACTTGCATAATACAAGTAGTTTAAATAAAAAACCTACTGTTTGTTCTAGTTGTCAGCTTGGAAAGAGTTGTAAACATCCATTTGGTTTGAGAAATAAAATTGAGAAAAAACCTTTATTGATAATTCATTGTGACCTATGGAACTTTCTCCTATCGAATCTTCCCAACATATGAAATATTATGTCATTTTTGCTGATGATTACAGAGCTATACATGGATTTATCCACTAAAATAGAAATATGAATTCTTTGAGGTCTGTTAAATTCTAGAAAATGGTGGGAAAATAATTTTCTAATGTATTTAAGATTTTTCATAGTGATGGAGGTGGTGGTTTTATCCAAACAGACTTCATCATGCATTTGGAAGATTGTGGCATTGTAAGACATATATCATGTCCTAACACACCTAAACAAAATGGAATTTCAAAGACAAAATATAGACATATTGTGGAGGCTATCTTAACTCTACTACTTCATGCTAACCTAACTTTGTTCTTATTGGTTTAGGCTTTCCTCACTGCAGTATTCCTAATAAATAGACGGTCCTACTCTGTCCGAAAAAGGTGACTCCATTTATTAGGTTGTGTGGGGAACAAACAGATTGCAACATCCTAAAAATGTTTGGATGTAGATGTTTTCCATATATCAAGGGTAGTAACAAGATTAGTCCAAAGACTTGCCCTTCTCTGTTCATAGGGTACAATAGCTTACACAAAGGATATAAATGTTATCATCCCTCTACTAGGAGGGTTTACATATCCAAACATGTTGTGCTTGATGAAATTACATTACCCTATGTGTCTCCAAATCAGTATCGGACTAACATTGATGTGTCACCTCACCTTGCTACTAGACTAGATTACAAGACATATTATCCACAAGCCTTAATCATAGGCAAAATTCATCATAAACTCCCATATTCTAACATTACCATTCATGATATATCATACATTCATAATTCTAATTCAACTCATGATTTCATATTCTTGACTAAGTTCTATACACATTAAAAATTCTAGAGAATCATTCAATAATCGTCAATTACTTATCAAAAGACATAAATTCACACACTTTGATTTATAGGGTAAATCATAGAATTCACATAAATTCTTTGTAATATCATGAATCATGTAAGAACCCTAAAATGTAATAGGTTTATCTAGAGCTTCATCACTGTTCAAAAGACTTATAAATAGCTTAATTAATGTGTTTGAGAGTATTGAAGTCATTTCGATTGAGTTTGAAGTCAAACATCAAGGGACGACAAGGACATTCGTCGACTAGTCCTTATGTGCTTGCATGTGCTTATGTGTGTGCAATGCGTTTATGAGGTCCTTATATGGTTAATAATAGTGTTTAAAGGCAGCATATTAAGTTTCGTAAGGTTTGGAGGTCAAACATCCAAGAACGTCAACCACGTTCGAAAATTAGCCTTTGGATGTCCTTGTGTGTTGATGTGCGTCTTAGCATGTTTTACGTGTTCGTTTTTGTTGAATTTGATTGGAGATGTTCCTAAGACCTAGAAGTGCATGTTTAGGGGTCCAACGTTTGGGAATGACTCTACTTAGTAGCCACTAGGGGCCCTAGAGGAGGATCCAACTCAAGGGGCACAACTGCTTGGCAGTGTCCAAACGGCGGCCTCAAGGGACGATCAGTCGATCAGACGATGGGCCGTCGACCTTGGGTGTATATTGGGACTGAAACGTATCAAGGACATTCACGTTTTTAAGGTTCATACCAAAACAACGGACCCCTTTGATGAGGAATCACTCAGACGACGTCCGTCATTAGGCAGTCGTTGGTGGTGCCTGCAATCTGTCAGCTTCACTGTTAAGGCTTGGGGTATTTTTTGGGAAATTCACCCGAAGACTTATAAAATAGGAATATGGTTTATTTATGTGTATTTGGGTATTTTAAGAGTATTTAAGTCATTAGACTCTCATTTAGACCCTAGCACCTAGATCAAAACCCTTTCCCTCCCAAAGTTTCTCGAAAAAACTCCATGAGAGCTCATGGTGAAGATGGAGCTTGATGATGGATATTCAATGGAGTTTATTCTTAAATTCTCTTTGTTATGGGAGCTCTTCATATAAGGCTTTCTATAACCTTAGAGTCAACTTCAAAGATGATTTTTCAAGAATTCAAAATGATGAAAAAGTCCAATTTCTACTCTAAGTCATGGGTTCTTGCATGAAACCTTTTCAAACATTAAGATATGATATTATTGATGTATAATTGATGTTTTCTGATGAAAATCTCTATGAACCCTTGAACTTTTAAAATCTCTTTATTTGACTATGTTATGGGTGAATTGATTATGACTAGATAGTAGTGAATTCATGTGTAGACTTTTATGGTCTCTTTATTTATGTATAGATCATGATTGTATGGTTTATAGGCTGTATAAATTTGATTATATGAGTATTATATGCTTAGTTTCATTTTATATTAAGCTAATTGAATTGAATTGGTGATCATGGCTATTGGTAAGAGCCTTTGAGTATTAGGTTAGTTGATCTGGCTATGGATTGAAGTTGTGAGATTGGATTCGTGGTATGCTACCTAACTCTCTTTATATTATATAGTATAGTTATTTTATTATAATGATGTTTGGTATGGTCCACTTATGGTGGTGGTGCTTATGTGAAATAGTTGTGATTAGTGTGGCCTTGTCGGCATTACTTTATGAATTTTGAATTAATATGGCCTTGTTGGCATTACTTTATGTATTATGTTATTTATCATGTATATCTTGGCTATGTTATCATTGTAAATGTCTTGATGACTTGTGTATATATGTGAAGTTAAAGCATGTGTTCTTCTAAGTAATTGTATGTGATCATGATAGGCTATAGTGATGTCTTATGTGTGTATACTTGAAGTTGAAGTGTGAATCTTCCTAGTTGACTATATGAGACTTGTGAGGACTTATGTTGATGATTCTATAGAAGTGTGTAGTGTGACATGTAAGTATGCATAGTTTAGCCTATGTGCTTCTTGAATGATATACAATATGTGATATGGTGAAGTATGTGGGTGTCTTGTGTTGGTAGACTTGTGTCCCTTACTTGATACATCTAAGATGTGAACATGGATTCTTGAATTAGTATGCTAAAGCTTCTTAGTCTTATATGTGTTATTGACATGTGACCTTGAATATAGTTAAGAAGGTCCTTTATGTGGAATCTTCTTTATATATCCTTAAAGTTGAAAGCCGTAATTGTATCCTTCTAGTGTGAATGGTAGACTTAGGGTTGGTTGGCTGGAACGACATGAAATCATCCTTAGGAAAATCATTGAGCTATCCTCTTAACCATTGTAGGTAGCCTTAGTGGACCCTCTTTGGTAAGGTGTAATGTGATTGGGTTGTGAACTTGATATGGAACCCCTTCATATGCTCCTTTATTGAAATACTCTATGAGAACAAAGTCTAGCATCGAGCGAGTATGTTTGGGGAGTTTCTCTTTATAAGATGACATTAGATAACAAAGAAACCTTTCATATTCCTTAACCATGTGCCTACATGTGATGTGTCCTCGTTCTACCAATGACAAGTAGAACACCCTCCACCGGAGTAGGTTATAACTCCGGATTCCATGCTAAGCTACCATGGTCTATGTCGGTTATTGCCTATTCTCATCATATGGGATACCTACTAGTGTTGGAGAAGTTCTATGAAGTTTAGGTAGTGGTATGAGACGCTATCTAGACATTGCACGATTAGGCTTTGAATATGTTAGTGAATGAGTTCGTAGGTATTTTCCAAGACCATTATATGAATGTCCTTAAGTGTTGAATGTCTCCTTAATGAATTAATGAACCAAATGACATAAGTAATGACTTGTTAATTGAAAAAGTATCTATGTACAGTAGCTTTGAGGATTTCTTAGGTAGGCTTGGAGAGGGTGTATGGGCGTTCTCTTAATGTTTTACTTAGGTGAGTCTTAGAGTGATTCTTGGTAGGGATTCTAATTGGTTAAATGAGAATAATCTTATCTTAGTTAGTCTAAAGGATCTCTTTAGTATGTATGAAGGGCTTGTATGGGCGGTCGTTTCATAACTCACTCAAGTGAGACTTAGAATAACCTTGGGTAGGAGGTTCTCATGTTTATGTGAATTGGTGTGGTATGTGATGTATTTGAATAACTTACTTTAGGTAGTTCTAGGGATCATCTAGGTATGTGTGAAGGGGTTGTATGGGCGGCCTTTTCATAACTTACTTAGTTGAGTCTTAGGATAACCTTTAGTAGGGGGTCCATGTGAATATGCTTATGTGTTTTAATGTATTCTTGATGCTATTTTGTGATATGTAAGTCATATGTAAAGTTACAGTGATGTCACTGTAAAGTTATTGTAGGTTGCTATAAATTGAGTATAATTTGGAATGTGTCTTATATTGTGATCATTGACTTGTTTAATGTCTCTTAAACTATTTTATGAAGGTTTTATATCAAAATATCATGAAAGCATGTTTCTATACTAAATGTCCCTTTTTCATGGTTTTTGCATGGCTTCCATACTTAGTGAATTCAATGTGCTAACTCCTTCTTTTCCCTTTTGACTAAAGTGTAGGGAATTGGAAGTCTTGATATGCCATGGAGGATGGATAGGTTTCTAAGGGTTGAAGATGAAGTATTGGTAAGTCCTCATTGATTCGAGGACAATACCCACATGTTCCTTTTATGTCTTAGTCTTTATTTTTATGTCTTGTATGGGATTAATCTCAAATGTTTATACTCCAAAGTATAGATGGTTCAATGAGACATTGTAAAGGTTTAATGTTTTAAAGAAAGTCTTCCGCTTGCGTATGTTATTGAAAGAATTCTTCGTGTGTGAAGAAAATTTTAAATTCTTACTTATTTTAGAGTGTATATTATGCGATGATTGATACGAGTGGCTTAATTGAGACTTTTAGGAGTCTCATATGCCGCGTGACGACTAAAGAATGCTCTAACTTCTAGGGTGTACTTGTAGGTTTGACAAAGTTGGTATCAAAGCATAAGGTTTGGGAGTGTCTTAGTTTGTCTCATAACCACATCTAGTAGAGTCTTGTTCATAATGTGAAGCGCGTCACATTATGAATAGGAGTCTATTGGGTGATAGGAAAAATTTCAGTTCTTCATTCTTCTAATTGTGCCTAAGAGCTTTGTATATGGTGTTTTTCCTTTGTTCCTTTTGTGATGGTCCTTAGAGTGTGACCTTTGTGAAGTTAGGGTTGAGGGAGAGAAAAAGACGAGGTGTTACTTGTTAGATGGGATATGGAAGATTGTGATGGTGACGTTAGGTTTGTTGAATTACCATTTAAGGGTAGTATAGGTGGAAGAAATGGTGAAGTATAGTGTAAGAAAGGTGAAGGAGTGGTAGTTGAGATGGTTTGAAGTTGTTTAGATCCGACCTCAGAAAGGAAGGAGGTGAGGTTAGAAAGAGAAAGTGAGTTTATCCTAGTAAGGGGGGGGGGGATATTGTTGTATTAAGAGGTCTATGATATTGAAGAGTTGGTGAGAAGGTGTTAGTGAGGTTTAAGTTTCCTTGAGGGAGTTCCTTGTAGAATATTTATGTTGACCTTAGATTGGGTTTCTCCTAAGTGGGGGAGGATGGTGAAAAGTATGATTGTTGGGAGTGAGATATCCCTATCTTTTACTTATAAGCTTATTCAAGCCTAAAAAAAACAGTTCCTAGTAACTTGGTTTATGTTGGAGTCTTTTGAAAACAAATGAGTTTCCAAACATTCTCCTTATGATATATATGTTTTAGGTTGAATTCTTGTTGAATGAAAAAACGAGTTTTCATGCATGGTATCTTCCTCATTGTTCATGTGTATCTAGTAGAGGCTGCCTAATTGTTTCAAGAAGATGAAAATGAGTGTATCTGAATTTTTATATAATATTGGTTTGTTGAGAATGCCTTTGTGTTATTGAGAAGTTGCATGTTGAGCCTTGTGAGAAAATTTGCTTTATTTTGCTTTGTTGTATATGTTGCATGATTTTTGCTTTAAGAAGACCTTGCATGATGTGCTATTTGATGTTCCTCCTAGTTATGTGTATGATCATTGTAGTATGTGCTTAAATGTGGGATGTTTGCTTTGGTCGTTTTCCCTTAAGTGTTTAAGTGTCATTCGAGGATGAATGTTCTTAAGTGGGAGTGAATGTAATAACCCTAAATGAACTAGGTTTATCTTGAGATTCATCACTGTTCTAAATACTTATAAATAGCTTAATTAATGTGTTTGAGAGTTTTGAAGTCATTTCGATTGAGTTTGAAGTCAAATGTCAAGGGACGACCAAGACGTTCGACGACTAGTCCTTATGTGCTTGTATGTTCTTATGTGTGTGTCATGAGTTTATGAGGTCCTTATATGGTTAATAATAGTGTTTAAAGTCAGCATGTTGAGTTTGGTAAAGTTTGGAGGTAAAACGTCCAGCCTTTGGACGTCCTTGTGTGTTTATGTGTGTCATAGCATGTATTACATGGTCGTTTGTGTTGAATTTGATAGGAGATGTTCGTAAGACCTAGACGGGCATGTTTAGGGGTCCAATGTCCGGGAATGAATCCACCTAGGACCCACAAGAGGCCCTGCAAGAGGACCCAAACTCAAGGGGCAGAACTGCATGGCAATGTCCAAACGACGGCCTCAAGGGACGGCCAGTCGATCAGACGACGGACCGTCGACCTTTGGCGTCGATTGAGACTGCAAGGTCTCAAGTACCTTAAGGTTTTAAAGGTGCAGACCCAAACGATGGACCCCTTTGACGGGGCGTCACTCAGATGACGGTCCGTTGTTGGGCAGTCGTTGGTGGTGCCTGCAATCTGCCAGCTTTACTGTTAAGGCTTGGGGTATTTTGGGAAATTCACCCCAAGTCTTATAAAATAGGAGGACGGTTTATTTAGGTGTATTTGGGTATTTTAAGAGTAGTTAAGTCATTAAACTCTTATTTAGACCCTAGAACATAGATCAAAATCCTTTCCCTCCCAAGGTTTCTCCAAAAACCTCCATGAGAGCTCAAGGTGAAGATGGAGCTTGATGATGGATCTTCAATGGAGTTTCTTATTCAATTCTCTTTGGATTATTATAATAAGGTATGGTAGTTCTTCATCTAAGGCTTTCTATCACCTTAGAGTCAATTTTAAAGATGATTTTCAAAGATTTCAAAAAGATGAAAAAGTCCAATTTCTACTCTAGGTCATGGGTTCTTGCATGAAACGTTTCAAACATTAAGATATGATATTATTGATGTATAATTGATGTTTTCTAATGAAAATCTCCATGAACCCTTGACCTTCTCAAATCTCTTTATTTGGCTATGTTATGGGTTAATTGATTATGACTTGATAATAGTAAATTCATGTGTAGATTGTCATGGGCTCTTGATTTATATATTGATCATGATTGTATGGTTTATAGGCTGTCTCAATTTGATTATATGATTATTATATATCCTTAGATTCATTTTATATTAAGCTTATTGAATTGAATGGTGATCATGGCTATTGGTAAGAGACTTTGAGTGTTGAGTTGGTTGATATGGCTATGGATTGAAGTTGTAAGATTGGATTGGTGGTATTCTGCCCTAACTCTCTTTATAGTATGTAGTATAGTTCTTGTATTATAATTATTATTGGAATGATCCACTTATGGTGATGGTGCTTATGTGATATAGTTGTGAAAATTTGGCCTTTTCAGCATTACTTGATGAATTGTGAATCAATGTGGCCTTGTCGGCATTACTTTATGTATTATGTTATTTATCATGTATATCTTGGTGTGATAATTGTAAATGTATTGATGACTTGTGTATATATGTGAAGTTGAAGCATGTATTTTTCTATGTAATTATGTGATAATGATAGGCTATAGTGATGTCTTATGTGTGTATACTTGAAGTTGAAGTGTGAATCTTCCTAGTTAACTATATGAGACTTGTGAGGACTTATGTTGATGATTCTATAGAAGTGTGTAGGATAACTTGTAAGTATGCATAGTTTACCCTATGTGCTTCTTGAATGATATACTATATGTGATATGGTGAAGTATATGGGTGTCTTGTGTTGGTAGACTTGTGTCCCTTACTTGATACATGTAAGATGTGAATATGAATTCTTGAATTAGTATGCTAAAGCTTATTAGTGTTGTATGTGTGATTGGCATTGACCTTGAACATAGTTAAGAAGGTCCTTAATGTGGAATCTTCTAGAAAGAGGGTTATGATATCCTTGAAGTTGAAAATCGTAATGGTATCCTTATTGTGTGAATGGTGGACTTATGGTTGGTTGGCTGGAATGAAATGAAATCATCCTTAGGAAAATCATTGATATATCCTCTTAACCATTGTAGGTAGCCTTAGTGGACCCTCTTTGATAAGGTGTAATGTGATTGGGTTGTGAACTTGATATGGAACCCCTTCATATGCTCCTTTATTGAAATACTCTATGAGAACAAACGCTAGCACCGAGCGAGTATGTTTGGGGAGTTGCTATATATAAGATGACATTACAGAATAAAGGAACCCTTCACATTCCTTAACCATGTGCCTACATGGGATGTGTCCTCGTTCTACAATTGGCAAGTGGAACACCCTCCATCGGAGTTGGTCATAACTCCAGATTCCATGCTTAGATACCATGGTGTATGTTATTTATTGCCTATTCTCATCATATGGTATACCTACTAGTGTTGGAGAATTCTATGAAGTTTAGGTAGTGTTATGGAAAACTATCTAGACATTGCACGATTAGACGAAGATGTTAGTGAGTGAGTCCCTAGGTATTCTCCAAGACCATTAGATGAATGTCCTTAAGTGTTGAATGTCTACTTAATGGTTAAATGAACCTAATGACTTAAGTAAATACTTGTTAATTGAAAAGGTATCTATCTAGAGTAGCTTTGAGGATTGCTTAGGTAGGCTTGGAGAGGGTGTATGAGCGTTCTCTTCATGTTTTACTTAGGTGAGTCTTAGAGTGATTCTTGGTAGGGATTCTAAATGGTGAAATGGGAATAATCTTATCTTAGTTAGTCTAAAGGATTTCTTTGGTGTTTGTGAAGGGATTGTATGGGCGGTCGCTTCATAACTCACTCAAGTGAGCCTTAGAATAATCTTGGGTAGGAGGGTCTCATGTTTATGTGAATTGGTGTGGTATGTGATGTATTGGAATAAATTACTTTAGGTAGTTCTAGGGATCATCTAGGTGTGTGTGAAGGGGTTGTATGGACGGCCACTTCATAACTTACTTAGGTGTGTTTGAAGGGGATGTATGGACGGCCACTTCTAGGGGTTGTATGGGGGTCCATGGGAATATGCTTATGTGTTTTGATGTATTCTTGATGTTATTTTGTGATATGTAAGTCATATGTAAAGTTAAAGTGAAGCCACTGTAAAGTTATTGTAAGTTGGTATAAGTTGAGTATAATTTGGAATGTTTCTTATATTGTTATTATTGACTTGTTTGATGTCTCTTAAACTATTTTATGAAGGTTTTATATCAAAACATCATGAAAGCATGTTTCTATACTAAATGTCCCTTTTTCATGGTTTTTGCATGCTTCCATACTTGGTACATTCAATGTGCTAACCACTTCTTTTCCCTTTTGACTAAAGTGTAGAGAATTGAAAGTCTTGATATGCCATGGAGGATGGATAGGTTTCTATGGGTTGAAGATGAAGTGTTGGTGTGTCCTCATCGATTCGAGGACAATATCCACATGTTCCTTTTATGTGTTAGTCTTTATTTTTATGTCTTGTATGGGCTTAGTCCCAAATGTTGTATACTCCAAAGTATAGTTGGTTCAATGAGACATTGTAAAGGTTTAATGTTTTAAAGAAAGTCTCCCGCTTGCATATGTTATTGAATGAATTCTTCGTGTGTGAAGAAAATTTTAAATTCTTACTCATTTTAGAGTGTATATTATGCGATGATTGACACGAGTGGCTTAAGTGAGACTTTTTAGAGTCTCATATACCGTGTGGCGACTCAAGAATGCTCTAACTTCTAGGGTGTACTTGTGGGTCATGACAAATCAAACCTAAATTAATCATATATAGGTATTATCCAATCAATTGGAGTCATATCCATCTAAAACCCATACATTAGAAGTAACCCTAGCTTAGAGTGGGGTTTTTCTTCACAAACCTTGGGGAATTCTAGGGGAATCTATGGTTGGAAGAAACCATAGATGAAAAGATAAAAATACCTTAGACCAAAGCCTGTTAAAATCTCTCAATAATGGAGGTTGTTCTTGACCCATGCTTCAAGCCATATCTTCTTATTCATTTCTTGATGAGAGAAATGTTTGAGAGGCGAGTGATTTGTTTTTGTTTTTTGGTTTCCAATGACTTAAAACGGGTTTTAATGCTTTCAAAATATTTATATAGGTGTATAAAACCCAAATAAATTGACACCCACTTAGTACCCATTGAATAGGAATTTACGACTTTGGACCTCAGTGGGAAGCCTTGGTGCGAGGTACCAATTCTCTCTCCACTGACTGTCCAAGGAACCACGGACCGTGAAGGTTTCCGTGGTCCCTTTACTAGTGTGCTACCTAACCCTACCAAGCTCCTAAGGCACTTTGGCAAGACCATGGGCTTTCCCACGATCCATGGTTTGGGTTTTTGGACCTTGCCTACAAAAGTCTAAGGGATCTTCATGGACCCTTTCACGGTCTGTGGTCATCACCACTGGCCATGAAAATGCCCATGGTCCCTAGGCAGTGTCTTGGCAGGTTGGTAATCCTTGGACCCTTTGTCTTAGGCTTGCCACTTGCCCTTCCAATGCTCAACTAAACTCTAAATAATATTCTAAGCTAAGAGTTCTAGCACGTATGTTAACATTAAGATATTAAACCCTTCCTTTAAACATGTTAACTCATATCTACGAACTTAATATTTAACATCACACTCTATAAACTTTAATCTTGGCTCTATTTTAGTCTACTAGTGTCATGACACGAGTCTACACCCTGTACGTGGCCGACACTCAAGAATCATTACTGATCCCCAAGCGAACCATCATATTGACTGACTACAAGCGGAAGACTAACTTAATCATACAAAATTTTAAAAACTGAATAAAAGTTGATGAAACACAATTACAAAGCTTTAACTCAAAAGAAAACTCTAAATAAAATAAATTATTCCACTCGCCATAAAATAGGCAACATAAGTCTTCAAAACATTTAAAAAAATAAATGATACAAACTTCTAAACTGTACTGACTATCTATGAAGCCTCTAAATGACATAGATAGAAGTTGGGATAAGCCCCACGACATGCTGACTAAACTGTAAATTAAATGAAATCCTCCGAAAATAATGAGGCTCAACATAGATAACTCGAACTCCATATGGTATCAACAAAGCTCCTGTTGATGATCATGAAGACCTGGATTTGAATCATGAAAGAATGCAAGCCAAATGGATTAGTACATGGAATGTACGAGCATGTAAGGGGAATTCTAAAGCATAAGCACATACACGAACTTGATAAAATGGAAACATACTCACTCTTTATAACTATCTCAATTAAAGGAATACACAAGGATACTAAAACTTAGTCAACTCAAATACTCAAGAATAAGATACTCAACTAAGTAAAACTCAAAAAAAGATACTCGACACAAAGAAGCACAGATCAACTCAAGATACCCAACTTAAGATACTCAACTTGAAATACTCAACTCATGATACTCAAGGATAATGCAATAGATATCATCTTTATGTATTGAAAAATAAAATAATACTCAGTGTGTATTTAAAATACAGTATAACTTTGTGGGAGTTTGTCGAACCGACAACCACCACTGTGAGCCTAAGTGATGCTACAACATCTGGCCCATGCTGCCAGAACTGTCATATACTTTTCCATCATACAGAACACCTTAACTAAGTGGATCCACTAGTCTATGCTTTAAAGAACTAAGAAGTCATCTAAAAAGTAGGATCTTTTCTACCCATGATGGCTACATGGTTTATGGAAACGTGAGTTGTCTGAATCCAAAATCGTCCAATAACGGTGCTCAATACTACTCCAAAAAAAACTCACCTTGTATGTTGACAAACATAACTTTTTATTTTGTTTGAGATAATTACTCAAAACCTCATCTTAAAAGCTCTCTTGGAATTGATGTTCCTTTTCTTGCTTAAAACTCTTTTGGAAATCTCAATTTCCTCCCATCTTAAATATGAAAAAATTTAATCTTGGGAATACTTAGTTCCCATATATATTAAATAAAATGAACTTTACTCTTACTCTTTACTCAACTCTTAGAACAAAGTTAAAACATTTATGGAAGACTTCTTAAAATATGGTTCATGGCGGATTATGGACGTGAACGACTCATTGCATGGTTTTCAATAACCATAGATAGAACTCAATACTTGGAACTCAAAAACATCAATAATACTACTCATTTCAAGAATGCTCAACTCAGAGGGTTCATGTTGAATTATGAGCATGAAGTACTCAACTCAAGGACTCTAAGATAATTCTCATCTCAAGACTGGACTTATAGGGTCCATGCGGTATTATGGGCATGAACAATTCAACTCAACTCAACGGCATCATGGGTGGCATGTAATAATACCATGAATAGAAATATAATCTTAAAGGGGATTAAGAACTCAATACTCAATACTTACAACATGAAGATGCTACTCCTCTCAAAGGTACTCAATAAACGGAGTTCATGCGGAAGTTGTGGGAATGAATGACTCGGCTCAAGGGTCAAAATATTAACAAGGAACTCATGAATATGTCTCTTCTCATTCTAATACATACTTACTCAAACTTTACTTAAATCGATAGTGGATCTCAACGGATTCACAATTGAACTCAAAGACTTTCTTGAACTCTACTCTTTACTCTTCTTGAATGTGAATTTCCAATTCAAGAGTTATGGTTCATGAAAAGAAGGACCCGGTGATGACACAGTAGACTCATGAACACATTGTCATCATTCTCATACTCACATGCTTGAGTCTTGAAACAACGGACTTTCTAAAAATGTTTGAAAGAACTCTCAAGACTTAACTTTTAACTCTACATTGAATTTGAATTACAGATTCAAGGTTTATTCTTTGAATTGTTGGAGCTCTCAATGATTTAGGAGGGTTAGGATAGTTGATCACAAGAATGAGAGAATACCCAAATAAAATAACATTGGCGCATCGTGGAGATGGAATTAAACTTTTATCGTGAAAATAAATTTAAGGACAGTGGAGTCCGTGTCCTCTCCGGGTTGGGTACTTTTCGGGGACTGAGTGTTTAAAACACCTCGGCGACGTTGAAATGGGTACATATTTTTTCGTCATCTTTTCTTCCTCTCTCAAATTCGAATAACCTCATACCTATTGCTATTCTAAGGTAAAAATTCATGAATTCTTTTAATCCAAAACTATTTCAACGAAACCCATAGAAGGAACTATCCATTAACTCATATTCTTTGCAAACCCTGGCCTCTAGTAATCAATGAGAACTTCATTATCAAAGAATGAAGCACAAACCTCAAGAACTAAACAAGATTATCATGTTGGCTAAAACTCACAAACTTAATAATTCAATCTCAAAAACGAAGTTAAGGATAGAACTAAACGTGATTGGCTGTAGGGTGGACAAATCCAGCACTATAAAAGATTACATACCTAAAAGAAACATCTTCTTGAATAACCTGAAGGAAAATCTTTAAAGATGAACCCTAGCCTTAGCGTTTCTTGAATTTATTGAGCGTAGAATTTTTGGAGTTGATGAGAGAGTTTTATTTGAGAAAAACTCATTTTCTAAACGTTTAGGGCAATTTAGATGACCTCATAAGGGGTTTTAGGACAAAAATACCCTTAAATAACTAATTAAAATGATATGGAAGTCAGAATAATTTATCACCAGGCAGTGAGGTTCGTATTGGCTCCGTAATGCGGAGCCATCACGAAGTTGCTGCCAGGTTTGAACGTCGTTGAGAAATCAATCATAACGTTTTACTCAGAGTTCGGAATATAGCAAACTTGGTTGTCTTGGAAAGAATGCTCGAAGGGCTTTAATAGTATTCTGGGTCTCCTAAATCATCTTGTACTAAAAGTAATGATCATTTGAAGTTGACACAAAACTTAAGAAAACATAGGAATGACTTGAATGCTTTGCTCTTTGTTTTTTCTTGGAACTTAAGGTGCTACATCTGGTGACCTTAACACTCAAGAAATTATATATTCCTTTCAAAAATCTCACTCACTACGAAGAACAATTCGAGTCTTAGTTCAAAAATATTCTGGGGTGTTATAATATCTCTCCCTTGGGATCATTCGTCCTCGAATGACGACTGATTGGGTATAGAATGGGGTTACTCTTACTAAGGTCTGATTCTGATGGTTTGCTCTTACTCTATTCAGACTTAACCCAAATTCTTAGGTTCGGGCTCTATCCCTCTTTATAGGGACTCCTATCTTATATTATTACTCTTTACCACCACATGGGGCTCATATCAAGAACCACCTACTGTGTAACAACACCACCCTCAAGCTTAGTACTCTAACAACTCCATGGACTTCTACTAACCAACTTCTTAGAACGAACTAAGGGTTCTCATTTAACAATTTCTCATAGTATAACCACATTCTCTTATTTTATGACCTCTGATGGAATAATCACACCACCATCATAACAATAAGGCCATAAGCCTCCTCTTTCAAACATTACTCCCTTACTAGAAGTACCTCCAAAAGGATATCTCCCATACTTGTTGACTCCTCAAATTGAACTCAACTAGGGCCTTATTTTATTGCAAATAGTGTCCTCGATTGTGTATTTTACCTTGATATCTGATAAAAAAATTTAAGTTTCAGGTATTTGAGGATTTGGTAAGAGCATGGACATTTAGGCGCAAAACGGAAGCAAAACAGAAGAAAAAAACTGAAGATGCAAAGTGTGCATCACCAAACACATTTGACAATACACCTTATAACATAGTTCTGCCCAACGAACATTATTATAATTTTTCACCAAATAGTTCCGCGAAGCAGAGTTATTCCACCCAACGTAACAACATGCATGGATATAAAGACGCCAAATGGATCAACGATCACTTAATGTGAAGACTATAAATACTAAAATATTTATTATTTTTAGAGGCTACGAGCATTATTATAATTTTTCACTTTTTAGAACTCTAGTTTTAAGTTGTTCTCTCAAGTTTGAAGAGGGTTTTGAGGAAACTTGAAAAAAGAAGTTCTTCTTCCAAACATGGAAGTGTTTCTTCTCCATTTACCTTCCTTTTCAATTTTTAAGGTATAATCACTTATACCCACTTAATTCCTTATCATTTTAAGTATATTTGATTATTGCTTGATGTGTGGCTAAAACACCCCATTCTTGGGGTGTGATTAGCAAATATGTGTTGATATTCTTGTTGATGTAACGACCTGTTAAGTCGTTTTGAGCAATAGGACCTTTTTGACTCTTCTCATAGAATTTTTAATGGGGTTTTTGAATTATTCGATAACTATGTGTACTTAATTGATGAATACCTATTAAGTAATTAATATATATGAATAGTTAATGGGACAAATCTGTAAATTATCAAATACCTTATACCATTTGGCCCATATTTATTTAATATAAGTAAGTGGGTTTTATACAAAATTATTTTAGAAAAGAAAATTAAAGAGAGAAAAGAAACCTAGCAATACTTCTTGACATTCACGCCGACTAGGAAAACAAAAGAGATTATCTGGTGACCGGTAAGCTCCAAAAAAAAAATTCTTGTTTTTGTTTTTGTTTTGTTTTGTTCACATCGTTGATCTTGTGTACACAATCAATTAATATTATATTATTTGATGGGGGAAAAATTGATTTGCTGGTAAATTACGTATAATATATTGTTCAACATATATATATGGCAGTTAAAGTTGACGTTTTGAAGTAGTAATTATGTATGAACAATTATAAGGTTCTGGGTATAATTTTTGACTTAGGGGTCACATTTACGCATGGAAAATTTATGATGATTTAATATTGGTTTTCATTGTTTAGAAACTATTTTACATAATTTGGATAAATTTTAGAATATTTCTCATAGTTATCACATTATGTTACAAGTTTTGACATAGTAAACTAAGTAATTAATTGTAGGTATATTATATTACGTGAACAACATTAATATTATGTATTTGGAGGATTTAAGATTTAACATTAGATTTGAGATTTAAGAAATTGGTTATATATATATTTAGATGAGTTTTTGAGTATAGGGGAAACACAAAATTAGATTTTGTACATAAATGGGATTCTATGTATTTTCTGTTTGTTTATTACTATTATTATTGTTATTTTTCTTTAGGTCATGGTTAAGGCTACAGGTTCTGTAACTAGTGGGTTAAAATTCTGGAAATTTCTTATAGTCATTACTTATTGTTGTAGTGTTAATATAGATCAATTTGGTTATTTATTTGTATTATATAAATATCATTAAAATTATGATATTTCGGTAAATTGAGATTTAATCCTAGGCTTAAAATTTAGGAATATGAGACTGTAATGACCCATAAAGTCAATTTCAAATTTCTTCTAAAGTTATAGTTTTACCCTCTCGATAGTTGTCCCGAGTAATTTTATGATCAGTCAGTAAAGTTGATTGAGAATTTCAAACTATTCGATAACTACGATTATTTAATTGATGGATATATATTAAATAATTTATTCATTTATTCAGTGGTTAATGGGCTAAGTCCAAGTGTTAAGTTAATACCCTATATTGACCCATATATTTAAAGAGTTAGTGGGATGTAACTTCTAGTTTATTGTAACTTGGGAAAAAAAAAAAGAAGACGACATAGGCTGTAATTCGAAGAAGACAAGCCACGGGTAAAATTCTATCTACCTTTTTCATTTTTTTCTTATCAATTATTAATGTTTGATAGAGAAAAAGTAACAGTTAGAGGATAGGCATTAATGGGTTTAAAAAAAATTGGAGTTATAAGGGTAGATTATTTTATTTAGTTTTATTTATGATTTGTTGATTTAGGGGACAAGATATGCATGCCCTCGTTAATTAGTGATCACATTCTTTTCCATTTGAGAAATTAAAATTTGCTCAGATGGTTTGTGCGTATAATTGGATGGTTGTTTGGGTTCTCGATTCAAGTTACTGAATGTAATTTAACGATAATTTGGGGTTCAATCTTGTTTTAGTTAATTATTATAATTGCTTTATAAAGTTTAGTTTTTGATACATTAAGATAGATAGTTAAAAAGTTATTGTATTATATTATATGAATATTATTAAATTTATGATATTGAAAAAAATTGGGACTTAACCCTAGACTTGAAACTTGGATAATACGATAATTGAAATGTCAACGGGCATCAAGACTTAGCAACTTAATTATAAATTTGGGTGAATTTTCTCTTGGTCAAGGCTAAACACATAAAAAATATGAATGTTGTTAGTTTCGAATCTTATTTTGGTCATTATTGGAATAGATTGCTTTGAGTTGGAAGTTCGATGAAAAGGAAAGGCTCAAGTCCTGGACTGAATTCTTGATTGATTGAGGCAAGTGGATTTCTAAACTCTTGTTAAGTGTATGAAATGCGTGTATTTCCTTTTGGTATATGTGTTTGAGAGTAATGGGACTTGGTGAAGGGTTGACTTGTCCACCTTGATTAATTTTCGTGATGAAAAGGGATAACAAAAGACAACGTGATTAATTGTTCGTGTGTGGGTTAAGAATGGCATGTGTCGGTGTTATAAAAGCAAAGTTTATTACTATAGAATGTAAATTGTAATCCGAGAATTCCAAAGCAT
Source organism: Solanum sitiens (assembly GCA_016801875.1). Taxonomy (NCBI): domain Eukaryota; kingdom Viridiplantae; phylum Streptophyta; class Magnoliopsida; order Solanales; family Solanaceae; genus Solanum; species Solanum sitiens. The sequence continues at coordinate 193,988 of JABWTJ010000923.1, read as the reverse complement.
ATGAGAATTAACTGATATATTATTGGCTTGATTTATTATGTGTGATTTTGTTCTTTACTGAACCCGTATAATTGTGATAATTGAGGTGATTATATTTCATAATGACATTTGATTTATTGAGATGTTGCATCATCCCCTTTATTTGATATCATATTGTACACATGCATTGACATGAGACTGGGTATGAGTAGAGGTCTAACACGTGGAGATCGTCCGTGTTGAGATCGAGTTATGATTATTTGGGCACGTGGAGATCGTCCGTGCGATAGAAAAGTTATGATATAATTTGGGCACGTGGAGATCGTCCGTGCGAATTTGTTTGATTATGATAGTGCATTGAGATCATCCGCACAGACACGTGGAGATCGTCCGTGTCGGTATATGGACCTCGCGAGTCCCCCATGGGTCATGAACTCTCGATGTATTTCCGAGGAGTATCATGTATATACGGTTGAGAGAGTACTGGATTTTCTGAGGCATATCACTTCGTGGTGTCATATTGCATTGCATCCCATAACATCCTTCATTCTTTATGATTATGTAATTTATTGGTGATTGAAAAGTATTTGATATTTGGTTACCTCTATTTGATGAACTTGATCTTGTGTTTTGCTGATATTGTGAGTGCCTTCTTGTGGAGGGTGTAATTGATGAATATTGAGCTTATTGCTGAGAATATGTTCTTGTAAATGGTGAACTGTTAGGTTGGGTTGGTTTTATGCAGGTTGTAGTTATGGAGGTTCGGTTGGGGTGTAAGGAGTACCCGTATTTCATCCCCTTAGCTTGTGTTTAGAGGTTTACTTGCTGAGTACCGTGTGGTTTGGTACTCATTCCTTGCTTCTATAATTTTTTTTGTAGGTTACTAGCCCGGACCTTTATGATATATTCTCTTCTTTTCCGAGGCTTCTTGGAGATTTGTGAGGTAGTTGTTTGTCTTCTCAACAGACCTTCTTACTCCTATTTATGATTTTGTTCTACTCTAAAAATAATATCATATGAGACTTATAATTTCTTTTGAATCAATTGTAATACTATAGAGGCTTGTACATGTGACAACCAGGTTTTGGGAGTATAATTTAAGTTGTAGTAAATTTTTCGCATTTTATTGTTTAGTTGTATTTTAGGCTGACTTGTCTTGGTGGGATAAGACGAGTGCCATCACGCCCAAATTTTGGATCGTGACAACATGGTATCAGAGCCTCAGGTTCATAGGTCTCACGTTTGTACAAGTCGAGTCTAAGTAGAGTCTCGAGGATCAGTACGGAGACGTCTGTACTTATCTTCGAGAGGCTATAGTGACTTTTAGGAAAAATCTTCACTTCTTGGATATCTATCGTGCGTACTTGGTCCAATTTTGATTCTTATCGTTTCACTCCATTGACTCTCATTTATTTGATGCGTCGTGTGTAGTTCCTCAGGTGAGTAGTTTGTGTGTCGTGTATTGGTTGAATGTTAGATTTGATATTAAAGTGGAAGTAATATACTTATGGAAAGGATGTGTGGATAGATTTAAAATATTTTAAAAAATAAACAAATTTAAGGGGCTATGTAAGATTAGTTACCATAGTAAAGTGAATAGTACTTGTGTGGTATATACAATATTTAGAGTGGTTAACAATTGGAAGTGGAATGATTAAAGGGATGACTAGATAATTGAGCTGTAACTTTGGAAACTATAATTAGTAAAGTTATCATAACATGAATGGATTGCTTAGAAAATGATGCACCAATTAAGGTTAGAATTTCTACTACAATAGCATCGATTCTTACTTGGTTAGAGTTATGGAGTGTGTTACTTTTGTTATTGACCTGACCTATGAAAGAATTCATATAGCTTGGGCTAGATATGGAACTAATTTGGTAATACTTAACATCTATTTGATGGGTAGAAATGTGTGACATGTTTGGATATGATCTTCTCGATAGGTATGATGTGTTCTAGTGGTGGATTTAATAGTCTTCACAATGTGGTACTAGTGGTATATGGAAATAGATACGTTGATGTCAAGTGCAATTACCAACTACTAAAGAGTTATCAGTTGTATCACATGCTCATATAATAAGATTTGATGTTGCATTCATATTTGAGAAGTCAATTAGCTTGTTACTACGACAGAATGAGTTAAGCATTATTTATAAGAAAGCTTTTAGTGGTGGTTTCTTGGTACGGTATTGATGTGTTTAGGTTGTGTAGTGTATCCCAAAGATTTTAAATGAGTGGTATTCTATCGTAAGCTCCATGAAAGTCGATCGATATTAGGTTGAGAAGCTTAAGGGTAAAGAAAGTCTAAATGAGTATATTTGTGTGAAGGTAACTGAGAATTTTAGTAAGAAAATACGTATAAAGTTGAGTTAGTCTTTTGAATTAGATTGGTATAGATGGATTTGAAGCGTCATGTAGATGAAAAGGTTGACTTTGAGATGAGAAAAGTGTCTAACGAGCATAACGATAATAAGAATTTTTGATGAAATCGTAATCAAGATGCAAACATATGATAAGGATTGTTGGCTAAACAAATTTTGTATGGTAATAACGACTAGCAAGTATCTAATGTGGTGGTTTTCCACTTTTTGGTGAGTAATGTGGTTGTATGGAGAGTCTAAAAATATGTAGAGACACTGATCGAATAAAATTTAAAGCATCTACAGTCATAATGAAAAAGTGTGGGATGTAGTGGAGCATTTAGAAAGAGGTGAGAGTAAGTATATTTTTCTTATTGCAAAGGCTAAAAGAGGTATCTTCAAAGGGATTGAGAACTGGATTTAGAGACATGTGATTTTATTCAATTTGCTTGGTTATGATAATAATGTCACAACTTCATCATATTGGTTAAAAACTATTGGATAAGACTTGACAAAGAAATGTATATACGTTCAACTCGAGTGTGATTATAAATTCTATCGTGATTTTGAGTTTGAAAATGAGAATGGTTCAATTTTTAGCGAGCGAAAGATATGATAAGATCGACAGAAAGTCGATCAATAAAAAGGTAAGATACATGAATTCATAAAAATCTTCAAGGTATGAGCTAATATTGATAGATAAAAGGATCGAGTTACAGAGTTGGATTCAAAATTCAAGTTTTTCATGGTGTGTTTAGATTGGTAATAGTGTGTTTTGTCAAGGTATGAATGGTTAAGGTAAGAAATGATCGATCACTTGGAGTATGAAGCACTTGGAATGACTTAAAAATAATTTGAGTAGTAAATTTGGTTACTTTTGATTGTTATACCTAAGGGAGTTTTCACATAATATTTTGAGTTAGAGGATAACGTAAAAATATCATGGGTTGTTAGTCAAAGGATAAGATTGATAAGCAAGTTAGAGATATGAAAAAGAGTCTGGTGTATTAAAGAGTCCAACGTATTTAAAACTTGCGTCATTGAAAAAATTTAAGAGAAGTGAAGGAATAAGACCTCTCGTACAAACCGTGATTTGTAGTTAAAGTTTGTATTATTTATTGCCTTTGATTTTAGATATGATTATGGATGTGAATTGGTTCGGTATAGACTTATTAGGATTTTACCATCAATTTTTATAAATATTTAATTTTGGTTGAGTTACAAGCAAAAATGTGTGAAAGATTCTATGTGGTTATGTCGAGTTAGACTGTTCAAGATATGATAGATAACTTATGGTTGTTGAACATAGACATTTGATGGTGGGTGGAAGTTATGAGCTTATAGTATACATAATTCTTTGAGTGGCAAAGGATGCCTTTGAGTTTTGGCATGAGGTACATAATGGTGTGAATGGTAGCTAAATCATGATATGTGAAGTTTTGTGTAGTTGAATTTGGATGTGATTTAATAGTTTCACCTCGATGAAAATGTATTATCAAATATGAAATTAGTGCTATCAGCTTTGTGTTGGACTCTTATTTATCATAAAATTCTTATTTAGAGTGCGAAAATGTCATAATTTGAAAATCTTGGAGGTGATAGTATGTTTGTTAAGAAGACTTGGATACTCATAACAGTTTGAGAGTAAAGTAAATGATAAGTGTGGTTAGGACGATTTGTTAGTGCTAGCAGGGTTCATCCTAGTGAAGTATTGTGAAGAACATATGTGGTTCGATAAAACAAATATGTGAGTAATTATAATCGAGATTAGATTTGTGATTATTGGTAGCTAAAATTTAAAGAGATAAGGTCATATGAATGAAAATGTTTGATATGAGCACGTTGGAAGAATTACTTAGAGTTATACGACTTTGGTTCTATACATTCTTATGTGACCACTTATTCGTTCTGACATGATTTGGAATATGATTCGTAGCATATGTCCACCTGTGTTTCTACATCTATGGGTGAATTCCTAGTGGTGGATCGGATATACCGATCCTCTATTGTCCTCTTCGTAGGGTAGGATCCTTGGGTAGACTTGGGCATTTCAGTTAGGATAGATTTGATGTTGTGTGGAATAGTGAAAGTATATCAATAATTCTACGCGCACAATGTTGCTTATGAGAACTTATATAAGAGCTAGTATGAAGAGTTACAATTGTCTAAGAATATTGTTAGAGATGTACATTTTGAAGTGTATCGCTTGTTGGTTATTTACTTGATATTGTTCTTCTTTGGGTTAGATAAGTTTGATTCTTCCTTGATTAGTACTTGATGTCTAAAAATCAATTTTTTATAGTTTAAGCTTGTGGAAAGATTATGTTGTGACAACGGAATCTTGATAAAATCTATGATGATTTTGGCAATATGATTATGTGGTGGTTGGTCCAAATTCATTTATGATTGTATTGGGTATTAATTCAGAATGTTATCTTTGTTATGTGAGAACAAATTTGTTATGATTATTGTGTTATAGTCCAGTGGGTTTCAGTATAGATTGGATTCATGGGTTAGTCTGTGACTCACTCTTGATTTGTAAATCTTTCAAAGTTTAATCTCGAAGCTTAATTCTTGGTAATTGACCTTGATGGAATGGTCCTAAAGATGAGTTGATCACTTGGAAAGATGAACACAACTCAGAAAAATCATAACTTAGGCTTTTTGGTGACATCCGTTATTCCTCTTTCTCCTTCTTTATGTTCGAGGACGAACATGATTTTTAGTGGTGGATAATGTAATGACCCATAAAGTCTCCGCTTCCAACCCCCCAAATTGGTATCAGAGCTAGATAATAAATAAAATATTAGTTATAGAAAACAAATCAGATATAGAAAATCTACAAGAACAGGTATACAAATGTTTATTCATGAGTAGCTAAACTGCTTTATTCCTGATAATCTCTTTCTGATTATAAGTGTTTATTATGCTTTAATAATGTTATAATAATCATCTTTAGAAGGTTTGCTATGGAAATATTCTGAGAGTAGGTAAGCCCAGACTATGCCATCCTAAAGTGGAAACCGGTAGGCAAAGAGAAGGCCGTTTAGGGGAGTACACAGAGTTGAGGCGCTGTTAGGGTAACTGATTGAAGAAGAAAACCATAGTAGTGACTAGACGAGATGATTATTAAATTATTATTATTACATAATGAATAAGTATAATCTGTGAAGAGGTTAAAGGGAATAAAATTTTAGCGAAAATATGATAAAATGACTACCTATTTATTAGATGATGATGTTAATTATATGATATTACTATTCTATATATTAAGAGATCTTGATGCTGATATAAGAAGAATAATCTATGATAAATTAGTAACATATGAAATAATTGAAGAAACAATTTATGACTGGTCAGAATTAATTATCTCAGATGATTTTGATCTTGACTATTTATATGATGATCTAGAATTATATAGAGATCAATGATAAATTATAGATATTTGAAATTATGGAAAGAAACTAAAGAAAAGATAGATCTAGAAGAAAAATTACTAATTGAAAATGTAAATAGATATATATATCTTAGAGAAGAAGAATATTTAGAATATATAGAAACTAATGCTAAAGAAATACAAAGATTAAATTTAGTTAAAAAAGAATATTATGAAAAAATATTTTCTTAAAAATGAAAAAAGTAAATAATAATATAGAAAGAAAAGTAAAAAAGATAAAGAAAAAGTTAAATAATTTATATATAAAATATGAATTATTACAAATTACTAAAAAAGATACTAATAAAGAAAATCTTTTGATAGATATAATTTCTAAAACAGAATATAAATATATTTGTTATTTGAAAAAACAATATGAACAGAGAAACATATAAACAACAACTGATAGATAAAATAAATGAAAAAAGATATGAATATGAATTTAAAAAAGAAAGAATAGAAGAAAATATATTTGCAGTAGTAAGTAGTAAAGTAATATCAATACAAAGAAAAGTTCTATTTGAGTTAGAAATACATTGTTAGCTCCTTAAACTTAATTACATATGTACTGGAGTTGATACTACTTTTGCTTTTGTATCTATTCTTCATCTTCTTGATGCTTGTCAATGATATCTTTCTGACTTGGTAAAAAAAAAAAATTGTTATGCTACTTTAGTACCAAGCTCCATCGGTATTTTTTTGGGATAACTGTGGTGTTCGGGTTAGCTTATGAGCACGTCCCTAATGGCTAATTCCATGAAATACATGCTATCTCCCACCAGCATATATACCGAATAACTCTAGTCACCTAGGCTTGGACAAATGCAAAGAAATCGCCAAGTGTTTTGTCTCCGTTAGGATTTGAACTTGAGACCTCATGGTTCTCTACTCACCCTTCTTTGGCCACTAGGTCAGACTCTTGTGTCACCTCCATTTATTTTATCATCTTTCATTGACAAAACCTCCTTCCCACAAGAAATATCTTAACTAGTTGCTTCTAAACTTTTGCGGGAAAGAAAAAATGACATGCAGCAAGTAGGGATTCCATCTAGTACACTATTAACTGTCAACCATCCTCCAAGGATGAATACTATTTCTCTTTACTAGTGAAGAGGGCAAATTATATTTCCTCCGAGGAATTTAACTTTTTTTCACATTTCTAAATAACTCTTACCCAAATGTAGTATAGTTTTGCTTTGCCCTCAAAGTAATTCCAAGTACACTAAAGGAAATTGTATACTTCCATCCCAGTATCATAGCCAGCTTATGAAACCTCTGGTCAGCATTTACTATGAAACAATGCTCTTAGCTAAGTTGATATGTGACCAAGCTGTCCTCAAAGATAAATAGGATCGCCTTCAGATTCAGAAACTATGAGTCATCTATATATAAAAAAAACTAAACTTATTCGGCATTTCCTTCTTTTTTAACAATGGCTTCCGGCCAGCTTCCCCGCACCTCGACTACTCCACTGGGTAATTGACCTGTTACCTGCTAGTCCTCCCACTAGCAAGGGTATTGGGTAACTATGTCCACCAAGCTTTAGGCAGATGCAAAGAAATCACCTAGTGCTTTTCTTTTACATGGTTTCAGTAACCAATAAGCAACACTCAGTTTTGCACAATCAGTGATGAAGACGTCAAAACAAAGAGCGACGGAGAAGTCAATTGCTGATTGCATAAAAGCAAGTTGGCAGTGAAATATGAAGTAAAAGGGCCTTCTAATAACATAAGGCACAAAATGCAATCCCACATTCGAAAAAGCGCTAGTTCTCAAAATTGCTCCTTATTTTGGCAATACATTTGTCCCTATATTTATTTATAGACAGTTGTATTGCACATACAAAATATATTATGTTTTGGTACTGCCTTGATTTAAAGTTGAATCCACAACCAGTCAGCTAGATGATAAAAATAGCAACAATTATTCTAATAGTCTAAATGCTGCTTGGTAGTATGTTAGAGAGTTAAAATCAGATAACTGCACTAAATTAGGCGTCTTTTCTTCCGCATCTCTTCCATGAAAGTCTGACGAGAGTTAATGTTATAAACACAATATGTGCCAGTCTAATGAGAAGTAATATTATAAACACATCCCAACACATTAGTAATCCATGAAATGAACATAGATGTTAAACGTCTAAGACTCTAAGTCTTCACCATCTAAGTTTCGAGAACACATACCATCTATTCCAAAGAGGGCCTTCGCCAGAGGTGAATTCATGGCAGAACGAGCATTTGGAAAGTCTGCACTCCCAGTTTCCACAACTGGCTTCCCAGGATAGAACATTAGGGATAAAGGATTCGGAGTTGATTGAGTTTGGATAAACATGGTCCTCTTCTGGCCTGTTCACAGAAAGTACATGATCAGGATACAAACATTCACAAAATGTACTAGTGAACACGCCCATTTATCACACCAGGCAATTACTGGATCAACTGTGCAAACTTAAAGTCTTGATCTTTTTGTAAAGGTGAAAAATGACGCGAGAAGAAAAAAACACTATAATTTTCGTGACCGTTCTTCTAGTTGCTTCTATATGAAAACTACACAAACGAAGTAGCATTTCCCGTTCTTCCATTTTTATTTCTAAACGCTGACTTAGTTCAGCTCCTACGAAATCTCATCAATTTTCAACAGAATTCAAATTCCTCATTATCGTATGCTCAATTCCCAATATTCATTGAAAAATTCTCATGTAGCCCTGCTAATTCTTTTTCTAATACTAAGGCCTCATATCTGTACTCATTAGTAGGAGGAAAAAGCCTCCACCTTCAAAACAAACAATCACTCAAAACTGGTGTCATCCATGCTTCTAGTTCAAGCTCATCAATTCTCTGGAAAAAGAAAATCTTAAATTTATGAAAACACTCTTCAGAAAGAGTCCAACTTTACATTTTCCCCTCCTTCCTTACCCTCAAACATTTTCCATAAAATCCCATAAACCCAAAAATATCCAGAAAACACCAATTGTACTCGCGTGCAGTTGCAAAAATCCACATCAAATACAACATCAATTGAAAAAGATGAACTAGCTGAATATAAAAAAACTTACCTCCAAAATGGCTCCATAATGGCGGGCATGAAGAAGGAAACTTTGAAGGCTTTAACGAAGTGAAATCAGAGAACACATACGGCGTATTGGAAGATAAAGCGTAAAGAAATCGACGAGATGTGGAAAGTGAACCATTTTCTACATAGGTTTTTGTTAACAATCTACAGCTCCGGAGATTCGTTCGCGTTATCAATCTCCCTAATAATCCCTTCATCACCACAGTTTCTCGTACAAGCTTCTGCAAAAAAACTGGATTCTTCGAACTTCAATTACAGATTTTCATGGCGCTATTTTGCCCTTTGAGGGATTTTCAGACTGAAACGTCAGATGGAAGAGAAAGTCACAAATATGGTCCTCAAATATGAAGATAAGTTCGAAATAGTACCTTAAGTTACTAATATGTGGAAAAGAAAACCAAATAGCAAACAAAGTAGACATATTCGCTCTACGTGACATTGTATATGACAGTTTGTGTCATATATGTTGTTTTGTCTATGTGTATTATGTTACGTAAAATTACATATTCCATTTTATATAAGTTGAAATGTTTATTTGTGAATATTAAAAGTTAAAGAACATAAATATCGATTCAAATCAAATTGAAGAACATATTTATGTATTTATGTCAACAATCAATGATAGATAGAAACAAGGGAAAATGATAAATATACCCCTGAATTATCGTAAATGGTATGTAAATACCATCCGTCGTACTTTTGGGACATAAGTGCCCCTGCTGTCCAAAAACTAAAGCATATATACCCTTTATACAAACGAGCATACACGTTTCATGATCTTATCCACCGATTCGACATTTATAGACGGATAAGATTGCGCCACGTGTCTCGATTTAATTCCATTAGATTGAAGGGCATATGTGCACTAGTTTTTGAATGATAGGGACACCAATATCCCAAAAATATAACGAAGAATATTTGCATACTATTTACGATAGTTCAGAATATATTTATCATTTTTTCCTCTAAACAATATGTGATACTACTAGCTTATAGTCAAAAAGTTATAAAGAGGAATAACGGTAGAAGTCAAGAAGTACATACCATTGATTTTTTTTTTTATAAAGAATGAATAACTCTTATTAATAACGTATTATAAAAATAAAGTAAAAAATAAGACTTAGAATATTATAAGAAGAAACCAATAGAAATAGAGAGACAAGACATGAAATTTTTCTTACTCTTCTAATTAAGTATATACAATATGAATTTTTAGAAGCATAAAAAATAGTTAGTAATAAATACGATATTAATTATAAAAGTTATGGAAGAATATAAATTACAACATGATATAAGTTATAATAATGGAAATAATGAATAAAGAAGAATTTGCAGTAGACGAAAAAACATATGAAAATCAAGAAGGACTAATAATAAAAATAATATTCTCAAATTTAGGAAGAAGATATAAAAAAATAGGAGATAAATTATATTTAATGTTAGAAAAGGAAACAGCAAAATTAGAAGATAGTTTAACAGCTATGATAAGAATAACAAAAGAAAATGAAGAAATAGATAAAGCCAAAGAAATTGAAAAAATAAAATCACAAGCAAAACAAGAAGTACAAAAGATAGAAGAAACAAAAAATACAAAAATAAGTGAATTAGAAAAAGAATTAGCTCAGTTAAAATTATTATATGAAACTAAACAAAAAGAAAAACATATAGAAAAAGAAAAAGAAAAAGAAGTTGAATTGACTAGTGAAATAAATAAAATGAAACAAATATTAAATGAAAATGAAAATCTTGAAATAAATGAAATTAATGATGAAATAAATGAATCAGATATAATGAATGATCAAAATTCAGAAATAAGTGATATAAGTGAAACATATACAGAAATTCTAGAACAAGTAGATAAATTGAAAAAATTAGAAATAAATACAGGAGACATAAATAAACCAGGTACATCAAGAGTTAAAACCCCAGATAATAGTCCTAGGAGTAGTCCTAGAAGAAGTAATCCTAGAAGATCAACACCAACTTATTATACAGAAAGTTATGAAAGATCAGACAGAACAAATGCAATATGGAATAGCAGATTAAATAAAAAATGGATACCTAGACCAATAATGGAACAAAATAACTTTTTAGATTTAGACTGTGTTATCGATATAAACAAGGTAATCTTATTATGGGTAGGAAATTTATCTAAATAATTAGTTGATAATAAAATAACAGTAAAAGATACACCAGGATATATCGAAAGGACATTTGTAGGAACAACAAAATTATGGATAGAAAATTTACCATCAGAAAGTATAGCAACACTTAGGAGTGATAAAAAAATAGATGGATCAACATCGATAATAAATACAGATATATTAGATAAATATGAATTAGCTATAAGAAATGAATTTGGAAGTATGACTACAAAAATAAAAGAACAAAATAAAGAAAAAATAATAAATAGACAACTAATGTCAAAATTAGCAATATGTAATATGTGTTACATAGAAGAATATACATGTGCATTTAAAGAATATTATTACAAAGCAAGATATAATATAGATGAAGCAAAAGAAATAAGACAACAATATTTTACAAAATTACCAGAATCATTTAGTACAAATATAATTAAAGATTGGAATAATGAAGGAATAACAGATACTTTAGGAGCTAGAATAAAAATTTTACAACAATGGTTTATCCAATTATGTGAAAATCAAAAAGAAAAATTAAAAATGGAAAAAGTATTAATAAAAAATCTAGCATGTTGTAAAAACAAGATAGCACCACAATTTGGTTGTAAAGATAAATATTATAAACCTAGAAAATATAAAAATTATAGAAAAACTAAAACTAGATATAAATATAAAAATCCAAGAAAAAGATATTATGTAAAAAATTATAAATAAAAAGACCGTACAGACAAAAAAGAAAATTATCAGATTGTACTTGTTACAATTGTAGAAAGTTAGGACATTTAGCTAGAGATTGTAAATTACCTAAAAATCTAAAAGGTAAACAAATTGCAGAAATAATTATGGATGATGAAAAATATATGCAGATAGATTACATAGATTATGAATTAAGTGAAAATGATAGTATATATGAATTATCTGACATTGAATTCGAAGATATAGAAATAAATATGGAATTAAATAATGAAATGATAAATGAAGAAATATAATGACTGAAAATGATATAAAAATAATATCTAAAGAAGAATATCAGAATGAAGAATCAGTGGAACAAAAAATTATATTTGATAATACAATTTTCCAACAAATAAAAAATAAAGAATTAGATTTAAGTGTAGATAAAGTACTTGAAATACCTACTTTAAAAAATTGGTTTAAAAGACAAAAAGAAGAATACTATGTAGTTAGTCAAAAAGAACATATTGTAGATTGTAAATATACAAAAGGAAAGGCACAAATACCTATATTAAACAAAAGAATGATAAATCAAGAAATACAAGATATAAAAGCTAAAACACCTATAAAATATGTACATTTAGGAAGAACAGAAATACTAATAAAAGCATGTTTTAGAGAAGGAATAGATACACCTATTGAAATATATTTAGCAGATGATAGAATAATACACCCAATAGAAAAAAGCGTAATTAGTGCAGTAAAAGGAAATTTAATATATCAAAAATTTAAATTTATAATAAGTGCAAATTACTCAATAGCATTAACAGATAGAAACATAGATAAATTATTAGTATTATATTGGAAATTATCAGGAATAGAATTAGCACCAGGAAGTAAAATATTTACAGCAAGATGTAAGAACCTATATATATTAACAACAAAACATAAAGTAATGGCAAAAAATAAAATTGATAGAATAAAAATAGAAAACCCTTTTGACCAAGTAATTACAATAATAGACAATAATGATTATAGTTATAAAGAAATTGACATGGAAGAAGATTTAGAAATAGTAAAAGAAAGAATAAGCACTTCAAGCATACCAAATATATTAAATAGAACTACTTCATCAAGAGCCAGTACGTCCAAAAGAAAATATGAAATTCCTAAAATATTAAATACAGAAGAAGAAACACCAAATCATTATTTTATAACTGGAATAATTAATGAAAAAAGATACAGGATATTAATAAATACAGGACAAGAAGATAATTACATAATTAGAGAATTAGTTTTAGATACAGAAATTATAAAAACAGGACATGTATGCCCTGGATTACCTAGTGAAATTGTAACTATAAATGAAGAAATAGTAGAAAAAGAAATAATTATAGGAGGAATATCATTATTAATACCATTTAAAATTTACCAAGGAAATCAAAATATTACTTTAGGAATAAAATGGTTAGATCAATTTAAACCATATAAAATAGAAGATGAACAATTAATCATAACCTGTCAAAATAAGAAAATAATTATAAAAAGAACAAAATGAGTAATGAAGATATATATACTTGCAAAAATTATTGTAGAAGGATATCACAACAGATATTATACACCTATGATAGATACAGGAGCAGAGACAAATATATGTAAATATAATTGTTTACCAGAAGATAAATGGGAAAAATTAAAAACACCTATGGTAGTAACAGGATTCAACAATGAAAGTAGTATGATTACATATAAAGCAAAAAATATAAAAATACAAATATGGGATAAAATATTAATAATAGAAGAGATGTATAATTTTGAATTTACAACAAAAGATATGTTATTAGGAATGCCATTTTTAGATAGACTATATCCTCATATTATAACTAAAACTCATTGGTGGTTTACTACACCATGTGAATATAAAATAGGAGCAAAAAGAGTAAATAATAAGCAAAGAAAATCAAAAGAATGGATAAAAGGAAGTGAAAAAATAAATCAAGAAATGGAAAACATAAAAAGAAAATAAATAAACCAACTAGAAATTATCATATTTACAATAGATAAGGTTAAAATAATAAATGAACAATTAGAACTATTATATAGCGAAAATCCATTAGAAGGATGGGAAAAGCATAAGACAAAAGTAAAAATTGAATTAATAGATGAAAATAGTATAATAACGCAAAAACCATTAAAATATAATTTTGATGATTTAAATGAATTTAAAATGCATATAGATGAACTATTAAAGAATAATTACATACAAGAGAGTAATAGTAAACATACAAGTCCAGCATTTATAGTAAATAAACATAGTGAACAAAAAAGAGGTAAAAGTAGAATGGTTATAGATTATCGTAATCTAAATGCTAAAACTAAAACTTATAATTATCCAATACCAAATAAGATATTAAAAATAAGACAGATACAAGGATATAACTATTTTAGTAAATTTGATTGTAAATCAGGATTTTATCATCTAAAACTAGAAGAAGAATCTAAACAATTAACAGCATTCACAGTACCACAAGGTTTCTATGAATGGAATGTTTTACCATTTGGATATAAAAATGCACCAGGTAGATATCAACATTTTATGGATAACTATTTCAATCAATTAGAAAATTGCATAGTTTATATAGATGATATATTATTATTCTCTAGAACACAAGATGAACATATTAGTTTATTAGAAAAATTTATACATATAATTAAACAATCAGGTATAAGTTTAAATAAAAAGAAAGCAGAAATTATGAAATCACAGATAGAATTTCTAGGAATACAAATAGATAAAAATGATATAAAAATGCAAACACATATAGTACAGAAAATAATCAACTTAGATGAAGAGATAGATACAAAAAAGAAATTACAATCCTTTTTAGGATTAGTAAACCAAGTAAGAGAATATATACCAAAATTAGCAGAATATTTAAAACCACTACATCGAAAACTTAAAAAAGATGTTGAATATTATTTTGATAAAAAAGATAGAGAACATATAAGAAATATAAGAACTTATGTACAAAATTACCAAAACTTTATTTTCCTGATGAAAATAAAATATTTATTTATATAGTTGAAACAGATTCAAGCAATCATAGCTATGGTGGAGTTTTAAAATAAAAATATGAAAATGAAAAAATGGAACACCATTGTAGATATTATTCAGGATCTTATACAGAAGCACAAATAAAATGGGAAATAAATAGAAAAGAATTATTTGCATTATATAAATGTTTATTAGCATTTGAACCATATATTGTTTATAATAAATTTATTGTAAGAACAGATAATACACAGGTAAAATGGTGGATAACAAAAACGATAGACGATTCAGTTACAACAAAAGAAATTAGGAGACTAGTATTGAATATATTAAACTTTACATTTACAATTGAAGTGATAAAAACTGACAAAAATATTATTGCAGATTATCTCTCAAAAAGAAACTAGCCCAAATATACAAGAAAAAATACTAGCTGCCATAACTACACTTTGTCAAAAAGTGGAAAGTCTTGACAGCGAAGTACAACTATTGAAGAAAGCATATAATAGTCAGCAGCATGACTCTAAAAATGCGAAACTACGTCGTGAGGCAGACGATAAAAGGCCAGAACTAAAAGGTGACGTTGAGAAACACCTAAAAACTCAAACTACTAACAAATTATCAAATGCAGGTACAAATGAAGCAAGTACAAGCAGAGGAAAAAATATCAATTTAAATAGCCTATTTGAAAAACCATTCATTCCCAGAAAACAAACTATAGATATAACACCAAATCCACAAATTTCTACCTATGCAGAGAGCCTGAACAAAGAAAAGAAGATATATAATCATATTACCCAGTCATATATTGAAAATATATATACAATCCAAACTTTTCTAAACCTTAAACCAAAATCAACTACCACTATAGAAAAAACTCAGGATTATGTAACCCAACATTTACAAGACTACAACAAACTAATAGCACAACCCAAAACTAACCCAAACTTGGTAAAAACTTGTTATAGCTATGGATTACTTAGTACGGTATATACATATGATGGTACATAAATAAGTAGAATCCCTGAAATTTACAAAGCTTTTTTAATATACAAAAGAGTTACAAAAGGAAACCTATTTTTTATAAAATTTTACACAGCACCAGCAGAAATACTTTTTAATGAAATAAAACCAACTATCCAAGTTGCCAAAATAGGATTGACACGAGAAATGATAATACCAGAGGAAATATCAGCACAACCAGAAATACCTAAAGTTGAAATACCTGATTTTTATGCAAATAAAAGAATAATTGGATTATCAACTATAATACAAGAACTAGCTACAAATTATTTACAAGGAATTGCTATTTGGAGTTATTATTCCAGAGATCATTTGATGATATATGCAAATTCCAAAGAAGTTAGGCCAGCAGATATGGAAGAAATACAGAGATGGATATTATCTTTGTTAAAGCCAGAATTACCACCAACAACTAGAGCTCTAAAGCAAGGATTTATTTCAACGGAATTATTGACCAGATATTGTAAACTGATTGGACAAAATATCCAGAACACATATGTTCAAAATGCAATGAAGAAGAAAACTATGTCCCAGAAGTACAGCTGGAATAAAGACAAAAGAATATAGTGGCAGACAAAAAGATAATGTAGTTTGAAAATATAGCAAAACAATTATGTAAAGTTGTAAAGTAAGAAAAGTAGTAAAGTAAAGTCGTTTGTTTTTAGTAATAATTCATGAACCTCTACTGTTTATGAATAGTAAGAAAAGTAGTAAAGTAAAGTCGTTTGTTTTTAGTAATAATTCATGAACCTCTATTGTTCATGAATAGTAAGAGTGAAGTTACTATGTAAATAGTAAGAGTCAAGTTACTGTGTAAATAGTAAAGGCCAATCATCCTTTGATAAGAATGAAAGGTCGTTAGGAACTTGTATATAAAGAGGCATTTGCCTTCATAATAAATCATCACTTTCCCTCATCACTTCTCTTTTCATAAGATATCTCTCTCTTTTCTCTCATTCCACCTTTTTCATTTTTTTCTTATCAATTATTAATGTTTGATAGGGAAAAAGTAACAGTTAGAGGATAGGCATTAATGGGTTTAAAAAAAATTGGAGTTATAAGGGTAGATTATTTTATTTAGTTTTATTTATGATTTGTTGATTTAGGGGACAAGATACGCATGCCCTCGTTAATTAGTGATCACATTCTTTTCCATTTGAGAAATTAAAATTTGCTCAGATGGTTTGTGCGTATAATTGGATGGTTGTTTGGGTTCTCGATTCAAGTTACTGAATGTAATTTAACGATAATTTGGGGTTCAATCTTGTTTTAGTTAATTATTATAATTGCTTTATAAAGTTTAGTTTTTGATACATTAAGATAGATAGTTAAATAGTTATTGTATTATATTATATGAATATTATTAAATTTATGATATTGAAAAAAATTGGGACTTAACCCTAGACTTGAAACTTGGATAATACGATAATTGAAATGTCAACGGGCATCAAGACTTAGCAACTTAATTATAAATTTGGGTGAATTTTCTCTTGGTCAAGGCTAAACACATAAAAAATATGAATGTTGTTAGTTTCGAATCTTATTTTGGTCATTATTGGAATAGATTGCTTTGAGTTGGAAGTTCGATGAAAAGGAAAGGCTCAAGTCCTGGACTGAATTCTTGATTGATTGAGGCAAGTGGATTTCTAAACTCTTGTTAAGTGTATGAAATGCGTGTATTTCCTTTTGGTATATGTGTTTGGGAGTAATGGGACTTGGTGAAGGGTTGACTTGTCCACCTTGATTAATTTTCGTGATGAAAAGGGATAACAAAAGACAACGTGAATAATTGTTCGTGTGTGGGTTAAGAATGGCATGTGTCGGTGTTATAAAAGCAAAGTTTATTACTATAGAATGTAAATTGTAATCCGAGAATGCCAAAGCATATGAGAATTAACTGATATATTATTGGCTTGATTTATTATGTGTGATTTTGTTCTTTAATGAACCCATATAATTGTGATAATTGAGGTGATTATATTTCATAATGACATTTGATTTATTGAGATGTTGCATCATCCCCTTTATTTGATATCATATTGTACACATGCATTGACATGAGACTGGGTATGAGTAAAGGTCTAACACGTGGAGATCGTCCGTGTTGAGATCGAGTTATGATTATTTGGGCACGTGGAGATCGTCCGTGCGATAGAAAAGTTATGATATAATTTGGGCACGTGGAGATCGTCCGTGCGAATTTGTTTGATTATGATAGTGCGTTGAGATCATCCGCACAGACACGTGGAGATCGTCCGTGTCGGTATATGGACCTCGCGAGTCCCCCATGGGTCATGAACTCTCGATGTATTTCCGAGGAGTATCATGTATATACGGTTGAGAGAGTACTAGATTTTCTGAGGCATATCACTTCGTGGTGTCATATTGCATTGCATCCCATAACATCCTTCATTCTTTATGATTATGTAATTTATTGGTGATTGAAAAGTATTTGATATTTGGTTACCTCTATTTGATGAACTTGATCTTGTGTTTTGCTGATATTGTGAGTGCCTTCTTGTGGAGGGTGTAATTGATGAATATTGAGCTTATTGCTGAGAATATGTTCTTGTAAATGGTGAACTGTTAGGTTGGGTTGGTTTTATGCAGGTTGTAGTTATGGAGGTTCGGTTGGGGTGTAAGGAGTACCCGTATTTCATCCCCTTAGCTTGTGTTTAGAGGTTTACTTGCTGAGTACCATGTGGTTTGGTACTCATCCCTTGCTTCTATAATTTTTTTTGTAGGTTACTAGCCCGGACCTTTATGATATATTCTCTTCTTTTCCGAGGCTTCTTGGAGATTTGTGAGGTAGTTGTTTGTCTTCTCAACAGACCTTCTTACTCCTATTTATGATTTTGTTCTACTCTAAAAACAATATCATATGAGACTTATAATTTCTTTTGAATCAATTGTAATACTATAGAGGCTTGTACACGTGACAACCAGGTTTTGGGAGTATAATTTAAGTTGTAGTAAATTTTTTGCATTTTATTGTTTAGTTGTATTTTAGGCTGACTTGTCTTGGTGGGATAAGACGAGTGCTATCACGCCCAAATTTTGGATCGTGACAGAGACTTGACATAAACTAGAGGACACTAAAGTTTTTGAATTTAATTATTTATCATGGATGTTAGATTTTGGTATCATTAGGTTGAATGAGTTTTGGAGTTCGGAATAGAGGTATAGATTTATGGATGTCTATAGATTTATTTGCTTACGAATATTGCATAATTGGTAGATTGGGAACGTTTGGAAACTTTGCGAAAAGGGAAGGAAAAATCGTGAGGATTGGTGGCACGTATTCGGCATTCAAGGTATGTTAAGAATTTTTAGACTTGTTGAAGGACGTTTTCCTAATTAAAGATTTAAAATGAAATAGACAAAGGGGTAAGGGCGAAAGATAGGGGTCTCGTATCAATGGTGTGACGGGCATTGATACGAGTACCGGTATTATAAAAGGGAAAGTTACTATTATAGAATGTGGATTGTAATTTAAGAATGCCAAAGCATATGGGCATTGGATGATATATTATTGACTTGGAATCCTGGTGTGATTGTGTTTTCTTATCTACACCCGTATAGTTGTGATAATTGAGGTGGTTATGTATTATGTTGATACTTGATTGATTGAGGTGCATCATCATCCCCTTATTTGAAATGATATTGTGTACATGCATTGACATGAGATTGAGTATAAGTTGGGCATGTGGTGATCGTCCGTGCTGGGGATAGTGAGATGTAAAGATTATAATTTGGGCACGTGGAGATCGTCCATGCAGAAATTGTTTGATTTTATGATAGTGCGTTGAGATCGTCCGCACAGACACGTGGAGATCGTCCATGTCAGTATATGGACCTCGCGAGTCCCCCATGGTTCATTTACTCTCGATGTATTTCTGAGGAGTATCATGTATATACAGTTGAGAGAGTACTGGGTATTCTGAGGCAGATCATTTCATGGTGTCATATTGCATTGCATCTCATGACATCCTCCATTCTTGATGATTATGCACTTTATTTGATGGTTGGAAGTTACTTGATGTTTTATTATGTCTATTTGATGAAATTTGACTGGTACGTGTAATATAGACTTGTATAATTAAAGAACTGATTTTTCTGATATAAACTACCGTCACTACTTCTTCGTTGTCCGTCAATGAGATATATTGGGTACACGTGGTTTCGTACTCATACTACACTTGCTGCACTCTTTTGTGGTGCAGATTGGATTTCAATTTCGGACACGTTCTTGGAGCTTGGAATATGAGGGATTATCTTGGAGTTGTGGTGCGCTGCTTGGGATATTCTGCGGCCCACACCTTCAATCTACCTCTATTTATTAGATTATTTTGGTATTCTGATAGGATATTTCTTATGTTTAGATTTTCAGATTAGTTTGAACTTATATTCTATTTTAGAAGCTCTTGTACTTATGACACTAAATCTTGGGGTAGGAATTTAGTTTTCGCATTTCATACTTATGAATGACTTATAGATTGAATATTATGTTTTGGTTTATTTCTACTTACAATATTGAATTTAAATCGGTAAAAGTGTTAGGTTGGCTTACCTATGGGTTGGGAACATAGGTGTCATCACGACTTGTGATTTTGGGTCGTGACAAATTGGTATCAGAGCCCTAGGTTTATCGGTCTTACGAGTACAAGAGCTGAGTCTAGTAGAGTCTTGCGGATCAGTGCGGAGATGTCTGTTACTTATCTTCGAGAGGCTATAGGACCTTCGGAAACTTTCTTCTTTCATTCTTTATCGTGCCTGTGTTGTTTGGTTTAAGGTCAAAATTTCTTGTTCCATTCTCCCACCAACGGTGAGGAGACATTTTCAAATTTGACATTTGTGATAGGGGATGATATTATGCGGTATAGTACATAAGTTGTGTTGTTAGCAAAATAACATAGTATTGAACATTTCAAATTTTAATAATGAAATTGAAGAGGTTTGAAATAGTAAGAACAACTTTCTCAAGGTATGATTTAGACAAGGAAAAATGAATAACTTAGTAATGAAAAATTTATAATGCCGATTTCTTGAAAAGAATTGTAAGGTTAGAAAGATTCAATTGATCAAATAAGAGTTTAGTGATTATGGTAAGGCTATGGGGAGAAGTTGAGAAAGGATAGAGATATAAAATGTGATCACTTCTCATGACGTTTGATAGGGTAAGATTTGTTATAAGATTTGTATGACATATTTCCTTTTTATCCTTTAGAGTGGAGGTATACTGAAGATAATTTGAATAGTTCAAGTTGAATGGAATTATGGCCATATTGATGGTTATTTGATAGAAGTCACAAGGTTGGTTAAGTCGAATACATCAAAAGATTATAAAAAGGTTAAATTGAATATCAGTCAGTAAAGACATTTAAATGGAGGGTTATTGATAAATAGTGATAAATTCATATTGCGGGGAGATTTTCATATATTGAATTGAGGATTAGTAATAATAATTGAAAATAAGAGAGGGAAAAGATTCTTTAGTTAAGAAATTTTGAAATAGATAGTTGTATGACGCTAAATAATGACGCTAATAGAAATGTATCATAGTTGTTATGAATCGTTAAATAAATCATAATACAAATATAGCAGTTATTGGAAATATTACCTTCGTAAATAACTAATTGTATTGGGATAATCAAGGTGGTTCAAAGTATCATTCGATATGCTCTCGATTGACTATAATTTTATTTCGAAGGTGGATCTACTTCATTTTATGTAAGTATGTACCTTATTTTAGAATTGAATATGCTTTGTGACTTTTCTCTTATGTCTATACATATTCCTACACCTGTAGATGGTTCTTAGTGGTAGATCGATTACATCGATCTTATATTGACTTAATAGTATATGACACATGAAAAAACTTAGTTATTTTATATACGGAAGATTTAAACATCATTTGGATATGGATTGAATTTCTTCATTGTCATGCAATTTATGACTATAAGTCTAAGACAATAACCTCAAATGTGTTAGGTAATCCTAATTTAATGTGGCAGGATAGTCTTAGTACCCATTCAAGAAAGGTATTTGCGTCTTTAAAATTTCAATGTGTGGGAACAAGTGTTACTTCACCCATTCATCTTATGTTTATGATACTTGTGATGTTATATCTACTTTAGAGGCCATTCCAATGGCGCAAGATATTTTTGTAGGGTATTCCATGTGATTTTGATATATAATTTAGTATTGACTTACAGTTAGACACTTGGCCTATTTCTATTATTTCTTATTGGAATACTACGGTGGATTTGAAAAAACGATAACAAGATTTGTTCAGTAAGAGATTTTTGTTGGATCAAGTATACTTTTATTGGGTGTTTCTATCATATTGGAATTCCTTTGTTATTATTTTCATCGAGAATATATTGGTATACTCCCATAGTAGGAAGGGTCACGAGCATTATTTGAGGATGGATCTTTAAAATATGGAGAAAAAAAATTAAAGCTTTATTCATTTTATTTTTAATAAGTATGAGTTTCAATTAGTTTGATGTCATGGTTGAAATGTGTAGCAATCAAGAAATGTATTATGAGGGATCCAAAGAGAATTGAGGCAATTCAAAATTGAGTCTGACCTATTTTAGTTGCGATATTTAGAGTTCTTAGGTCTAGTTGGTTTTGACTTGTAAGGGAAATCACAACTTAATAAATAGAGGACGGTCTTGAGGGAATAATTCAATTACTCATTAGTATTTTCTTTGAAGGACATAGGGATATAGAAGATAGATCTTTTTTTTTTTTTTTTTTTTGAGAGAGAGCTTTCAACAAGAGAAAAGAGAAAAGAGAAAAGAAAAAGGTTTGTTTTGCTGCAGTTTTTTTTTTTCCGACCAGCAACATTCATATCATGTTTTCCGATTAACTAACCGTTGGATCGAGATGAAATTTGGACTGGATGTTCCTCAAATGTTGGTGGTTATTTTGAATGGTGGAGATTGGATTCTAAGGTTAGAAAGATACTATTCTAGGTACCGAATATCATATGTGTTTGGGTGGTGTTTCTTTCTATTTATCTTTTGGTTGGGTATTAATGTAGAAAGTTAAGTGATAGATTATACTTCAAGAGAATTGAAAGTCCATGGAAAGAATTGTCATAGTTTTAGCTTAAACTTGATGGTGGTGGTGCTTGCATTAAAATTGTAGAGGTATTATATTTATAGTGTGTATTGCAAGGTGTTTTAGTATAATATTTAATAAGAGGAATCTAAATTTAATACAATGGATATGGAAGTTTCTCAAAGATCATGGAATGATTAGTGTTTATCGTTTGAACAAGTGAATGTGATGGTAGATAGCTTAGGGTGATATACAGTGAGTATGAGTAGTCTATCTTTGTTACGTGGAGGTGAGATAGTCCTTATTCGAGAAGATTCATGTTGGATAGTTGGTGATGGAAATTTATGTACGACTTACGATAAGGTGTTACCAGAAGAAGTCAAGGAAGATATTCTTGGTGGTGAGTGAGTTTTAAGGATAAGGAATTTTATTATGTTCTTCCAATATGTGAGCTGACTAGATTTAATCATGAAAGAGACCGATAGTTCAGGTATTTAATTCATCCAGAGGCTATTGGGGTATATTTTAACTTGAAGCAATATTATAAATAGTATCGTATTAAGGGGTTGAGTTTGCATCTCGTGTGTGAATTGTTATCAAGTAAATTATGAGCACCGAATGTATGACTTAAATGATGCTTATACTAGAGTTGGAGTGGAAACATATTGCTATGAATTTTGTGGTAAGGTTGCCATGTATCTTGTGCAAGTTTGATGTTATATGGGTTATAATGGATCGATTGACCAAGTGTACATATTTTATATCAATTTAAATTACTGTTAGTTTGGATAAGTTAGCCTAGATCTACATTTGGGAGATAGTTCACTTGTAAGCGATGCCTATTTTTTTATTATTTCTTTGAGGTACAAAATTGACATCTCATGTCTGGAGGTCTATGTAGAAGGAGTTGGGTACTCAAGTGGATCTTAGTACAACTTTCCACCTTTAGATTGATGGTGTATTTGAATGGACTATCCAGGTCCCTTAGGTTATGTGTGATAAAATTTGATAGTCATTGGGATAAGTTTCATTTTTAGTGGAGTTTACATACCACGATAGTTATTATTTGAGCATCGAGATGATATCCTTTGAGGCTTCGTATAGTAGGTGATTCAATTTTCAATTGGTTTGGTTGGTCTACATGATGTTAGTTGTGGGGTACAATTTATAACGAGAGAGTCCTTAGATAGGGTCAAGTTGATATAGGATAGGTTTTTCATGGCCCAGAGTAGGCAAAAAAAATAATTAAAAAAATCATGTAAATCAGAAGGTTAGTGAATTGAATTTCATGGTTGAGGAGCAAGTTCTAATCTAGAGGATTTACTCATAAAGGGTGTGATAAAAAATCGGAAAGAAGAGCAAATATAATCTGAGGTATAATTGTCCTTTTCCGAGATTGTTTAACTATATTGGATAGGAAATTTAATAGTTGAGGCCGAGAGAAATTATTTCAATCAAGATTGAATGGAAGAATCATCCAGTTGAGCAATACGAACTTACAGACTCTTATCCCCATTTTTTTTAGTTCATGTACTTCTTATTATTTTTACCGTTCGAGGACGAACGTTTGTTTTAGTGGTAGATGATGTAACGACCTGTTAAGTCGTTTTGAGCAATAGGACCTTTTTGACTCTTCTCATAGAATTTTTAATTGGGTTTTTGAATTATTCGATAACTATGTGTACTTAATTGATGAATACCTATTAAATAATTAATATATATGAATAGTTAATCGGACAAATATGTAAATTATCAAATACCTTATACCTTTTGGCCCATATTTGTTTAATATAAGTAAGTGGATTTTATACAAAATTATTTTAGAAAAGAAAATTAAAGAGAGAAAAGAAACCTAGCAATACTTCTTGACTTTCACGCCGATCAGGAAAACAAAAGAGATTATCTGGTGACCGGTAAGCTCCAAAAAAAAAATTTCTTGTTTTTGTTTTTGTTTTGTTTTGTTCACATCGTTGATCTTGTGTACACAATCAATTAATATTATATTATTTGATGGGGGAAAAATTGATTTGCTGGTAAATTACGTATAATATATTGTTCAACATATATATATGGCAGTTAAAGTTGACGTTTTGGAGTAGTAATTATGTATGAACAATTATAAGGTTCTGGGTATACTTTTTGACTTAGGGGTCACATTTACGCATGGAGAATTTATGATGATTTAATATTGGTTTTCATTGTTTAGAAAATATTTTACATAATTTGGATAAATTTTAGAATATTTCTCATAGTTATCACATTATGTTACAAGTTTTGACATAGTAAACTAAGTAATTAATTGTAGGTATATTATATTACGTGAACAACATTAATATTATGTATTTGGAGGATTTAAGATTTAACTTTAGATTTGAGATTTAAGAAATCGGTTATATATATATATATTTAGATGAGTTTTTGAGTATAGGGGAAACGCAAAATAAGATTTTGTGCATAAATGGGATTCTATGTATTTTCTGTTTGTTTATTACTATCATTATTGTTATTTTTCATTAGGTCATGGTTAAGGCTACAGGTTCTGTAACTAGTGGGTTAAAATTCTTGAAATTTCTTATAGTCATTACTTATTGTTGTAGTGTTAATATAGCTAATCAATTTGGTTATTTATTTGTATTATATAAATATCATTAAAATTATGATATTTCGGTAAATTGAGATTTAATTCTAGGCTTAAAATTTAGGAATATGAGACATGACATAAACTAGAGGACACTAAAATTTGTGAATTTAATTATTTATCATGGATGTTAGATTTTGGTATCATTAGGTTGAATGAGTTTTGGAGTTCGGAATAGAGGTATAGATTTATGGATGTCTATAGATTTATTTGCTTACGAATGTTGCATAATTGGTAGATTGGGAACGTTTGAAAACTTTGCGAAAAGGAAAGAAAAAATCGTGAGGATTGGTGTCACGTATTCGGCATTCAAGGTATGTTAAGATTTTTTAGACTTGTTGAAGGACGTTTTCCTAATTAAAGATTTAAAATGAAATAGACAAAGGGGTAAGGACGAAAGATGGGGGTCTCGTATCAATGGTGTGACGGGCATTGATACGAGTACCGGTGTTATAAAAGGGAAAGTTACTATTATAGAATGTGGATTGTAATTTAAGAATGCCAAAGCATATGGGCATTAGCTGATATATTATTGACTTGGAATCCTGGTGTGATTGTGTTTTCTTATTTACACCCATATAGTTGTGATAATTGAGGTGGTTATGTATTATGTTGATACTTGATTGATTGAGGTGCATCATCATCCCCTTATTTGAAATGATATTGTGTACATGCATTGACATGAGATTGAGTATAAGTTGGGCACGTGGAGATCGTCCGTGCTGGGGATAGTGAGATGTAAAGATTATAATTTGGGCACGTGGAGATCGTCCGTGCGGAAATTATTTGATTTTATGATTGTATATTGAGATCGTCCGCACAGACAAGTGGAGATCGTCCGTGTCGGTATATGGACCTCGCGAGTCCCCCATGGTTCATGAACTCTCAATGTATTTCCGAGGAGTATCATGTATATACAGTTGAGAGAGTACTGGGTATTCTGAGGCAGATCATTTCATGGTGTCATATTGCACTGCATCTCATGACACCCTCCATTCTTGATGATTATGGGCTTTATTTGATGGTTGGAAGTTACTTGATGTTTTGTTATCTCTATTTAATGAAATTTGACTGGTACGTGTAATATAGACCTGTATAATTAAAGAATTGATTTTTTTGATATAAACTCCCGTCACTACTTCTTCGTTGTCGGTCAATGAGATATACTGGGTACACGTGGTTTTGTACTCATACTACACTTGCTGCACTCTTTTGTGGTGGAGATTGGATTTCAATTTCGGACACGTTCTTGGAGCTTGGAATATGAGGGATTATCTTGGAGTTGTGGTGCACTGTTTGGGATATTCTGCGGCCCACACCTTCAATCTACCTCTATTTATTAGGTTATTTTGGTATTCTGATAGGATATTTCTTATGTTTAGATTTTCAAATTAGTTTGGACTTGTATTCTATTTTAGAAGCTCTTGTACTTATGACACTAAATCTTGGGGTAGAAACTTAGTTTTCGCATTTCATACTTATAAATGACTTATAGATTGAATATTATGTTTTGGTTTATTTCTACTTACAATATTGAATTTAAATCGGTAAAAGTGTTAGGTTGGCTTACCTATGGGTTGGGAACATAGGTGTCATCACGACTTGTGATTTTGGGTCGTGACAGTTGGGTCTTTCTTGCTGATAGGATTAGGTTCATTTTGATGGTGATTTCACCTAGTGGTTGTGGTTTAATTTAATGGGTTTGTAGTTTCAAATACAAAACCACCCATGTGTTTTCGGCTTGCCTAAGAGGGAGGTCGCGAAACCAAGACCACTAGACTAATGTCCTAAGGAGTGGGTCAACATGAGGTTCAGCCCGAAAGAGTGAGCCCTAGTCCCATATCCAAGAACCCTCTATGGAATGAGCACCTGACAGGTTAGGCGCCAATCTATAAGCTGCCACCCCTACATATTAAAGAACCTCAAAAGGACCCATGTATCGCAGACTTTGCTTACCTTTCTTGTCGAATCTCCTTATCGCTTACATAAGTGATACCTTAAGAATACATTCTCATCGGTTTGAAATGCCAGGTCTCTTACCATATGATCCACATACTTCTTTTGTCTACTCTGGGTTTCTAGAAGCTTAGCTTTAATACTACTCACCTTATCTTGAGTATCCTTAAATAAATCTACCGCCCAAAGGTTTCACATCTCCGACCTCAAACCATCCTATGGGTGATCTACAGCCCCTCGTATAGAGTGCCTCAAATGATGTCATATCTATGTGGAGTGATAACTATAATTATTGAAGAACTCATACAATGGTAAGAATTTATCCCAATACCCTCCAAAATCAATCACACATGCCTTCAACGTGTCTTCTAACACTAGAATTGTCCTTTATACGATGGAAGGTTGTACTAAAAGTGAATTGTATACCCAATTCATCATGTAATTTCCTCCAAAACTTGGATTTGAATTGGGTACCACAGTCTAAGATGATATAGAAGGGCACTTTATGCAATCTCACTATTTATTTCACATAAGTTTTAGCCAATTGTTCAGCACTATAATCTCCTTACCGGAATAAAAGGGTTGAATTAGTCAATCTATCAACCAATATCCAAATAGAACCAAACTTCCCTAAAGCCTTGGAAAGACCAACCACAAAATTTACAACTATTCTTTCCCACTTCAATTCAAAAATTGACATTCTTTAAAGCAAACCTGTAGGCCTTTGGTGTTCATATTTCACTTGTCGACAATTTTGACTCTTAGCCATTAATTCTGCTATATCCTTCTTCATGCCCGTCAACCAATAGATCAGCTTCAAATCTCGGTACATCTTCGTAACACCCAGATGAATAGAATATCACAAACCATGGGACTCTATCAACAACCTTTGAATCAAATCATCAACTCAAGGAACACATATTCTTCCTTTGAACTAAGTTTACCTTCCGCATCAAGAGTGGTCTATTATGCCTTGCCAAGCACAATCTTCTTTCTAAGTTCATTAAATTTCTCATGCAAAAATTTCTTGGCCTTTATCTCTATGATGAATGTGGCCCCCGCTTTAATGCTATCCAACACCCCACCTTTTTTTGAAAGCCCAATTGCATAAATCTTGACTCCAAGGTCTGAATTTCCTTAGACAAAGGTCGTTTTGTTACACTCAAACAAGCTAGGCTAACCATAATCACTGCTTTCCGACTAAAAGCATTTGCCACAACATTAGCCTTACCTAGATGGTATTGAATGATGACATCATATTCTTTAAGTAACTCTATTCATCTATGTTATCTCAAGTTCATATCCTTTTTGAGTGAACACGTGCTCCACCGATGCTAGAATATGTGTGGTGATCAAGACAGTCTTGAGATTTTGGAAGCTCTCTTCACATTTTTCAGTCCATTCAAATGGTATATACTTTTTGGTCAAATTACTCAAGTGAATGGCAATAGAAGCAAATCGACGGTAAAAGCTAGCGAGCCCTAGAATACTCCTAACTTCCGTCATCGAGCTAGGCCGAACTCAATTCTTAATCGGCTAAGTATTTTAGGGATCTACAATTTCCCCTTCTTTTGAAACTACATGCCCCAAAAATGCAACAAAAGTCAACCAAAATTCACACTTAGAAAATATAGCATACAACCTTTGTTTCCCAAGAACACCCAGAACAATATGAACATGGTCTGCATGCTCTTCCTTACTTTTCAAATAGACCAAAAAATCATCCATAAAGACTAGTAAAAATAAGTCAAGAAATGGATTGAACACAACATTCATTAAACTCATTAATGTTGCAGGCGCATTAGTAAAACCAAAAGACATAACCAAAAACTCATAGTGCCTATACCTAGTTCTATATGCCGTCTTCGGCACATCCTCAGTCCTAATTTTAAACTAATGGTAGCCCAAAATTTAATCAATCTTGGAGAAAACTGATGCACCTTGAAATTTGTCAAAAGGATCATATATTTGAGGAAAGGGGTATTTATTTCAAATGGTGATGTTATTCAATTTCCTGTAATCGATGCACATTCTCATATTACCATCCTTTTCCTTAACAAATAGAACTATAGTACCCCATGGGGAAGTAGTAGGTGGAATAAATCCCTTATCAAAAAGCTCTTGGATTTGATCCTTAAGCTCTCTTAATTATGCTACAGACATGTGATATCGAGGGATAGATATGGGACGAGTACCATGTTCCAAATCAATGAACAAATGTATATCTTTATCCGGAGGCATACCTGGAAAATCGGTAGGAAATCCTTCCCTCCTAGTTTCCTAGCCCGAGTGAACGATATGATATTATCTTGCTTAGGCTTGTACACCTTTTCCCCGTGTAACTTTTCCCTTCCCAAAATTTCTAGAGTTACAAACTTAGTATTACAATTTAACACAACATATTAGGGGGATAACCAAGTCATACCTACGATAATATCAAAGTTAGTCATATCCAATATCACCAAATCAACCCAAGTCTAAAACCCCATAAAAATAAGAGAAACAAGATAGACATGAGAGACTATGACTGACTCTCCAACTAGGGTAGAAACAAGGATTAGGGCATCAAGTACATCACAAATCATCGAAAATTCTAAGGCATATCGCATAGATGCATATGAATAAGTAGAACATGGATCAAATAACACAGTAGACATCCGATCACACACAAGAATAGTACCTTGATCATTGCATCAGATGACTCTGCCTCATTCTTTCTTAGAAAAGCATAATAATGAGCCCTATCAACGAGAAGAACCATTTCCATGCTAGGTTGCAAGTTACGCCTGCCTTCATTATCATTTCCTTTACCTCCACGGCCTAGTTTATTACCTCTCCACCCACCTTGTGGATGCCCTCGACCATTATTAATATTCCCCGTGGGTACCACTACTCTGGAGTGCTGTTGTGTAGACTCGAATACACGTTAATGGGGAAAATATCTCCACATATACCCAAGATCTGCACAATTATAGCAAGTATGATCAAAATAGGGTATGTCTTCCATCGGAGGAACGACTCCCTGGCTATCCTGAATAAAATTATAAGGTTGAGTTTAGGAGTAATTATGTGTAGAAGCGGGCAGGGCAGGGCAGATTGTATTGTCTTGGCTTCTCGCATTGGACTCTTTGAACCTTTGGAATATGAACCTTGGAAGTTGCCTTAATTCTTGGCCCTTTTTCCCAATTCCTTAGCATGACCATTTCGCCTAATCCCATCCACTTTCTTTACATAGTCATTTACTTCATTAATGCTCCTCAGTGCATAAGTCATATGAATGGATAATACTTGCAACTTAGAATTAAGTCCCCTAACAAACAACCGGATCCGTTCCTCCATAGTAGTCACCAATTGAGTAGCATATCTAGACAAAACATGGAACTTAGCCTCATAGGCATACTGCCATATCACCTTCTTCCACAACCCTAAATTTATCTTTCTTAGGATCCCTCAACACCCGTGACACATATTTGTTAAAAAACAAGCATGAAACTGTGTCCAAGTAAGTGGAGGTAAAACTGAAGATATGCATTCCATATAAGCTCTCCACTACTGTTTAGCCTCACATTGTAAGATCCCGAAAATGACTTAGGTGAACTAGAGCCTAACATGGTTGTCATGATGGTATAAGGTCCTAGATTTTTCTATAATGTGGTATTGAGGCAATGCCTAAGAGTTTAGGTGCATTGGAAGTCAAACGTCAAGGGACGACTAAGACGTTGGACGACTAAGTCACCTATGTGCCCCATATGGGTTTAGGAGTGATTCATGAGATTATGAGGTCCTTAAATGAGTTATTATAGTGTATATAGGCAGTTTGTCAAGTTTTGTGATGTTTGGAGGTCAAACGTCCATGACGTTCAAAAGGTTTGCCTTGAAACAACCTCTTGTGTCTAAGCATGTTTCGTAGAGTTTTACGTGTTCGTTTTAGATGAAATTCATGTGAGAGGTCCTAAACTCTATACAAACTATTATGGTTGGAAACATCCATGCAAAAGTACCCAAGGACCAACCAAGGGTCCATGAGAAAGGACCCTTTCCTTGAGCCAAGCCTGCCCAAGACAGCCTCAAACGACGGGAGGAAATAAACGGCTCGTGGGACAGTTGACGCCCTGTGGATGGGTGTCGTGGGTCAGTAGTTAGGTGTAGGAGAAGTCTAGTCCAAGGACCAGCCTCAGTCCCAAACTACGGACCAAGAGAATGGTCCGTTGGTTGGGTGACGGTCCGTTGGTGACCATCCGTCTGTGAGGCTGTCTCATGCGTGCAGTTCACTGTAATGTTTAGGGGGGAAGTTGTAAATTCACCCGACTTCCAAATAAGACTATTGGAAATTCCTTAATGGTATTTTGGGTATTTTAAACATGTTTATAAGCCTATAACACTTAAGAGAATTTATTCTTCAAAATCAAAACCCAAAATATCCTAGAAATTCTCTAGAACTACATTGAAGCCAAAACTCAAGGAAGAGCTTGGATTAGATGTTTTAGTAGTGATTCTTCATCAATTTTGTGGATTAAAATCATTGAGGTATGTTTTTTGATCCTTTAAACTGTATTCATCAAGTAGCCCGAAATTCAAAGAGTTTTCTAAAGTTTTCAAAGATGAACTTGTCCAATTTTATGATCTATCCATGGGTTCTTACATTAAAGGTTTTTAATCATTGTATATTGATTTAATTGTTGTTAATTAGATGATTTTAACTCAATTAACCTATAAACCCATGTAATTTATGAACCCTAGTGTCACACCCCAAGACCACACCCTAGAAGTAAGGGCACAATCTTGGATTGTATCCTGCGTACTCGACCTCTCGGAGGTCTTATACAAGCCCTTTCATATCATTCATCGCATATACATAGTAAAAAGTAGTGCAGAATTAAAACTTTTCACAAAACATATCATAGTCTTTAAAAACTCTTTGATATAAAAGTAATAGGAAATACTAAGTCTCAATCTCATCAATCTTAGACACAATAGTACTTGGGACACGGACCATACGAAATAGAAAACATAGTACTAATAATAAGTCTATTACAATACTTCAATACAAAACATAAAAGACATATATGCCCTCGAGTCAAATGAGGACATACTTCAACTTCTCTTGAACGATGCCACGGTCCAACTTTTGCTTCCCAAATGCTCATCACCTACCAAGAACTATATAGATAGATAAAATCATGGAATTAGTACAACCTCATGTACTAAGTATGACATTACGCATAAAAAAATCATGAAAATGGACATTTATTGTAAATATGCATATTTTCACTTAAATATCATAATATCATCATAAGAACAACATTTATCAACTTAGAATCACATAAGAAATCATTTAACCCAAATATCACGATTTAAAGAGTCACTTTACAGTAACCCATATTCAGAATTGATTCACTATTACAATGAACTGCTCTTTCTTCCTTTTTAACACTTCCTAGCATGTAATCTTCTCACTAAAAGCTATCCTAAGGTTCACTTAAGTTACATGAAGAGATACCACCCATACACTCCTAATGAGACACATACACACCTACAATACATCAACATACAAGACATACAAAATATGACAATCTCTCCTACCAAGGGTATCAAAAGACTTACTTAAGTACTCCTAGAAGAGAACGCCCATACACCCTCTTCAAGGTTACCTAAATAATCCTTAAGACTTTCTAATTTTATATCATTTCAAACATAACCACCAACTTCCCTAACTAGAGTCATTCTCAAGACTTCCATAGATAAGACATGAAGAGATCATCACATATGCCCTCTTCACACTTTAACTAAGGAATCCTTAAGTCACTTTAGGTTAGGTACTCATTCATTTACATACTTACTTAACATAAGTCATTACATTACTTAGTTCATTAATACACATTCATTACATAAAGTACATTCAAGTAATGGTCTTGGAAAAGAGCTAGGGACTCTCAATAACATCTTCAAAGCCTATTGTGCAATGTCTAGATAGCATCCCATACCACCACCTAAACCTCATAGAACTTCTCTAATGCTAATAGGTATCCCATATGATGAGAATAGGCAATAACCGACATAGACCATGGTATAAAAACATGGAATCCGGAGTTCTATCCTACGCGGATGAGGTTGTTCTACTTGCCAATGGTAGAACTTGGACACATCCCATGTAGGCACATGGTTATGGAATATAAAGGGCTTCTTTGTATTCTAGCTCATACTTTAACTAGAACTACTTCCCTTGCCATACTCACTCGGTGCTAGCCTTCGTTCTCATAGAGTACATCACATTAAGGTTCATACATAGGGTCTTACATCATATTCATAACCCAATCACATTTACCCTACCAAAGAGGTCCTCTAGGGATACCTTCTTATGGTGACAAGAATCTCATCATGACTTTCCTAAGGATTGATATGATGTCGTTCCAGCCAAACAATCTTACGTCCATCATTACATTACATGAAGGATACCATTACGACTTTCGACTTCAAGTTTCATGACCCTACCTTCTAGGTTCAAGGTTTCACATAAGGGAACCTCTTATCATAATTCAAGGTCTCACATCATTCATTGATTCAAGACTAAGATGTTTTAGCTTCCTAAGTCAAGACATCACATATTCACATGCATACAAGCATCAAGTAAGGGACATAAGTCTACCTAAACAAGACACAACATACTTCACTTTAGCACATATTACATTTTATTCTAGAAGCACATAAGGACAACCATTATCATCATTAAGTCACCCTATACACTAGTATATCACCATTATGGACTTCACATAGCCAAGTAGGAACAATCATGCATTCAACTCTAAGACTACACACATGAACATAGTCGTAGTTTAACATGATCACCTAAATAACATCAATAGAAGAACACATACTTTCACATTATTTCACATATAGCTTGATATGATCTTAAATCACATAATCAAATAAACAAATAGTCATATTACTTCAAGTAGTGTCGACAAGGCCATGATCATCCATATACTTAAAATAAAGCAGACAAGGCCACATCAATTCACATAACACTGCCACCATAAGTGGACCAAACCAACCAAAACATAATTGAAGTCTAATTAACATTAAATAAAAGAAATTAGGGCAGATTACCACCACATCATCCTCAACACTTCAATCTCATGCCAAATCATCCAATTCAATATCACAAGGCTCTTACCCATGGCCATGAACATTAATTCAAAGCAAAAACTAAAATACTCAATGAATCTAAGCCAATTCAATCTAGATTTATAAATCTAAGACCAATTAGATATCAACTGAATACAATTCTTACATCATTAAAAAGCCCATAAGAAACTACACATTAATTCATAAATATTAGACCAATATCAAGTAACCCATAAATTAGTAAAAAACTAGGGTACATCAATTACATGGGTTCATAGGTTAATTAAGTTAAACTCATCTTAATAACAACAATTCAATCACTAAACAATGATTAAAAACCATTAATGCAAGAACCCATGGTAGATCATGAAATAGGTCAATTAATCTTTTGAAAACATTAGAAAACATCTTTGAAAGTTGGGCTCCTTAATGAAACGAGTTTCAAGGATCAAAATCCATACCTCAATGAATATAATCCTCCAATTTAATAAAGAATCTTCTCTCAAATCACCAATCCAATCTCTTCCTTGAGTTTTAGCTTTAATGGAGTGTTAGGGAATTTCTAAAGGATTTTGGGGTTTTGATTTTGAAGAATTCTTCTTCTAAGTGTTTAAGGCTTATAAAGATATTTAAAATACCCAAAAGACCCTTAGGGAACCGCCAATACTCTTATTTTGAAGTGGGGTGAATTTAAAACTTCACCCCTCAAATTAACAGTGGCCTGCGCAGAACACAGCCACAAACGACGGTTGCACATCGACGGGGCGTTAGTCCACACACGGAACGTCCTGTCCTCCGTTGATGGGTTCAGAGACTGGAAAATGGAATCTTATCTCCCCATTCTAAGTCCCAAATGACTAAATTCCACCAACGAGGCGTCGATTGACCCACCGGGCGTCTATTGCCTTCCGTTGGTAGGCTGTCTTTAGCAGTCTTGGATACCAACTTTGGGTCCTTCCTCAAGGACCCTTTGATGGTCCTTGTGGATGTTTTCCCGGTCGTTTCCAACCCAAACATGCTCGTATATGAGTTTAGTATCTATCATATGAATTTCACCCAAAACGAACACGTAAAACTCAATAAAACATGCCTAGACACACAAGGTCATTTCAAGGCACATCTTTCGAACGTCATGGACGTTCTTGAGCATTTGACCTCCAAACTTCACGAAACTTGACACACTGACTTTATCTACCATATAAACTCATTTAAGAACAATATAATCTCATGCATCACACATAAACACATACAACCACATGTGAGGCACTTATGTCACTTAGTCGTTAAACGTCTTGGTCGTCCCTTGACTTTTGATTTCCAATGCACCTAAACTCTTAGCTACTGCCTCAATACCATATAATATACTTATTTATGATCTTAGTACATCTTGACAACAATGTTAGGCTCTAGTTCACCTAAGTCATTTTTGAGATATTACATTCTCCCCCACTTCGACAACATTCGTCCTCGAATGACACTTGAAACTCTTCGAACACTTCCAAGAATAGAGAATCAACTAGAAACACAAAAACAAACCATTCAACACATTATCAAGGAGAAAACATCAATTTCCACATAATAAAGAGAATCACGACACAACAAGAAATTTAGAATAAATTGTATAACTCAACCTTCATTCCAAAGAGCAAAAACTCATTTTATATTCATTATTATACTCATGCACATCAGTGCTAACCACATTACAACAATTTTATACCGAAGCATCAATTAGTCACTTTTTAAAAAATTTAACTGTGAACAGTCCAATGTTACAATGATTTTAGCAATTTGTTTTCAAAAATGCAACTTTTAGGCAATTCATGGTAGAGACATGCTAGTATGCAAAGTAACATTATATAAACATCTTTTACAACATGCTCATAGCTCCATAAAATACCCAATGCAAGAAGTTAATGAAATTCAATTTCAACCAAACTCCTAAACATCATGCACATGCAACAAACTAGCACATCTATCTAGCCATACTCCCCCACTTAGAAGGAACCCATATCACAACATGAGAAATAAGACTTACCAACATCATCATCATCATAATCATTATCCGGGTTCTCTACCCTAATCTGGAGTGCATAGAAACACCTCTTTGTTGGAGCATCATCCTTTGGAACACTAGGAGCAGCCTTCTTACAATCTCTATTAGGACAATCTCTAACTTTGTGTCCATCTTTTACACATACAAAACAACTCCTGGTACCACTTAGACACTCACCATAATGTTTCTTGCCACAAGTGGCGCACATAGGTTTGCCATCTTTGGAACTACCTCCTTTCTCAAACTTCCCCTTAACACCCCTAGATTCTTCTTGAGTTTGATCTCTCTTTTTGAACCTAGGTTGCACTTGATCACTAGCACCACTTCTTTTCAAGTTTCTAGCAATTCTACCAAGTTTAGACGCTTCAATAGATTGTGCATAAACCATGAGTCTACCTAAGGTCATATCATCATGTAGCATAGCCGTACGACAATTTTCACTCACTAAGTCGGCTACCCCGGTCACAAAGAGACTCCTTTCATCCCTTGGATTAGACACTAGGGATGGTGCATATCTAAACAATGTTGAGAATTTCAAGAGAATTCCTCAACACTCATATTGCCTTGCTTGAGATTGATAAACTCCTCTACCTTTACCTCCCTTCTCTAACGGGGAAAGTACTTACCAAGAAAATCTTCCTTAAATTCTTCCCACTCAATAGGATCCGACTCCACCGGCCTATTATCCTTCCATTGAGTGTACCAAATTTGAGAAACATCCCTCAATTGGTACGAAGTCAACTCCGCCTTTTCCGTAGCTGTAACGCCCATAGTACTCAACACCTTGTACACACCATCAAGGAACTCTTGGGGATCTTCATCTACCTTAGATCGAAGAAATATAGGAGGATTCATCCTCACAAAGTATCTCAACCTAGAGGTCATAGTGCTCTCTACAACATTCACCCTAGGTACCATACTCAAATTTATTTGAGTAGTCACCTAAGCCTCTCTAATTTCTTGATTAGTCAATTCCGGGGGAACCACCGGAACCTCATTACCTCCTTCCACATTAGGAGCATGATCACCTTGGGGAGGCACTTTAGCACCTTGAGAACCTTGGACACCTTGACCATCTTGAGGAACTTGATCAACTTGAGGAGGAATCTCCTCATTCACCCTCTTCTCTTCCAATATTCTAGCGGCCATCCTTCTAGTATTCATCTCCTAGAAACACAAGGAAACACATTAAGAAGGATACTCATAACATTTACTCTACCGCACGACAGAGGAGTAGAAAAGAAGGGAAACTCTATCGTCCTATAGCCTCTCGCCCATAGATGTGTCGCGACTCACACCGATGGTCAAAACTCTACTAGACGTGACTTGATGAGACTTTCCGATTCCTAAGACTACTTTCACCAACCTATGCTATGATACCAAGCTTGTCAAACCCCAAGAACACACCCTAGAAGTTAGGGCACAATCTTGGATTGTAACCAGCGTACTCGACCTCTCGGAGGTCTTATACAAGCCCTTTCATATGATTCATCGCATATAAATAGTGAAAAGTAGTGCGGAATTAAAACTTTTCACAAAACATATCATAGTCTTTAAAAACTCTTTCATATAAAAGTAATAGAAAATACTAAGTCTCAATCTCATCAATCTTAGACACAAGAGTACTTGGGACACGGCCCATACGAAATAGAAAACATAGTACTACTAATAAGTCTATTACAATACTTCAATACGAAACATAAAAGACATATATGTCCTCGAGTCAAATGAGGACATATTTCAACTTCTCTTGAACGATGCCACGGTCCAAGTATTGCTTCCCAAATGCTCCTCACCTACCAAGGACTATATAGATATATAAAAGCATGGAATTAGTACAACCACATGTACTAAGTATGGCATTATACATAAAAAAAATCATGAAAACGGACATTTATTGGAAATATGCATCTTTTCACTTAAATATAATAATATCATAATAAGAACAATATTTATCAACTTAGAATCACATAATAAATTATTTAAACCAAATATCACGATTTAAAGAGTCACTTTACAGTAACCCATATTCACTGCACAGTGAATTGCTCTTTCTTCCTTTTTACCACTTCCTAGCATGTAGTCTTCTCACTAAAAGCTATCCTAAGGTTCAATTAAGTTACATGAAGAGAGACCGCCCATACAGCCTCTCTAAATGTGCCTAAACGATCCTCTAGGATACTCATAATGAGACACATACACATCGACAATACATCAACATACAAGACAAACAAAATATGACAATCTCCCCTACCAAGGCAATCAAAAGACTTACTTAAGTACTCTTAGAAGAGAACGTCCATACACACTCTTCAAGGTTACCTAAATAATCCTTAAGACTTCCTAATTTTGAGATCATGTCAAACATAACCACCAACTTCCCTAACTAGAGTCATTCTCAAGACTTCCATAGATAAGACATGAAGAGATCATCCCATATGCCCTCTTCACACTTTAACTAAGGAATCCTTAAGTCACTTTAGATTAGGTACTCATTCATTTACTTACTTACTTAACATAAGTCATTACATTACTTAGTTCATTAAAACACATTCATTACATAAACAACATTCAAGTAATGGTCTTGGAAAAGACCTAGGGAATCTTGCTAACATCTTCAAAGCCTATTGTGTAATGTCTAGATAGTGTCCCATACCACCACCTAAACCTCATAAAACTTCTCTAATGCTAATAGGTATCCCATATGATGAGAATAGGCAATAACCGACATAGACAATGGTTGCAAAACATGGAATTCAGAGTTCTATCCTACTCTGATGAGGTTGTTCTACTTGCCAATGGTAGAACTTGGACACATCCCATGTAGACACATGGTTATGGAATATGAAGGACTTCTTTATATTAGAGCCTCATACTTTAACTAGAACTACTTTCTTTGCCATACTCACTCAGTGCTAGCCTTCGTTCTCATAGAGTACATCACATTAAGGTTCATACATTGGGTCTTACATCATATTCATAACCCAATCACATTTACACTACCAAAGAGGTCCTCTAGGGCTACCTTCCTATGGAGACAAGAAGCTCATCATGACTTTCTAAGGATTGATATGATGCCGTTCCAGCAAATCAACCTTACGTCCATCATTACATTACATGAAGGATACCATTACGGCTTTCGACTTCAAGTTTCATGACCTTACCTTATAGGTTCAAGGTTTCACATAAGGGATCCTCTTATCATCATTCAAGGTCTCACATTATTCATTCATTCAAGACTAAGACGTTTTAGCTTCCTAAGTCAAGACATCACATATTCACATGTATACAAGCATCAAGTAAGGGACACAAGTCTACCTAAACAAGACAACATAATTCACTTTAGCACATATTATATTTTATTCTAGAAGCACATAAGGACAACCATTATCATCATTAAGTCACCCTATACACTAGTATATCACCATTATGGACTTCACATAGCCAAGTAGGAACAATCATGCATTCAACTCTAAGACTACACACATGAACATAGTCCTAGTCTAACATGATCACCTAAATAACATCAACAGAAGAACACATACTTTCAAATTATTTCACATATATCTTAATATGATCTTACATCACATAATAAAATACACAAATAGTAATATTACTTCAAGTAGTGTCGACAAGGCAATGATCATTCATATACTTAAAATAACGTCGACAAGGCCATATCAATTCACATAACACCGCCACCATAAGTGGACCAAACCAACCACAACATAATTGAAGTCTAATTAACATTAAATAAAAGGAATTAGGTCAGTGTACTACCACGTCATCCTCAACACTTCAATCCCTTGCCAAATCATCCAATTCAATATCACAAGGCCCTTACCCATGGCCATGAACATCAATTCAAAGCATAAACTAAAATACTCAATGAATATAAGCCAATTCAATATAGATTTATCAATCGAAGACCAATTAGATATCAATTGAATACAATTCTTACATCATTACAAAGCCCATAAGAAATTACACATTAATTCATAAACATTAGACAAATATCAAATAACCTATAAATTAGTCAAAAACTAGGGTTCATCAATTACATGGGTTCCAAGGTTAATTAAGTTAAAATCATATTAATAATTACAATTCAATCACTAAACAATGATTAAAAACCATTAATGCAAGAACCCATGGTAGATCATGAAATAGGTCAATTAATCTTTCGAAAACTTTAGAAAATATCTTTGAAAGTTGGGCTCCTTGATGAAACAAGTTTCAAGGATCAAAAGTCATACCTCAATGAATCTAATCCTCCAATTTGATTAAGAATCTTCACTCAAATGACCAATCCAAGCTCTTCCTTGAGAATTAGTTTTAATGTAGTCTTAGGGAATTTCTAAAGGATTTTGGGGTTTTGATTTTGAAGAATAAAATGTTCTAAGAGTTTAAGGATTATAAAAACATTTAAGATAACCAAAAGACCTTTAGGGAACCTCAAATACTGTTATTAGGAAGTGGGGGTGAATTTACAACTTCACCCCTCAACTTAACAGTGGCCTGCGCAGAACACAACCCCAAACGACGGTTGCCCATCGACGGGGCATCAGTCCACACACGGACCGTCCTGTCCTCGGTCGATGGGTTCATAGACTAGAAAATGGGATCTTATATCCCCATTATAAGTACCAAACGACTACATGCCACCAACGGGGTGTCGATTGACCCACCGGGCGTCGATTGCCTTCCGTTGGTAGGCTGTCTTGGGACTCCAACTTTGGGTCCTTCCTCAAGGACCCTTGGATGGTCCTTGGGGATGTTTGCCCAGATGTTTCCAACCCAAACATGATAGTATATGAGTTTAGGACCTCTCACATGAATTTAACCTAACACAAACACGTAAAACTTAACGAAACATGCCTTGACGCACAAGGTCATTTCAAGGCACATCTTTCGAACGTCATGGACGTTCTTGAGCGTTTGACCTCCAAACTTCACGAAACTTGACACACTGAATTTATACACCATATAAACTCATTTAAGGACAATATAAGCTCATGAATCACACATAAACACATACAACCACATGTGAGGAACTTATGTGACTTAGTCGTCGAACGTCTTCGTCGTCCCTTTACGTTTGACTTCCAATGCACCTAAAATCTTAGATACTGCCTCAATACTATATAATAGACTTATTTAGGACCTTATAACATCTTGAAAACAATGTTAGGCTCTAGTTCATTTAAGTCATTTTCGAGATCTTACACCTAGATTTTGACTACATTATGAGTTACTTAATATTTTCTTAATGATTTTGAATTCTAGTATAGTTTTCTATAGGCTATTGAATGATGTAAGAATTGTATTCAATTGATGTATAGGTTGTCTTAGATTGATAAATCTATATTGAATTAACCAAGTTTCATTGAGTATTATGGTTTTTGTATTGAATTGATGATCATATTCGTGGGTAAGGGCCTATTGGTATTGAATTGGATAATTTAACTAAGGATTGAAGCGGAGAGAATGGATTGGTTGTACGCTGACCTAATTCTCTTTACTATGTAATATAGCTCTTGAATTATGTTGTGATTGGTATAGTCCACTTATGGTGGCAGTGTTATGTGATTGATGTGGCCTTGTCGGCGTTACTTTATATATTATGATGATCATGACCTTCTCGGCAACTACTTGAAGTAATATGATGATTTATGTAGTTGATTATGTGAAGTTTGATGATATCTACATACATGTTAAGTGATGTGAAAGTATGTGTTCTTCTATTGAAGTTGTTAGGTGACCATGTTAGACTATGACTATGTGTTCGTGTGTGTAGTCTTAGAGTTGATTCATGATTGTTTCCTACTTGACTATATGAGTCTATAATGGTAATATTGATTGTATTATAGTAATGTATAGAATGAAATAAATATGATAAGTGTCATTCGTAAGTGCTTCAAAGAAAGATATGCTATATTTAATAAAGTAATGTATGTTGTGTATTGTCTTGGTAGACTTGTGTCCCTTACTTGATCCATGTATGAATGATATGTGAATATGAGATGTCTTGACTAGGTAAGTTTAGTGCACGTTTTTCATGTATGAATGA
This sequence comes from Solanum sitiens, assembly GCA_016801875.1. Lineage (NCBI taxonomy): Eukaryota > Viridiplantae > Streptophyta > Magnoliopsida > Solanales > Solanaceae > Solanum > Solanum sitiens. The sequence goes on along the minus strand of JABWTJ010000923.1, from coordinate 151,330 downwards.
ATGATATGTGAGACCTTAAATGATGTTAAGAAGGTCATGTACTTGGAACCTTAAACCTAGTGGTAAGGTTATGAACCTTGAAGTCGAGAGCCGTAATGATATCCTTCTTATATGAATGTGTAAGAACCCCAAAATGAGTTAGGGTTTCTAGATACTAACATATTTTTATAAGGTTCAAAGGTCCTAAAATGTTTTATAATATGGTATTTAGTCAGTGTGTAAATTTTGAGGTGATTTGGAAGTCAAACATCAAGGGACGACCAAGATGTTCGACACCCAGTCACCTAAGGGGCCTTATGTGTTTTTATGTGCTTATGTGGGTATCATGAGCTTATGAGGTCCTTAAATGAGTAAAAATGATGTTTATAATCAATTTATGGAGTTTCATGAAGTTTTGAGTTCAAACGTCCAAGAACGTCCAAGATGTTCGAAATATAGTCCTTGAGACATGCATGTGTGTGTCTTGATGGGGACTAGCATGTTTAGACGTGTTACATGTAATTGTTTTGGGTGAAACTGATGTGTAAGGTCTACAACTTGTTAATGTTTGTATTTATGTTGGAAACCTTGGGGTACGACTTCCAAAGGGCCCCACAAAAGGGCCCACAAGAAGGACCCAAATGGTGTCGAGACATTGCCTTGGCAGTGTCAATCGACGAGCCAAACGACGCCTTGTCAGTACGCCAACGCCCTATCGATGGGGAGGCATTGATGGACAATTATCCTGGGGAAGGTTTGGAAAGAGGACAATCTCAAACCCAATGAGGGAAGCCACAAACGTCCCGTCGATGGGCCAACGAGATATCAACTGTGTCCGTCGATGTAGGCCTGCAGAATTGCCATGCACGCTGCCAAGTATGGGGTGAATGAGAAATTTACCCCACGAGCTAATCTGACCCTAGGAGGTTTATTTACATATTTTTGGGTATATTAGGTTGATTAAAAACGTGAATAATCCATACCCAATCCTCCATTCAGAATCAAACCTCTCTCTCCCAAAATATCCTCTCTAAGAATCTCCATTGAAGGTGAAGTTCAAGGTCAGCTTGTAGATTGGATTCTCATGGGTTCTTCACAAATTTTTAATGGGTTATTCATGTAATAAAGGTATGGTGATCCTTCATATCTAAGTAACCTTTCACTTGGAGAGTTAATCTCAAAGTTTTCAAAGAAGGTCCATAATTAAATCTTTTCTTCTTCAATCTATCCACAGGTTCTTTCTTAAATAGATTTCAAAAGCATGATATGAATGTATTTATGATTATCTACTGATTTTGACATGGTTTTCAATCCAATTGGATGATGAACCCATGCTCTTTCACGAACTCGATTTTAGCCTATGTATGGCTTTATGATCTTGATTTTATGCATATCGATTTGTGATTAAATTATGTTAAAATTCTTATGTCTACTATCTAGTATTTATATTGATAGTTAATTGTTGATGAATTATCCATGTGGATCAATGTATGAAGATTTGAAATAAACTAGTCTATGTTTTATGTATTCACTGTAAGTTCGGCTTCATGGTGATTGTTGTAAGATTTTGATTATGTTAAGATGATTGTAGCTACTGTTTTAGGTTAATATTATGATTTAATTATGGATATGAATCTCGTATGATCAAAGTAAAGAAGGATTGGCACAAATTGATCTAAGTTTTTCTAGTCTATCGATTGATAATACTATGTATGAGATGTGATCTCAATTTTTGGTTAGATGAAGTATGATTCCTTTTGAGTACTGATATATTTAGATACTCCGTAACATGTACATTATTGTTAAAAATATGATTGATGATCAAGCCTTTAGTGAATCAGTAGCATTGCCTATTTTCTCTACTCTCTAGTGAATTGATAGTTTAATGCCTATGTTGGTATCTTGATCTTGTAGGGATTTAAGCATGATTTTGATATGTTAAGTGTATATTTAGCCACTTCCCTATATTTATAACATTAATGAAATATGATTTATAATCCATGCAAGTGAAATTGGTTAATGGTCTATGTCCTTCTACCTTCTAGTATGTTAATGTGTTGTACTAGTTGTAGCATGATACTGTAGTAGCTTATACATGACTTTATATATAATTATGGCACTTTAGCTACTGCCTATACATGATTTATTGATGAAATAGTAGCAATAGTCAATGATGATCAAAGGCTAAAGGATTGGTAAGAATTGCTCTACTCTTCTATTTCTTTATTTTTCTATATTATTGTAGTTGTTGAAGCATTGTATAGCATTGTGTGGTATGGTCCACTTATGATGGCAGTGTTTAATTTATTGTCACTATATATGTGTTGACCATGACATTGAAGGAAAATTGATGAATATATGAATGAGAGGTTATGATGATCACCTTATATGTAACTTGTTCCTAGTCTTCTACTTTAATTGTGAATCTAGGTTATTTTACTATTGTTATGAGCATGTAACTGGTTATGTAAAATCATGTGTAGGTGCTGCCATTAATGAAGTGTTAAGGATTGACGACCCCTACCCATGTACCCCTATGTGAATGTGTGAATAGCTAATATTAGGAGTCTTAAAGTGTAATGTGAAGATAGTCTTGTCCCCTATGCTAAATTATGTTGTATGGTCTATACTTGAAAGTGTAATATGGTCTTAAGAGTATGGCTGCCTCAATGTGTTGTTGATAGACATTATGTGATCATGTCAACCAATGTACACACATACTCACACTTCATGCATGCTTAAAGTATTAAAAGCTCATGGTGTCTAAATGAAAAAGGTAATTCTCATATGCACTAATGTCTACTACTATGCATGTTAAGATTATGTATATGAAAGTATGATATGTGTTTCCTTAACAAGGATGACTTGATAGGTGTACTAGTATGGGCAAGGGTATGGGACCTTGTCTATGCATTGCACATGTGTACCTTGATAGGATAATTTCTAGGTTTGATTTCTATGTATATGAAAATGGATGTATTGACATATTATGAATATGACTTATATTGTATGATGAAGTATGAATGTGCACAGTGTCTTAGTGTGTTTATATGAAAGGATTACTCATATAGTTATACTTATAGACTAATGCATTGATATATGATCATGTGTGACATTTATATGTTATGTGAAAGGTTTGCTCACATATAAGTACACACACATGTATGATGATCTGGTCAATAGAGGGGCCTTGAAAGGTGTGCCCAAGAGTACTCTAAAACTAGATAGGTGCTTGAATATGCTATAAGCATATGAGGAACAAATATCCTAAGCCTATGTTTTATGAAAATTGTAATAAAGGATTTTCAATAAAAAAAACTTAGTTTAGCACCGAGTGAACTTAACAATGAGAGGTGTTGACTTCCCTTGGAGAAAGACTCACCATTTGTTCCTTATAGAGTGTTGACTTCCCTTGGAGAAAGACTCACCATTTGTTCCTTATAGAGTGTTGACTTCCCTTAGAGGAATACTCACCTATGGATACACAAGAGGTGGTGGCTTACCCTTGAGTAAGGGGTTCACTCATGTTTTCTCATGATATGAGGCTCCAATTGCCAAATGGCATGCAGAGGGATCATACCTATCTCTTAGTTCCATAAACTATGCTTGCCACATAGGATCTAGCAAGTGAATTCACTTTGGATTATAGGACGTATGTTAAGGTTCTACTTTGGCTTAGTGGAACACCTTCCATTGGTGTTCTCACATCCGGGGAGCACCCCCTAGACGTAAACGGCGTCGTCGTCCTCTTTGAGGACTAAGACTTGCCTCTTATCATTCGTCATAACATTCATATGTCAAAAATACAGAAAATTTAAGAACTTTTACTACTTCTACATTGAGGTTTACATAGACCTCTACATACACATATATATATATATCGAGTATACATAGACCCTTCGTATAAGAAGATTACATAGTCTTCTACTTTTATTACACATACATATACATATATATATATATATATATATATATATATATATATATATATATATATATATATATATATATATATATATATATATATATATATATATATATATAAGATAGAAGTCTAAAGATTGTCTCATCTCATAACCATCTAAAACGATCATAGAAATTTTGGTATAGCCCTACATCAATGTAAAGAAGCCACATATAGGCTTATATAAATTCGTACCCGAATGAAAATAGAAAGAACATAAGAGTCTTAAAAGTAAAACAACTCCATAAGCTAGATAATGGCATCGCCCTCGGAAAGTGAGGACCTACCCACTTGGATGGTAGAGAATATCCATATCTTCTTCTAGTCATCTCGAATGAGCCTTCAACGACCGGATCATAAAATGTTTGGGAAAAAAGGATAAAATGGGGTTAGTACGCCACTTGTACTAAGTATGAGACCATATGCACATATAACACCAAATTATGCTAAAAAGGACATTTAGTTAAATCATGCCATTTTACCTTTTGAAAGTCTTATGCACAATCAAGCAAACCATACCAATCACCAAACACATGTTCAACAAGTCAAAGCAAGTTATATGCATATTAACATACTTGAACCCATAATCCAAAACAACTTTATCATCAAGTATTACCACCACAAGCATGAATAATAGTTTATCATATCGTAATAAAGCAAGATAACCAATCATGAATCCCCATAAAGTCAACAAGTGAAATGACCAAGCAAAGCCCCATAACCTTACTCAATCAAGTAACCCAACAAGAATCATGACTAATAACCCATTTCACATAACATAATCTTCAAGTATACATAAAACCATACTTTAACAATAAGTATTAATTACATTTTCATAAGCATCATCATCATCATATTATATCATTTACTTTTATCATCATATACATACATAATATCAACCTCCTAAATTTCCCATCAAGGCAAACTAGTGAAAGGCATATGTAGAGTCACATACCCCTACCTAAGCTAAGTCAAACCGCTCAAGTCACTCTAGTTAGTTTATACATCATTACTTCATTTTAGTTTAGGGAACACTTACCATAACCGACATAGACCATTACTTCATTTTAGTTTAGGTCATAGGGTCTAGCCATTGTATAATCATCATCATCATAGCTCAATAGGAAATGCATGAGTATAATCCTTTCATCACAATCCATATAAGTAAGGTTAACACATTTACATATTCATTCATAATAAGGCACATGGGTAGTCATCGACATCCTTATAACCTTTCATCTTAATCGACCTTACCACAATAGTCAAGATATTCAATTTAACATCATACCACCAAATCAATCTTAAACAAGGCATACTCCAATACAACGTCATGACTTAATCACAGTTAACCATAGTTTGAAGTAAAGTATAGGGATCACAAGACTTACCAAGTCTCCTTTATAGTTCATCATCAAGGTCTTACCATCAACCCATAACTCAAACCAGTTAGGGGAGTAACATCATCACACAATGATATCCAATAGAATAAAAAGACCAATGGCATCATTATAACACAATTCAATACTAAATTATATCTTAAGACAAGATACTTAGGTCAATTTCACAATATACTTCACAACCTAAACCCATATCTCAATAACTAGAATGATAGACCTAGAATTCATCTCAATCTAATCATAATAACATCATGTTCTACAATTTAGACCTAAACATCAACAATTATCATAATCAAGTTAAAATACATTTTAATCTATCCATTAATCCTAAATAAAGCATAAATAACTTAGTTCACAACATCCATTTCGACATTAGATGAAACCCACTTGAAAACTCAATTGTTAGAAAACTTTTGAATGAACCCTTTGAGGAAAGAAGTGTCAAAGGTGAATAGATCCCATACCTAAACGTTTGATGAAGATTTGATGGTGAAATTGCGCCTTTACATCCCCCAAAACTCTTCCCTAGCTTGGTCTTCAATGGTGTCTTCCAATAGAAAGAGAAAGAAGAGAGAAGGAAGAGGATTTGTTTTGTGAGTTGTAATTAATCTAATGGGGTTGGGGTCTTTATATGGGGGTTTAATTAACTTAATTAGACTCCCTTAAACCCCTAACCAATGACATAACCCCTTAATTAATTAGTTAAGACCAACATAAAAACGTGCAGGAAAAATGCAGTGCCATCGACGACACCACGATTGACGGATCGTGGGTCAGTCGACAAACCAGGCCTCCTCCGCGCTGCACATCCATACTTCTTGTCAAAGACTTGTGCAGGCGAGGGCTCCAACCATTTTTCTAAGTGTTTCTTGATGGTTGGCAACGATGCCCCGTCGATCAACACACGCCCCATCGATTGTGTCTCGTGGTTGCACATTGCCCAGGCAGTGTTGCCTCCAACATGCAAGGGTCCTCCTCAAGGGACCTTGGTTTGTCCTTGGTGATTCGTACCCAGAAGTTTCATCTATGAATCGACTTTAACTCATGTTATACACCCTTACACTAAATTTCATGAATTTCCGACTCCTTAAAGCTAATCAAATAGGCTAAGGCACACAAGTACCTTTTTGAACTAATTTCTGGACGTCATGGACGTTGTTGGATGTTTTGGTTTCTAAAAATCCTAAATGACTTATATTCATTTAAAAGGACTTAAAAACAGTGTCTAGACCACATGACACCTATGTTAGCCTTTAAGACACGTCTTGGATTTTCTAAGTGTTACATTATCCCCCTCTTAGGAACATTCGTCCCCGAATGACACTAAAACTCTTTTGAAGGAAGGAATAGACTCAAGACTAGTAGCCCAACCAACAAAAATACAAGACAACATAAATCATATCATTTCAACAAGGCAATTCAAAACTTCAGTTAGAACACATTAGGCTCAAACATTTCATTATGAAAAATTTCCTTCTCAGAACACACATGAGCTCAACATACTTTACATGACTCAATTACAACAAGGTTCAACTTATAAACATGCTACATATCAGATCATAAAGACTCACCATATAAAAAATGCACAACATAACTCAAACAAGCCAAAAAACAAAATTTCAAGTTCAATGTACAGATTTACTGTAAGTCACTGTAAAGTATTCAAAATGCACATTTTGCAAGACTTTACCAAAAATCAAGAAACTTCAATTGCTAGTCATATTTATATTATTAAAAATAACGTCTAACCTTAATTATCAAGAGATGAGGGTAACGGGACTTCATGTCGGCCTCGGTCTTCCATGTTGCACCCTCAACTAGGTGATTTTTCCATAACACTTTTATGTAAATCACCTTTTTTTCCTTAACCTCTTTACTTGCCTATCAAGGATTTGAACCGGTACCTCCTCATAGGAGATGTTATCCTTGACACCAATACCGTCAATAGGAAGAATGGTCTCGGGATCACCGATACACTTCTTTAACATAGAAACATCGAAAACCGGATGAACCGAAGCCAATTCACTAGGCAACCTCAACTCATAGGCAACCTTTCCAACCCTTTGCAAGATTTCATAGGGACCCACATAATGAGGACTTAACTTCCCTTTCTTGCAAAATCTAACCACCCCCTTCATAGGTAAAATTTTCAAGTACACTTTATCACCTTCTTCAAACTCTAGATCCCTTCTGCTATGATCGACACAAGACTTTTGCCGACTATAGGCCATTTGCAAGAGATTTCTTATAATATGAACTTTCTCCAAAGTCTTATAAGTCAAATCGGGACCAAGAATCGAAGACTCACCGACTTCAAACTACCCAATAGGAGACCTACACCTCCTACCATACAAGGCTTCATAAGGAGCCATGGATATGCATGAATGGAAACTATTATTCCAAGAAAACTCCACCAAAGGCAAGTGCTTATCCCAAATTCCTTTGAAATCGATGACACAAGCTCTAAGCATATGCTCACGGGTTTGAATAGTACGTCCCGCTTGATCATCCGTTTGGGGATGAAAAGCAGTACTCAACTTCACCTTAGTACCCAACACTTCTTGAAATGACCTCCAAAACATAAATGTGAATTGTGCACCCCTATCCGATATAATGGATAACGGAATACCATGGCGACACACAATCTCATCTATGAAGATTTTTGCATAATCTTCAGCCGAATAAGTAGACTTGAAGGGAATAAAATGAGCGGACTTGGTCAACCTATCCACCACCACCCATATGGAGTCATATTGTTTTTGAGTCTTAGGAAAACCTACTACAAAATCCATATTGATGTCTTCCCACTTCCAAGTAGGAATTTGGATTTCTTGTAGTAAGCTACCTGTCTTTAGATGTTCGGCTTTAACTTGTTGGCAATTTGGACGCTTAGTAACAAACTCCGCTATGTCCCTTTTCAAACCTTCCCACCAATACACTTTCCTAAGGTCATGATACATCTTTGTTGACCCTGGATGAATGGAATAACGGGACTCATGAGCTTCATCAAGAATCCGATTCCTCAAATAATCAATATTAGGAACACACAACCGCCCTTGATACCTCAAAACACCATCTCCACATAAGGAGAATCACTCATTAAGAATACCAAGAGCCGATTCTTTCAACTTCATCAATGGTTGATCAAGGTGTTGTTTAGACTTCACCTCAACAACCAAGGATAATTCGGAGTTATGATGGACTGTAACACCTCCCTTTGGAGAATCTTCCAATCTAACACCCAATCTCGCCAACCTATGAACATCTTTCACTGGGTCTTTCTTGGCTTCTTCTATATGAGACACACCACCCATGGTCATACGACTTAGAGCATCCGCCACCATATTGGCCTTGCTGGGGTGATAGAGAATACTCATGTCATAATCTTTCAACAATTCTAACCACCTTCTTTGTCGGAGATTCAACTCCTTTTGAGTAAGCACATATTGGAGAATCTTATGGTCGGTAAAAACATCAACATGAACACCATACAAATAATGCCTCCATATTTTTAAGGCAAATACTATGGCCGCTAACTCAAGATGATGAGTGAGATATTTCTTCTCATGAACCTTAAGTTGTCTAGAAGCATAGGCAATCACTTTCCCATGTTGCATAAGCACACACCCCAAACCCACTCGGTATGCATCACAGTACACAACGAAGCCCTTTGTACCCTCTGGTAAAGTCAACAGCGGAGCGGAAGTAAGCCTATCTTTCAAGATTTGGAAGCTTTTTTCACATGCCTTATACCACTCAAACTTTTTACTCTTTTGGGTCAAAGTAGTCAAGGGAGATGCAATGGATGCAAAACCATCCACAAACCTCCGACTATAAATCACTAGGCCTAAGAAACTCCTAATGTTTTTTGGAGCCAATGGTCTAGGCCAAATTCTTACCGCCTCTGTTTTCCTTGGATCAATCTCAACTCCCTCACTAGAGATGATATGACCAATAAATTCCACCAACCTCAACCAAAACTCACATTTGCTATACTTGGCAAAACAATTGATGTTCTTTAAGTGTTTGCAACACCACCCTCAAATAACCCATGTGATCACCCTCATTTTTCAAATATACCAAGATGTCGTCAATGAAGACAATGACAAATAAATCCAGGTAACTTCGAAACACCCTATTCATTAGGACCATAAACTCCGCCGGAGCATTTGTGAGACCTAGGACATTATTAACAACTCTAGTGGCCATATCTAGTCCAAAATTCTGTCTTTGGTATATCCTCACCTCTCACCCTAAGTTGGTGATACCCCAATCTTAAGTCAATTTTAGAAAAGTAGCTTGACCCTTGGAGTTGATCAAACAAGTCGTCAATCCGAGGGAGAGGATACTTGTTCTTAATAGTGACTTTGTTGAGTTGGCGATAATCAATACACATTCTCATGGACCCATCCTTCTTCTTCACAAACAAAACCGGAGCACCCCATGGAGAAATACTAGGTCTAATGAAACTCTTGTCTAGTAAATCTTTGAGTTGTACCTTCAACTCCATCAATTCGGCCAGAGCCATCAGATAAGGAGGAATTGAAATGGGATTTGTTTCCGGTAGCAAATTAATACCAAAATAAATTTCCCATTCAGGAAGAATACCGGAAAGGTTATTAGGAAAGACCTTCGGAAATTCACTCACTACGGGGACCGACTCAATGGGAGGAATTTCGGAGTCTAAATCTTGGACACTTACTATGTGATATAGACAAACCTTTGAGATCATTTTGCATGCTTTTAGAAAAGAAATAATACGACCTCTAGGAATAGAATTTCCCCCCTTCCACTCTACAACGGGTTCATTTGGGAAATTAAACCTCACCACCCTCGTTCTACAATCAATAGTGGCAAATCAAGCAAGCAACCAATCCATACCCAAAATGATATCAAAATCAAGCATATCAAGTTCTACTAGTTCAACATGAGAAACTCTATAGGGCAACATGATAGGACAATCTCTATATACCCTCTTTGCAACTACCAACTCACCCACCGGTGTAGACACTATGAAGGGTACATGCAAGATATCGGGTAAAATATCAAACTTTTTAGCTACAAGAGGTGTAACAAAAGACAAAGTAGCACCCGGATCAAGTGAATCATAAACATCAATAGAGAAAACTTTCAACATACCGGTCACCACATTTGGAGAGGTCTCTTGCTCACCCCTAGTGCAAAGAGCATCAAAGCGGTTCTTCTTAAGAGCATCACTATAACCACTTTCTTGAACACTCTTCTCTTGAGCCTTCTTATTAGGGCAATCTCTAACCTTGTGTCCACTTTTGCCATAACCAAAACAATTGCCCATTCCAACCAAGCATTCACCAAAATGACCCTTTCCACACTTGGAACATATAGACTTCTCATTTGGTGAGTTTCCACTCCTTCCCTTTTGAGCGCTAGGTTTAGCCACCTTATCATCATGAGCCTTCGGGAACTTATATGGAACTTGACTAGAGAACCTCTTCTTGAACTTAGGCTTGTCTTTGATCTCAAGCGTACCCTTAGAAGAGACACCTTCAAAAGATCTTGCCCTCTTTGCATCTCTAGTCTTTCTTCTAGCCCTTGCCTCCTGCACTTGTCTAGCATGAATCATGAGACGAGAAATGTTCATGTTGTCATGTAGCATAGCCGAATGACACTCCTCTTGCAAGTATTCCGACACCCCCGTCACAAAGCGGCTCATTTCATCTCTAGGATCGAAAACCAAAGAAGGAGCATATTTTGACAATTTAGTGAATTTCAAAGTGTATTCAAGCACACTCATACCTCCTTGGTGAAGGTTGATGAACTCCACCACTTTAGCTTCCCTCATCTCCCTGGAAAGAAACGATCAAGAAAAGCCTTCTTGAAGATCTCCTAAGTCATTGGTCCACCCCTTAGAAGCCTATTGTCCCTCCATTGGACATGCCAAGTTTGAGCCATATCTTTGAGTTGGTATGTGGATAACTCGGCCTTCTCACTAGTAGACAACCCCATAGCAACGAGTATCTTATAGACTTCACCAATGAACTCTTGGGGGTCCTCTTCAACTTTGGACCCATAGAAACTAGGAGGATTCATCCTAGTGAAGTCCCTTAGACGGGATGCAATGGTAGTGAATTTTTGAGTTGGACGGGGTACAACCTCCCGGTTAGCTTGGGCCGTCATAGCTTGGGATTGTGTAGTGATGGCTTGGGCCAATTGAAAGAGGCAAGCCCTTATGTCACCATCCGTGAAAGGTGGAGGATTGACCAGAGCTTGTCATGAACAACATATTCTTTAAGAGGAGAAACTTTATCACCACGGGGAGGAGCTCCCGCATTGGCAATCTCTTCCTCAAGTCTTCGAGTCGTATTCCTTCGAGTATTCATTGCCTATAACAAAAATACAAGGTTTAGGTGAAATCACACAATAGTTTACTCTAGAGGCAAGATATTGGATTTCCAAAAAAGGGAGAGATTCCTAAGCATCACATAGATTCCTATTCATAAGTGTGGCACGCTTCATAATTATGAGTACGAATCTACATTGACGTGGTTGTGAGAGACATACACATGAAGGATATTCAACCTCATGCTCTTATACCAAGTTTGTCACATCCGGGGAGCACCCCCTAGATGTAACCAGTGTTGTCGTCCTCTTTGAGGACTAAGACTAACCTCTTAGCATTCGTCATAACATTCATAAGTCAAAAATATAGAAAATTTAAATTTTTTTACAACTTCTACATTGAGGTTTACATAGACCTCTACATACACACACATACACACACACACACACACACACATATATATATATATATATATATATATATATGTATATCGAGTATACATAGACCCTTCGTATTAGAAGATTACATAGTCTTCTACTTCTATTGCACATACATATATATATATATATATAATAGAACATAGTCTCAAGATTGTCTCATCTCATAACCATCTAAAATGATCATAGCAATTTGGACTTAGCCCTACATAATTGTAAAGAAGCCACATATAGGCTTATACAAATTCGTACTCGAATGAAAATAGAAAGAACATAAGAGTCTTAAAAGTAAAACAACTTCATACGCTAGATATTGGCATCTTCCTCGGAAAGTGAGGACCTACACACATGGATGGTAGAGAATATCCAAGTCTTCTTCAAGTAGTCTCGAATGACCTTGAATGACCGGAACCTAAAATGTTTGTGAAAAAGGGAGAAAATGGGGTTAGTATACCACTTGTACTAAGTATGAGACCATATGCACATATAATACCAAATCATGCTAAAAAGGACATTTAGTTAAATCATGCCATTTTACCTTTTGAAAGTCTTATGCCCAATCAAACAAACCATACCAATCACAAAGACATGTTCAACAAGTCAAAGCAAGTCATATACATATCATCATACTTGAACCCATAATTCAATATAACTCTATCATCAAGTATTACCACCACAAGCATGAGTAAGAGTTGTCTCATATCATAATAAAGAAATACAACCAATCATGAATCCCCATAAAGTCAACAAGTGCAATGACCAAGCAAAGCCCCATAACCTTACTCAATCAAGTAACCCAACAAGAATCATGACTAATAACCCACTTCACATAAAATAACCTTTAAGTACACATAAAACCATACTTTAACAATAAGGACCAATTACCTGTTCATATGCATCATCATCATCATATAATTTTATTTACATTTATCATCATATACATACATAATATCAACCTCCTAAATATCCCATCAAGGCAAACTAGTGCAAGGTATAGGAAGAGTCCCATACCCCTACCTAAGCTAAGTCAAACCCCTCAAGTCACTCTCGTTAGTTTATACATCATTACTTCATTTTAGTTTAGGGAACACTTGACTTAACCGACATAGACCATATGAGCTAAGTGTGGAACCCAGTGTTGTACGACCTTACACCGATGTAAGGTGGTCTACCGACCAAAGTAAAACCAAACATAAACATAGCTTCCTAGGTGGATCCACTAGCTAGTCTTCCTATGGGGGAACATAGTTCTAGAACTAAGAGATAGATCTTCCCTCTTCATACCACTTGGTAATTGGGTCCTCCTCTCATGGGAATCCATTGAATGAGTATCCCTCAAAGGGGAGTCAACATCTCATATAGAACTATAGGGTAACTCTTCCTCTATGGAAAGTCATCACTTCCCATTGTCAAGTTCACTCGGTGCTAAGCTAAGTTCCTTTTTCAAAATATCTTTAATATCTTTATTTATCAATCATAGCTTAGTTTAGGTCATAGGGTCTAGCCCTTGTATAATCATCATCATCATAGCTGAATAGGAATTGCATGAGTATAATCCTTTCATCACAATCCATATAAGTAAGGTTAACACATTTACATATTCATTCATAATAAGACACATTCGTAGTCATCAACATCCTTATAACCTTTCATCTTAAGCAACCTTACAACAATAGTCAAGACATTTCAATTCAATATCATACCACCCTATCAATCCTAAACAAGACATACTCCAATACAATGTCATGACTTAATCACAATTAACCATAGTTTGAAGTAAAGTATAGGGATCACAAGACTTACCATCTCTCCTTTATAGTTCATCATCAATGTCTTACCATCAACCAATAACTCAACCCAATCAGGGGAGTAACATCATCACACAATGATATCCAATAGAATAACAAGGCCAATTGCATCACTAAAACACAATTCAATACTAGATCATAACTTAAGACAAGATACTTAGGTCAATTTCACAATATACTTCACAACCTAAACCTACATCTCAATAACTAGCATGATATACCTAGAATTAATCTCAATCTGTTCATAATAACATCATAGTATAGTAATCTAATCAATAACAAAGTCCATTGAATGAACATTATATAATACATGTTAAGATCACCACCTAGGGTTAAGGGTTGAGGATTATGTTCTACAATTTAGACCAAACCATCAACAATTATCTTAATCAAGTTAATATAAATGTTACCCTATCCATTATATCCTAAATAAATCATAAACAACTTAGTTCATAACATCAATTTCGATATTAGATGAAGCTCACTTGAAAACTCAATTTTTAGAAATGCTTTGAATGAACCCTTTGAGGAAAGAAGTGTCAAAGGTGAATAGATCCCATACCGCAATGTTTGATGAATATTTAATTGTGAAATCGCCCCTTTACAGCCCCTAAAACCCTTCCCTAGCTTGGCCTTCAATGTGTCTTCCAATAGAGAGAGAAATAAGAGAGAAGGAAGAGGATTTGTTTTGTGAGTTGTAATTAATCTAATATGGTTGGCGTCTTTATATGGGGGGTTAATTAACTCAATTAGACTCCCTTAAAACCCTAACTAATTACCTAACCCCTTAATTAATTAGTTAAGACCAACTTAAAAACGTGCAGGAAAAATGCAATGCCATCGACGACACCACGATCGACGGATCGTGGGTGAGTCGACGAACCAGGCCTCCTCCGTGCTGCACATCCGTAGTTCTTGTAAAAGACTTTTTCAGGTGAGGGCTCCAACAATTTTTCTAAGTGTTGGTTGACAGTTGGAAACAACGCCCCATCGATCAACACACGCCCCGTCGATTATGTCTCTTGGTTGCACACTGCCCAGGCAGTGTTGCCTCCGACGTGCAAGGGTCCTCCTCAAGGGCTCTTGGTTGGTCCTTGGGGAGTCGTACCTGGAAGATTTGACCATGAATATACTTTAACACATGTTATACACCCTTCCACTAAATTTCATGAATTTCCAACTCTTAAAAGCTAGTCAAATGGGCTAAGGCACACTAGTACCTTTTTGAACTTATTTTCGGACGTCATGGACGTTCTTGGACGTTTTGGTTTCTAAACATCCTAAACGACTTATATTCATTAAAAAGGACTTAAAATAGTGTCTAGACCTCATGACACCTATGTTAGGCTTTAAGACACGTCTTGGATTTTCGAAGTGTTAAACATGTAAGGCTATACAATTCCAAATTCCATGTTTAGCACCCATGGTATTAGGGTCGGTTAAGGGTATAGTTTCCCTATAGAAAAATGTAAAATAGAAGTAAAGTAAGGACCCTAACTAGGATAACCTAAGGGTAGTTGCTTAGTGTAGGTGGGGGTATGGTACTTCACCTATGCATTGCACAATTGGCTCTTGAGGGAAGTCCTAGGAAGGTGTTCTAATGCATGTGTCTATGTATGTGTTCCTTATGTATGACTTTGTACTATTGGTCTACTTGTTGTGATGAAATGCATGGTATGAGCCTATATGAAGTGGTCTTGATACACATGTTCAATGTTGGTCTTAATGACTATATGATGAGCGTTGTTTACATGAATGGAGTAGTTTTCACTTAGTTGTAGGTGTATGGAGTAGAATGTTAAGGCTTGTTGTCTTATGATAGGTTTACTGAGAATGTGTGAGGTTATGGGGCTTCACATATACATTGCATTAGTAGGCTTAAAGTAGGATTATGAGTAAGGTTTTATAATGCATTGATGTGAAGTGAAGTTAGTATATGTGCAAATTGATGTAGCTTAATGTAATATTCTTATGGTATTGGCTTAAATGTGTCTATGTGTACTATACTTCTATGGTGGTAGGTTATGGCTTATGTATGATGGATGATTGATTCCTTGTTTCCTTAAGGTGCTGCATTGCACCAAGTATTACTAGAGTATTACTTGGGAGGTGAATGAGTAAAAGAAAAGATAGCTCACTGTAAAGTAAATTGGTTCACTGAAAAGTGACCCCAAATATGGCTTAAATTCCATATGTCATTGTGTATAATGTTTGGCCGTTTAATACGTCTATATGAAGTAGTGAATGATATGAATGCTATTGTATAAAGGTTTTATGAAGATTTACTTGAAAAGGCATGAAGTATGATTTCAAGAAAATGTCCCTTTCAAATGCATGTTTTTGCATGGTTGCCATACTTAGTGCATTCTTGTACTAATCTCATTCTTCTCTACTTTTTATACAAAGTGTAGGTTATGGATACGTAAAGGATGTCTATATTATTGAGGAGATTGATATGTAATTCCAAAGCTCAAGGAAAGGAATCCTTAAGTTCCAAGGATCTCCGAAATTATGGTTTATTGTAAAGTGTAGTATTATTGTACTTATGTATTATGTTATAAGGGTTGTGTCCCTATTGTACTCTTATGAGATTGTGTCAGGATGGAAAAGAGACTTAAGGTCTAAATATATATTATGACTTATTATATATATATATATATATATATATATATATATATATAAAGAGTTGTTTCTAGCATACGATGTGCTATGAAAAGTTTTAAATTTTCCGCTAAATCTATTATGACAATGCGATGAATGATAACTATAGGCTTGTATAAGATCTTAGAGAGGTCAAGTACTCCATGTTACTTCTATGGGGTGCTCCCCGGATGTGACAAACGTGGTATCAGAGCATGAGGTTTTAAAAGTGGTTTAGGGTCCAAGAAGTTTCATATTGCCACGTCTAGTAGAGTCTCGTATCATTGGTGGTGAGTCGCGACACATCAATTAGTACTGGAGTCTATATGACGATAGAGTTTCCCTTCTTCATCATTCTCATATCGTGCCATAGAACTTAACTCTATAAGATCTCTATCTTATGTTTTCTTGGCCGATGGTCTTTTAGATTTGATTGCTTGGATGAGATGGTACTTTATGCTTGAGGGAGAAAAAGGTGAGTTTTGATGTTATGTTGGTTTTATGGTTGGATGAGTATGTGTGGAGGTGAATTTTGGCATATTTTGATGATGTGATGCAATTTATGGCTATGTATGAGATTGATGTGAGATAGCATGTTATGATTGAAAAATGTATGTCATAATATAGTTAAAGCATGTAAGAAGTTATTATGGTTAAAATGAGTTTTTTTGAATGATGTGTTACTATATGGTTTTACATGATGGTAGCCAAATATTATGATTTGAGCTATAAATGCTTAGTGAATACCTATGGAAGCATGATACCCTAAGAATATGTGCTTAAAAGTGTTGAATGTTTCTCTTGGTATATATGTGGTCCTTGATAAGTTTCCTAGTATGGATAGGAGTCTTTTGTATAGACTTGATCCTAGGGGTGAAGGTAGTATGCTTGTCTTGGTAGGGTGATGATGTGGGTTTTAGTGACCTAGAAGTCACCTTACTGTAATGTCCAAATAAAAAGGAAGAAATTCTAAGGCTAAGTCTCCCCTATTGTTTCCCCTAATGTTGCATGACCTCGATGTCTATTGTATTGTATGAAAACCTTATGTGGTTGAATCGCATGACTTAACTTGAAAGTTTGGGGATAATTTGCATAGGTGATAAAGTTTAGAATGCCTTTGAAGCCCTTATGGTAAGTTACTGTAATTCGTTTATTTATTGATAACTAAGATCCTCTTGAAAATTGGGTTAGGTTGCTCTTAATTGGGTTTACCCTAAGTGGGGGATGGTGATGGAGTAGTAAGGTTGTAGATACTTTCTACCTTTTCCTTCTATTTTTACTTGAGCTTGAATCTAATGAAGTCTTATTAAGGTTGTTCATGAATAGAGGTTTGCATTAAAGCATGAATAGCTGTCACGACTGGAATCTAGACCCCAGACGAGACCGGCGTCGTTGACCTCTCAGAGGTCGCAGACAAGCCTACTTACATCATTCTTACTTTACATAGGTTAATTTTAGCGGAAAATTTGAAACTTTTTGTTTCCTAACATACTTAAAAAAACATTCTCATTAATACGTAATTGTTCACCATCAACCATCTAACATTAAGAGATAAGCAACTGCAAGAAATAGTTCAATTCTTATTAAGTGTATAATTGCCAAAATGGCACCAATACATAGTCTGAACAAAAATAGGAAAGAAACGCTAGTGGAACATTCTCCACTAGCTCAACTCTAAAACTAAGCTAGAATATAAAATAGTAGCATCCTTGAAAGCATGAGGATCTACCAACTCAAGATGAATGTTGGACGTCCGGATAACTGCAACGATGATCCTGTAGCTCTATCGTCCACCTGTGCCTGCACCTAAAATAGTAGAGTTTGTATAGGGTTAGTACACATTTGTACTAAGTATGGGTATATGCAAGCACACACCAAGGACATGCATGAGAAAGAATAGCTCTTTCCTAACAACATGATTTTTGGAAGTCAAGTCAGTGGACTTGCCAAATTGAGATTAGGAAAGTTTCCAAATTTGAATTAGGAAAGTAAATGAGTTTTCCAAATTTGGATTAGGAAAGTCAGTGAGCTTTCCAGATTGAAATAGGAAAGTTATGCCATGAGAATAACATACATCATCATACTTTTCACATTTGCACACAGCACATAACATTTACACATAGCACATATCATATAGCATACAATACATTTTGCATGTAGCACATAACTTCTTTCATATCATTCATTCATATGCCATGAGACCTTGGTATCATGGACTTGACATTAAGACATCCCAGAAATGAGGGCTCAACAGATGGGACCTCAACTAGGGAGTCTTCATTAGCAAACACAGAGTCTGCTTCGTTCATTTATACGTACTCCATTTCATTTCATTCATACGCCAGTGTAAACACCAGCTATACCTAAGATGTAGTTTAAGACTTTCATTAGGTTCGTTATGCAATGACCAAGAATGACCTAATGTCATTACTTAAATCTAACTCACCTTTTGATTATCCTATCCTAACACCTTTGGTATCATTCATTTCATTATGTGCATCATTTGAGGCTGGCCCCATTCATTCATTGGGAACTTTAACTTTAACCGACATAGATCATGTGAGCATCATGAAATCCAGTGTCTCCCCCACACCGAAAAGAGGTGGAATCACTGGCTAAAGTGACCCAAAACATGCTAGCGTACATGGGAATTTAACCCCGCCAGATCCCTATATTGGCAGTATAGGTTCGAAGACTAGGAGATATAAGGAGACCCATACCCGGCATGCCGGACAGTCTCATCTCATGAGAGTTACGTGAACCTCCGCCCTTCCCGAAAGAAGGCATCACCGCTCATAGCCAGTCTATCGGTGCTTAGTATAAAGTTCCATTACATTCATCTCATACGTCATGGAAGTTGGCTTCTAGTAAGAGGAAATCATAGCTCATTAGATGATTTCTCATCTCATCATTCGTATTGAGTGTGTTAAGCTCAATACTCTCATTAGAGTGTTCATAGAGACTGGTCTCTTCATTATCTTACACTCTCATAGGTGATTACGTATCGGTAACATTTACTTAGGCTCATTTGATATTGCTCTTATCGTTTACATTAGCCTCGTATCATGTTGTCACCACATTCATTAACATTAGCACATTTGCTCTTCACTATTACTCACAATTTATTACGTGAATGTTCACTTCATCATATGCCAATGCACTTGGCCATTTAGTGTGTTTCACACTTTTACTTAACCCTTCTAGGGTTTCATCATTTCATTTCTCATTTCATCATTTGATTGTTCATTTCATCATTTCATTTTTCATTTCATCATTTCATTGTTCATTTCATCATTTCATTGTTCATTTCATTGTTCATTTCATCATTTCATTGTTCATTTTATCATTTCATTGTTCATTTCATCATTTCACTGTTCATTTCATCATTTCATTGTTCATTTCATCATTTCATTGTTCATTTCATCATATGCCAATGCACTTGGCCCTTTGTGTATTTACACTCATACTTAACCCTTCTAGGGTTTCATCATTTCATTACATCCATCTTAGGATCACTTACTTTTAAACGTATGTTAGACTTATGTGTCCATACATACAAGCCATGAGGCTTCATTCATATATCGTCTAAGTGATTCATATCTTCCTAAGATTATGTAATACAAGACTTATGCATCTTGTATGTATGCCAAGATCTCGATTTCGATCTAAGTAGGTGGCATTATTCTTGAACATTTAATTCACATATGACTTATGTATCAATACGGAATTTGGGGCAAAGGAACCCTATTTCGAATCCCTTGGACAACACTTAATCTTATTTTAAACTTGATAATTGCCTTTTTCAGATTTGGGAGACCCTAGTTCGATTCCCATCAACCTCATAACATTTCCTTTCTTTTTCTCCTCTCTTTTTTTCGTTTAAGTGAAGGAGGTTGTGGGTTCAATCCCCCACAAGCTCATTATTTTTATTTTAATTTATCTCTTAACTTTCTCACCTATCCAAGAGGTTGTGGGTTCAATCCCCACTCTCCACATTTATTTTCTCCTTTATTTTTCTCTTAACTCTCTCATCCATTCATGAGGTTGGGGGTTTAATCCCCACTCTCCACATTTATTTTTCTCCTTTACTCAATCCACATTTATTTTTCTCCTTTATTTTTCTCCTAACTTTCTCATCCATTCAAGAGGTTGGGGGTTCAATCCCCACTCTCCACATTTATTTTTCTCCTTTATTTTTCTCCTAACTCTCTCATCCATTCAAGAGGTTGGGGGTTCAATCCCCACTCTCCACATTTATTTTTCTCCTTTATTTTTCTCCTAACTCTCTCATCCATTCAAGAGGTTGGGGGTTCAATCCCCACTCTCCACATTTATTTTTCTCCTTATTTTTCTCCTAACTCTCTCATCCATTCAAGAGGTTGGGGGTTCAATCCCCACTCTCCACATTTCTTTTTTCTCACCTTATTTCACTGATTTTTAACATGGTGAGGTCACGGGTTCAATCCTCAGTGACCTCACTTATTTTTCTTTATTTTTCATAGCTTATTAAAGAACTTTACTTGGCTGAAATTAACCAACAATGTGCTGGAAATTTGAGATACATTTTTCAGCTTCTTTTCATCAACATTTAGAGTTAATTCTTAGGGCATTTCGTGAATCATTTAGCTAATAGTTTTTCACTCAAATCAGCCACATTATACTTCATATGAACATCACAATTAATATAAGTTTGTGCACGTGAAATACAACCATAAAACAAGTCATTTTCATACTTCAATCCGTGTTCAAAGTCACGACTACACATTGCACACACATAAACACATATTTTCGGGAAGCATAGGTTATCATTCGTATGATTCCAAATACACATTCATGAACATATTCATCACGAAAAACCACATTACATGCCTAATATCTACCAGCAGACATACAACCTACAACCATCAATAAGAGCTAGTGACAGGGACATGCAACGGGAACAATCCTAGTTTTCGGATTAGAATTTACTGAATCTTAAGGGGTCTCTTGGGAAAGGGACCAAGAGAGAAGAAAACCCATACCTTTTATGTAGTTAAAACCTTGAATTGCTGCCCAAAACTTTCTCCAAAAATCACGTCCAAATCCCCTCAGCTTCAACACCAATTCGACGGAATAATCCTCCCTCTTGCGTAACGTTTTTGATTAGTTGTTTGTTTGTAATTTTCGTTGTGAGTTAGTCAAGTGTGAAGAACTTTGGTTTACCTACTGTTTTTTTGAAATTTTGGCAGAAAAAACGTGAATGAGGGTGATAGAGACGTGAGAGAGAGAGGTAAGTGTGGGAGAGGAGAGTTTTCTTAGGCTTAGGAGTCTAGTTTAGGACTTAGTCAAATAAGATTTTATTTAATTATTAAAAATTTGATTTCCTTTTATTTTAAATCAGCTAATAAATAATAAACATAAATTAATTACATTAATTTACCAACTTAAATTAAAAACAATTTAATTCATTGCTTCCACCTAGGTTCGAACCCGGGTGGAGCAAGACTTAACTTCAAGAGCTCCATTTTGTCTCTCTCTCCACAATTTGCCCCTCCACCTTAATAAATAAATAATTAATTAATTATATATTTAGGGTAATTACGATACGACCCTTATCCTGGAAAAAAGACCATTTTACCCCTAGACCCTTCAAACCTAAGATTTCTTCTTTTAAAGTCCGGTAAAGACACTTTTGAGTAAATCTTCGTATTCGAGAGCCCTACATGGTTGGACCCAACCTTTCCTAGCTCAACTAACTCCCAAAGTTAGTTGGCTTGGCTGTACGAAGGGTTCCAGGGTCTGGTTCTACGCGCATCAATCCGTGTGAACCCTGGTCTAATCGTAGGCATTCTTGGCACATTAAGCATTACTTAGCATATCTATTTTTAGGGTTGTTACATTATCCCCCCCTTAGGAACATTCGTCCCCGAATGACACTACACATCATTTTAAGATAAAGAGGGTGACTTTTGAAAATATTTTAACATACTTGAGACTTTACTCTTTGTGAATTTCTGTTTGACACTTACTCAGGATAAGGCATATTACTCAAGCTTATCTGAAGCTTCATATTTGAGATTGAGGAACTTCTTTCTCAATCGCACTTAACTTGATGCACCTCACAACTCATGTAGCTCAAAAATCATGTCCACGCTATACAAAAACAGCAACATGAAATGCAAACATGAATTCATTTTAACTCTAACTTATTTGGAAACTTGACCTTACTACCCTGTTTTGATAGTCTATGGTAGTCTAGCATTTATGAAGTAATCCATACCTAAGCCATCTCCTTGAGCTAGTATGCAGCCAACTTAGCCTTCTCCTCTTCATCAATACTCATAGCAGGCTTTAGAACCTACCATGCACTCAGCTTCATGCGAACAACCACTATTATCAAACGTCTTTCGTTCACGCTGGGTATTTCTATCACTGCCCCTTCTTGGGAAGGCCAGATCTTGAGTCTAGCACCTTAGACCACTTGGTCATCCTAATTCTTGTGTGTATTCTTCTAAGCGCGCACACAAGAACGAAGTTAGATATTTAGAATGACATAAAGTGTCAAGGCTCTAGATAGCATGATAAAGAGTAGAAGAAGGGAAATTTTCCTACGCATCATGCAGTCTCTAATCCAGGATAGTGGTGCACTTCACTACCATGACTTAGAAACTACTCAATGTGGTTGATGTGAACTCATTATCCTCGGAATTTAACCTATGGCTCTGATACCAACTTTGTCACGACTGGAATCTAGACCCCAGACGAGACCGGCGTCGTTGACCTCTCAGAGGTCGCAGACAAGCCTACTTACATCATTCTTACTTTACATAGGTTAATTTTAGCGGAAAATTTGAGACTTTTTGTTTTCTAACATACTTATAAAAACATTCTCATTAATACGTAATTGTTCACCATCAACCATCTAACATTAAGAGATAAGCAACTGAAAGAAATAGTTCAATTCTTATTAAGTGTATAATTGCCAAAATGGCACCAATACATAGTCTGAATAAAAATAGGAAAGAAACGCTAGTGGAACATTCTCCACTAGCTCAACTCTAAAACTAAGTTAGAATATAAAATAGTAGCATCCTCGAAAGCATGAGGACCTACCAACTCAAGATGAATGTTGGACGTCAGGATAACTGCAACGATGATCCTGTAGCTCTATCGTCCACCTGTGCCTGCACCTAAAATAGTAGAGTTTGTATAGGGTTATTACACATTTGTACTAAGTATGGGTATATGCAAGCACACACCAAGGACATGCATGAGAAAGAATAGCTCTTTCCTAACATGATTTTTGGAAGTCAAGTCAGTGGACTTGCCAAATTGAGATTAGGAAAGTTTCCAAATTTGAATTAGGAAAGTAAATGAGTTTTCCAAATTTGGATTAGGAAAGTCAGTGAGCTTTCCAAATTTGAAATAGGAAAGTTATGCCATGAGAATAACATACATCATCATACTTTTCACATTTGCACACAGCACATAACATTTACACATAGCACATATCATATAGCATACAATACATTTTGCATGTAGCACATAATTTCTTTCATATCATTCATTCATATGCCATGAGACCTTGGAATCATGGACTTGACATTAAGACATCCCAGAAATGAGGGCTCAACAGATGGGACCTCAACTAGGGAGTCTTCATTAGCAAACACAGAGTCTGCTTCGTTCATTCATACGTACTCCATTTCATTTCATTCATACGCAAGTGTAAACACCAGCTATACCTAAGATGTAGTTTAAGACTTTCGTTAGGTTCGTTGTGCAATGACCAAGAATGACCTAATGTCATTACTTGAATCTAACTCACCTTTTGATTATCCTATCCTAACACCTTTGGTATCATTCATTTCATTATGTGCATCATTTGAGGCTGGCCCCATTCATTCATTGGGAACTTTAACTTTAACCGACATAGATCATGTGAGCATCATGAAATCCAGTGTCTCCCCCACACCAAAAAGAGGTGGAATCACTGGCCAAAGTGACCTAAAACATGCTAGCGTACATGGGAATTTAACCCCGACAGATCCCTATATTGGCAGTATAGGTTCGAAGACTAGGAGATATAAGGAGACCCATACCCGCCATACCGGACAGTCTTATCTCATGAGAGTTACGTGAACCTCCGCCCTTCTCGAAAGAAGGCATCACCGCTCATATCCAGTCTATCGGTGCTTAGTATAAAGTTCCATTACATTCATCTCATACGTCATGAAAGTTGGCTTCTAGTATGAGGACATCATAGCTCATTAGATGATTTCTCATCTCATCATTCGTATTGAGTGTGTTAAGCTCAATACTCTCATTAGAGTGTTCATAGAGACTGGTCTCTTCATTATCTTACACTCTCATAGGTGAGTACGTATCGGTAACATTTACTTAGGCTCATTTGAGATTGCTCTTATCTTTTACATTAGCCTCGTATCATGTTGTCACCACATTCATTAACATTAGCACATTAGCTCTTCATAATTACTCACCATTTATTACATGAATGTTCACTTCATCATATGCCAATGCACTTGGCCATTTAGTGTGTTTTACACTTTTACTTAACCCTTCTAGGGTTTCATCATTTTATTTCTCATTTCATCATTTGATTGTTCATTTCATCATTTCATTTTTCATTTCGTCATTTCATTGTTCATTTCATCATTTCATTGTTCATTTCATCATATCATTTTTCATTTCATCATTTCATTGTTCATTTCATCATTTCATTGTTCATTTCTTCATGTCATTGTTCATTTCATCATTTTATTGTTCATTTCATCATTTTATTGTTCATTTCATCATTTCATTATTCATTTCATCATATGCCAATGCACTTGGCCATTTAGTGTATTTACACTCATACTTAACCCTTCTAGGGTTTCATCATTTCATTACATCCATCTTAGGATCACTTACTTTTAAACGTATGTTAGTTTATGTGTCCATACATACAAGCCATGAGGCTTCACTCATATATCGTCTAAGTGATTCATATCTTCCTAAGATTATGTAATACAAGACTTATGCATCTTGTATGTATGCCAAGAACCCTATTTCGAATCCCTTGGACAACACTTAATCTTATTTTAAACTTGATAATTGCCTTTTTCAGATTTGGGAGACCCTAGTTCGATTCCCATCAACCTCATAACATTTCCTTTCTTTTTCTCCTCTCTTTTTTTCGTTTAAGTCAAGGAGGTTGTGGGTTCAATCCCCCACAAGCTCATTATTTTTATTTTAATTTATCTCTTAACTTTCTCACCTATCCAAGAGGTTGTGGGTTCAATCCCCACTCTCCACATTTATTTTCTCCTTTATTTTTCTCTGAACTCTCTCATCCATTCAAGAGGTTGGGGGTTCAATCCCCACTTTCCACATTTATTTTTCTTCTTTATTTTTCTCCTAACTTTCTCATCCATTCAAGAGGTTGGGGTTCAATCCCCACTCTCCACATTTATTTTTCTCCTTTATTTTTCTCCTAACTCTCTCATCCATTCAAGAGGTTGGGGGTTCAATCCCCACTCTCCACATTTATTTTTCTCCTTTATTTTTCTCCTAACTCTCTCATCCATTCAAGAGGTTGGGGGTTCAATCCCCACTCTCCACATTTATTTTTCTCCTTTATTTTTCTCCTAACTCTCTCATCCATTCAAGAGGTTGGGGGTTCAATCCCCACTCTCCACATTTATTTTTCTCCTTATTTTTCTCCTAACTCTCTCATCCATTCAAGAGGTTGGGGGTTCAATCCCCACTCTCCACATTTCCTTTTTCTCAGCTTATTTCACTGATTTTTAACATGGTGAGGTCACGGGTTCGATCCTCAGTTACCTCATTTATTTTTCTTTATTTTTCATAGCTTATTAAAGAACTTTACTTGGCTGAAATTAACCAACAATGTGCTGGAAATTTGAGATACATTTTTCAGCTTCTTTTCATCAACATTTAGAGTTAATTCTTAGGGCATTTCGTGAATCATTTAGCTAATAGTTTTTCACTCAAATCAGCCACATTACACTTCATATGAACATCACGATTAATACAAGTTTGTGCACGTGAAATACAACCATAAAACAAGTCATTTTCATACTTCAATCTGTGTTCAAAGTCATGACTACACATTGCACACACATAAACACATATTTTCGGGAAGCATAGGTTATCATTCGTATGATTCCAAATACACATTCATGAACATATTCATCACGAAAAAACACATTACATGCCTAATATCTACCAGCAGACATACAACCTACAACCATCAATAGGAGCTAGTGACAGGGACATGCAACGGGAACAATCCTAGTTTTCGGATTAGAATTTACTGAATCTTAAGGGGTCTCTTGGGAAAGGGACCAAGAGAGAAGAAAACCCATACCTTTTATGTAGTTAAAACCTTGAATTGCTGCCCAAAACTTTCTCCATAAATCACGTCCAAATCCCCTCAAATTAAACACCAATTCGACGGAATAATCCTCCCTCTTGCGTAACGTTTTTGATTAGTTGTTTGTTTGTAATTTTTGTTGTGAGTTATTCAAGTGTGAAGAACTTTGGTTTACCTACTGTTTTTTGAAATTTTGGTAGAAAAAACGTGAATTAGGGTGATAGAGACGTAAGAGAGAGAGGTAAGTGTGGGAGAGGAGAGTTTTCTTAGGCTTAGGAGTCTAGTTTAGGACTTAGTCAAATAAGATTTTATTTAATTATTAAAAATCTGATTTCCTTTTATTTTAAATCAGCTAATAAATAATAAACATAAATTAATTACATTAATTTACCAACTTAAATTAAAAACAATTTAATTCATTGCTTCCACCTAGGTTCGAACCCGGGTGGAGCAAGACTTAACTTCAAGAGCTCCATTTCGTCTCTCTCTCCCCAATTTGCCCCTCCACCTTAATAAATAATTAATTAATTATATATTTACGGTAATTATGATACTACCCTTAGCCTGGAAAAAAGACCATTTTACCCCTAGACCCTTCAAACCTAAGATTTCTTCTTTTAAAGTCCGGTAAAGACACTTTTGAGTAAATCTTCGTATACTCCCAAAGTTAGTTGGCTTCGCTGTATCAAGGGTTCCAAGGTCTCGTTCTACGCGCATCAATCCGTGTGAACCCTGGTCTAATCGTAGGCATTCTTGGCACATTAAGCATTACTTAGCATATCTATTTTTAGGGTTGTTATAATAGCATTACCGCTACATATTTGGTATGTCTTGATTGACACTATCTAAATAGTACTTTGAAGGTTCTAAAGAACTTGAAAAATAATTTTGATTAACCTCATGGTTTTCTCATGTTAATTTGCATCTTGATATGCTAGTTGTGCATTTGACTTCATGAGATAAGGTAAGAAACCTGGTTTTAGTCACTTTCGATATGTAAGGTTTAGCCTTATAATGAGAAATTGAGTCTCTTTAAAATGAAAAATGTTGAGTCTCTTCAAAAATATGTGGCTTTTATGACTTGGAAAAACATGATTGTAGGCTCACTCTTAAAAGGTAAAAGAATGTTTAGATAAATGCCTTGTGTGTGCCTATGATTTGTATTATTTTTCCCAAATGATGCTTTCTTTGAAGGCTATTGCTATGTTAGAAATTGACATTTTATGAAGTGTCTTCCTAATTTTTGTGAGTTTCTTGGTGTGACCTACCATTTAGAATTCATTAGGAAGAAAACATGAGCATGCCTTGGTTTAAAAGTTGAGAATTTCCCATTTAAAAGGGGATTGACGTTGTGCCTTGCTTGGGTGTGAACTCATGATACATGTAAGTGTGTTGAGGAGAAGGACATTCCTCAATGGACACAACTAAGCATGGTATGGTTGAGTATGATCTTAATGGGACTACGTCTAACTAATAAAAATCTTTGTTGATTCAATTAACTCAAATCTATGTGCATTGAAGTATGAGTGCCTAATTGTTTCTTCAGTGTGATTGGAAACTGCCTAAGTGTGACTTAAAGATGGTTGCAAGATGAGCTCCTAATAAAATGAAGGGTAATGACCATGTTATGATTAGGAGAAGGATTTCCTCCTATGAACCTGATAAGAGTCTATGTGTTTGATGCATTAAAGAGTGAGTGAATAAAAGTTTTGCTTACTTGTGTGCATTGAGTGCTAAAATGATATGAAGTTGTGTTCCTTGTAAGTTGGTGCATTGACTTATATGTGATGATGTTATGAATATGGTAAGCTTCTCTATGGTTTTTTAAATCCTTGTTGTGATTAAAGTGTCCCAAGTGTCATTTGAGGATGAATATTCCCAAGTGGGGGATATTGTAAGACCCCCAAAATGTGTTAGGGTGTCTAGATCCTAACATGTTAGTCATAAGATTCTAAGGTCCTAAAATGGTTTACAATATGGTATTGAGGCAGTGTGTAAAGTTTGAGGTAATTTGGATGTCAAACATCAAGGGATGACCAAGACATTCATCGACTAGTCACCTAAGGGGTCTTATGTGTTTTTATGTTCTTATGTGTGTGTCATTAGATTATGAGGTTATTAATTGAGTAAAAATTATGTTTATAAGCAGTGTATGGAGTTTCATGAAGTTTTGAGGTCAAACGTCCAAGACGTTCGAAAGATAGTCCTTGAGACATGCATGCGTGTGTCTTGATGAGGCCTTGCATGTTTGGACGTGTTATGTGTAATTTTTTTGGTTGAAACTGATGTGGAAGGTATACAATTTGTTAAGGTTTGTGTTTATGTTGGAAACGTCTCGGTAATACTTCCCAAGGGACCCCGCAAAATGTCCCACAAGAAGGACTTAATGGCTGTCGAGACAATGCCTTGGCAGTGTCAATCGACGAGTCAAACGACGGCTTGTCAGTCTACCAACACCCCGTCGATGGGGAGGTGTCGATGGTCACTTATCCTGGGGAAGTCTTCGCCATAGTACAGCCTCATATCCAAACGACGGAAGCCACAAATGGCCCGTCGAAAGGCCAACGAGGCGTCAACTGTGTCTGTCCATGCAGGCCTGTAGAATTGCCATGCACGCTGCCTAAGTATGGGGTGAATGAGAAATTCACCCCACGTGCTAACCTGACCCTAGGCGGTTTATTTAACTATTTTTTGGTATATTAGGTTGATTAAAAACGTGAATAGTCCATACCCAATCCTCCATTCAAAATCAAACCTACCTCTCCCAAAATATCCTCTCTAAGAACCTGCATTGAAGATAAAGTTCAAGGTAAGCTTGTATATTGGATTCTCATGGGTTCATTAGTGGGTTCTTTATTTAATAAAGGTATGGTGATCCTTCATCTCGAAGTAACCTTTAACTTGGAGAGTTAATCTCAAAGTTTGCAAAGAAGTTCCATGATCAAATCTCTTCTTCTTCAATCTAGTCATGGGTTATTTCTTAAATTTATTTCAAAAGCATAATATGAATGCATTTATGATTATCTACTGATTTGTACGTGGTTTTCAATCCAATTTCATGATGAACCCATGCTCTTTGATGAACTCGATTTTGGCCTATGTATGGCTTTATGATCTTGATTTTATGCATATCGATTTGTGATTAAATTATGTTAAAATTCTTATGTCTACTGTCTAGTATGTATATTGATAGTGAATTGTTGATGAATTATCCATGTGGAACAATGTATGAAGATTTGAACAAAACTAGTCTATGTTTTATGTATTCACTGTAAGTTCGGCTTCATGGTGATTGTTGTAAGATTTTGATTATGTTAAGATGATTGTAGATACTGTTTTAGGTTAATATTATGATTTAATTATGGATATGAATCTCGTATGATCAAAGTAAAGAAGGATTGGCACAAATTGATCTAAGTTCTTCTAGTCTATCGATTGATAATACTATGTATGAGATGTGATCTCAATTTTTGGTTAGATGAAGTATGATTCCTTTTGAGTACTGATATATTTAGATACTCCCTAACATGTACATTATTGTTAAAAATATGATTGATGATCAAGGCTTTAGTGAATCAGTAGCATTGCCTATTTTCTCTACTCTTTAGTGAATTGATAGTTTAATGCCTATGTTGGTATCTTGATCTTGTAGGGATTTAAGCATGATTTTGATATGTTAAGTGTATATTTAGCCACTTCCCTATATTTATAACATTAATGAAATATGATTTATAATCCATGCAAGTGAAATTGGTTAATGGTCTATGTCCTTCTACCTTCTAGTATGTTAATGTGTTGTACTAGTTGTAGCATGATACTGTAGTAGCTTATACATGACTTTATATATAATTATGGCACTTTAGCTACTGCCTATACTTGATTTATTGATGAAATAGTAGTAATGGTCAATGATGACCAAAGGCTAAAGGATTGGTAAGAATTGCTCTACTCTTCTATTTCTTTATTTTTCTATATTATTGTAGTTGTTAAAGCCTTGTATGGCATTATGTGGTATGGTCCACTAATGGTGGCGGTGTTTAATTTATTGTCATTATATATGTGTTGAACATGGCATTGAAGGAAAATTGATGAATATATGAATGAGAGGTTATGATGATCACCTTATATGTAACTTGTTCCTAGTCTTCTACTTTAATTGTGAATCTAGGTTATTTTACTATTGCTATAAGCATGTAACTGGTTATGTAAAATCATGTGTAGGTGCTTCCATTAATTAAGTGTTAAGGATTGATGACACCTACCCATGTACCGCTATGTGAATGTGTGAATAGCTAATGTTAGGAGTCTTAAAGTGTAATGTGAAGATAGTCTTGTCCCCTATGCTAAATTGTGTTGTATGGTCTATACTCGAAAGTGTGATATGGTCTTAAGAGGATGGCTGCCTCAATATGTTTTTGATAGACATTATGTGATCATGTCAACCAATGTACACACATACTCACACTTCATGCATGCTTAAAGTATTAAAAGTTCATGGTGTCTAAATGAAAAGGTAATTCTCATATGCACTAATGTCTACTACTATGCATGTTAAGCTTATGTATATGAAAGTATGATATGTGTTTCCTTAACAAGGATGACTTGATAGGTGTACTAGTATGGGCAAGGGTATGGGACCTTGCATTGCACATGTGTTCCTTGATAGAATAGTTCCTAGGTTTGGTTTCTATGTACATGAAAATAAATGTATGGACATATTATGTATATGACTTATATGGTATGATGAAGTATGAATGTGCATAGTGTCTTAGTGTGTTTATATGAGAGGATTACTCATATAGTTATACCTATAGACTCATGCATTGATATATGAACATGTATGACATTTATGTGTTATTAGAAAGGTTTGCTCACATAAAAGTACACACACACATGTATGAAGATCTTGTCAATAGAGGGGACTTGAAAGGTGTGCCCAAGAGTACTCTAAAACTAGATAGGTGCTTGAATATTCTATAAGCATATGAGGAACAAATATCCTAAGCCTATGTTTTATGAAAAATGTAATAAAGGCTTTTCAATAACGGGAACTTAGCTTAGCACCGAATGAACTTGACAATAAGAGGTGTTGACTTCCCTTGGAGGAAGACTCGCCATTTGTTCCTTATAGAGTGTTGACTTCCCTTAGAGTAATACTCACCGATGGATCCACATGAGGTGGTGGCTTCCCCTTTATAAAGGTTCACTCATGTTTCTCATGAAAGTAAGCCCCAATTGCCAAATGATATGTAGAGGGATCATACCTATATCTTAGTTCCATAAACTATGCTTGCCACATAGGATCTACCAAGTGAATTCACTTAGGATGCTAGGATGTATGTTAAGGTTCTACTTTGGATAAGTGGAACACCTTCCATTGGTGTAAGGCTCTACAACAACTAATTCCATGTTTAGCACCCATGGTCTTAGAGTCGGTTAATGCTATAGTTTCCCTAAAGTAAAATGGACAATGGAAGTAAAGTAAGGACCCTAACTAGGATAACCTAAGGGTAGTTGCTTAGTGTAGGTGGGGGTATGGGACTTCACCTATGCATTGCACAAGTGGCTCTTGAGGGAAGTCCTAGGAAGGTGTTCTAATGCATGACTTTGTAGTATTGGTGTACTTGTTGTGATGAAATGCATGGTATGACCCTATATGAAGTGGTCTTGATATACATGTTCAATGTTGGTCTTAATGACTATATGATGAGGGTTGTTGATATGAATGAAGTTGTCTTCACTTACTTGTAGGTATATGAAGTCGAATGTTAAGGCTTGTGGTCTTATGATAGGTTTACTAAGTATGTGTGAGGTTATGGGGCTTCACATATACATTGCACTAGTAGACTTAGAGTAGGATTATGAGTAAGGTTTTATAATGCATTGATGTGAAGTGAAGTTAGTATATGTGCAAGTTGATGTAGCTTACTGTAATGTTCTATGGTATTGGCTTAAATGTGTCTATGTGTACTATACTTCTATGGTGCTAGGTGATGGATTATGTCTGATGTATGATTGATTCCTTGTGTCCTTAAGGCTCTGCATTGCACCAAGTATCATAGAGGGTTACTTGGGAGAATAATGAGTAAAAGAAAAGATAGCTCACTGTAAAGCAAGTTAGCTCACTGTAAAGTGAACCCAAATATGGCTTAAATTCTATATGTGATTTTATATAATCTTTGGCCTTTGATTATGTTTATATGAAGTATGTGAATGATAAGAATTTTACTGTATAAAGGTTTTATGAGGATTTACTCAAAAGGCGTGAAGTATGATTTCAAGAAAATGTCCCTTTCAAATGCATGTTTTTGCATGGTTGCCATACTTAGTGCATTCTTGTACTAAACCCATTCTTCTCTACTTTTTACACAAAGTGTAGGTTATGGATGCTTAAAGGATGTATATATGATTTAGGAGCTTGATATGTTATTCACAAGCTCACAAGCTCAAGGAAAGGAATCCATAAGTTCCAAGGATGTCCTAAATTATGGTTTACTGTAAAGTGTAGTATTATTGTGCTTATGTATTATGTTACAAGGGTCGTCTCCCTATTGTACTCTTATGATGTTGTGTCTAGGATGGAAAAGAGACTTAAGGTCTAAAAATGTATTATAACTTATATTACCTATATTATATATACATGAAGATATGTTTCTAGCATATTATGTTCTATGAAAAGTTTTAAATTTTCAGCTAAATTTACTATGACAATGAGATGATTGATAACTATGGGCTTGTAGAAGACCTCCAAGAGGTAAAGTACGCCATGTTACTTCTAGGGGGTGCTCCCCGGATGTGATAGAATAGTGGACTTAGGGTTGATTGGCTGGAACAACATCATATTATCCTTAGGAAAGTCGTGATGAGCTATCTTTGTCACCATTGTAAGGTAGCCCTAGTGGACTTTTTGGTTGGGTGAATGTGATTGGGTTAAACTATATATGGAACCCCTTCATGTGATCCTTTAATGTAAATTACTCTATGAGTTAAAGGCTAGCACCGAGTGAGTATGTTATGGGAAGTAGCTCTACTTGAGACGGAGACTAGAGTACAATGTACCTCTACTTGAGAATGAGACTAGAGTACATAAAATCCCTTCATATTCCTTAACCATGTGCCTACATGGTGTGTCCTATTTCTAACCTTGGCAAGTAGAACACCCTCATCGGAGTAAGTTAGAGATCTGGGTTCCATGTTTAGCTATCATGGTCTATGTCGGTTATTGCTTATTCTCATCATGTGGGATTTATTCTTGTATTGGAGAAGTTCTATGAAGTTTAGGAGGTGGTATGGGACGCTATCTAGACATTGCACAATAGGCTTTGAAGATGTTAGTTAGAGTTCCTAGGTCTTTCTCCAAGACCATTACTTGAATGCCCTTATGTGATGAATGTCTCCTAAATGAACTAAGGAATGTAATGACATAAGTTAAGAAAGTATGTTAAATGAATAAGTACTTATCTAGAGTAGTTAAGGGTTGTTTAGTTAATGTGTGAAGAGAGCATAGGAATAGTCACTTCATCTCTTACCTAGATAAGTCTTAACAATGACTCTAGTTAGGAAAGTTGGTTGATTTTGTTGACATGATCCAAACTTAGGCAGTCTTAAGGATTACTTAGGTAATCTTGAAGAGGTCAATCATGGACGTTATATTCTTGATTTACTTGAGTAGGTATTTTGATAACCCTTGAAGGGAGAATGTCATATTATGTGAATGTGGGTGCATTGTAAGTGTGTATATCTCATTATAGGTGGTCTTAAGGATCATTTAGGTGTGCCTAGAGAGGGTGTATGGGCGGTCTCTCTTTGTCTTACTTAAGCGAGTCTTAGGATAGCTTTCAGTGAGAGGATTGCATGATAGAAAGCATCCTTTGTGAAGTTGAGAAACTTCACTATAACAGTGAGGTTAGTTCACTGTAACTAGGCATGAGTTACTGTAATGTTGCTAAAAATGTGAATAATTGTCTAAGTGATTTCTTATATGTTTCTAAGGTGTTAAATATTGTTCTTATGATTATATTATGATATTTAAATCAAAAGATGCATATTTCCAATAAATGACCGTTTTCATGATTTTTATGCATTAAGTCATACTTAGTGCAAGACCTCCGAGAGGTCAAGTACCCTGGTTTCACTCCGAGAGTACCATATCTTCTAGGGTGTGGTTTCAGAATGTGCAATACCATAAGGCTGAAAATTCAGGAACTCAACCCCATGCTGATGGATATTTCTAACTTATGCAACCTCTCATAGCAAGCTAGGATGAACCATATGAATCCTCACTCTCATAACCATGGAATATGGGCGGCTTAAACTTCAAAAACTTGGTTAACATCACATGTTAATAACTAGTCATAAGCGAACCCAACAAAGGACGGAAGAAAGCATTGTTACCTATGTTTCCACCCACCTTGGGAACAGTGATAACAATAGAGGGATTGGAGGGTGCTTGAGTTTCATGTACAAAAGCAAGCACTCCAAGACCAACCAACCCCCTTAAAAATGACATGATTTATTGAGATAACACTTGGTTGATAAAAGGAAAGATGGTAGTCTTAGGCTGTACCTCTCCATCTTGTCCAATTACCTCCTCACAATCATAAACCTAAGCATTCTCCTCTATATCTTCATGAGGAGCTGGAGGGTTCTCATTCACAGGAGCATTCTCAACAGGAGCTCCATCCCTAACATGAGCTACTCTTCAACAAGCTCTACCCCTAACTCTCCCTCAACCCCTGCCTCGACCACGACCTCTCGCTGCAGATTCCTTAGCTGGAGCATTGACAGTTTCTACGGGTCTAGTTCTATTGTATCTAGTGTTAAACATCTGTGGAGAGAAGAGTGAAGGAGGCTATATACCAATTCTAATCTATATATACCAATTGGAATCAAGTTATAGCACGATGAAGACGAGAGAAAATAGTGAGATTTCCTAGAGTCCTATAGTCTATCGAAGAAAAGTAAAGGTGTCCCCGTACCATTCCGCAAAACTGTACTAGACTCATTTTTGTACATCGATATCAAGGAACCTAGCCTCTGATATAGACTTTTTAACGGTATCGTGATTGGCAACCACTAACTCTCTGGTAGGAGAACCACAACTACAACCCAAACCAATGAACTAAACTAAAAACTAAGAAATTTAAATTACGGAAGCAAGTTAAATAGTAAGGAAAGATATAGAGTTCCCATAAACTCCAATAAAAGTCTAACAATAAAACTAACATTGCAGAAGCAATGCTGATAACCTGAAAGTCAATGTACAAAAACATCTAAAGTTCAAAAAGTCTAAAAAAGAAGGGTTCCGACCCCAAACTAATAAACTATGAACTAACTAGCAAAGTCTAAGTCCGAAATGTGGAGAAAGACGAAAGACAAACTCATGGCAGCCCAAAAAAATTGTCTCAGCCTTCAATTCAAATGAGATCACTGATCTTCTAGATGAGGTATGTCAATACCCACCTGAAGATGCCATGTACTCAACAAAAATAAGCATAAGTGGAGTGACAATACATAACTATAGTGTATTGATAGGATCACGCGGTTATCCCACTAAGTGCAACATAAGCAAGTCAAGCAAGATTATAAACGTGCAAGTACCAAACATATACAATATTATTAACATTTATGAACAACATACTATTCACAATTCTCAAAATACACAATTATGTCAAGTAGGTTGTCCTCTCATTGAACCCACACAAAAATTGCTAGCATACCAGAATGTGGTACCGTTTTGTCTAACAGGTTTGGGGCGTTTAGGGTAGGGGGAATGGTTACGTGATAGTTCAGAACTTTATCCTGGTCGATTCATCCCGGGTATGGCCCGATTCTGACCTAGCTGAACCGCCCGATTTAACTTGGCTGCATCAACGCCCCCTCCCCAACGACTAAAATCATATTTTCCAAGCTTTTTAACCTCCCCAACACCCCTACTTTTAAAACATTAATTTAAACCTTAAATCTATAAGCAATAGACTTCAGTCCATTTTAATATTATGTATACCCCCTTATACTTCAATAATTCTTACAAAATCATCTACTTTCTAATCTATATTCTATATCATCTCATTCTTAAATATTAATTCTTTGTTCCATTTAGTTCTCATTTATAATGTTCATATTATATTATAATATATATACATATTTCATGTCACGACTAGGGAGAACCCCCTTGTAAGACCCCAAAAATGACTTAGGTTATCTAGAGCCTAACATGTTGGTAATGGTTGTCTAAGGTCCTTAAAGTGTCTATAATGTTGTGTTGAGGCAGTAGCTAAAGTATTAGGTGCATTGGAAGTCAAACATCAAGGGTCAACCAAGACGTTCGACGACTAAGTCACCTAAGTGTCTCATGTGAGGGCCTAAGTGATTATGTGTGACTATTGAGTTTCTAAGGACTTAAATGAGTCTAAATATGATGTTTATAGGTAGTGTGTCAAGTTTCGTGCTGTTTGGAGGTCAAACGCTCAAGAACATCCATGACGTTTGAAAGTTGTGGCTAGAAGTGACCTTGTGTGTCTAAGCATGTTTTTTCGAGTTTTACGTGTTCGTTTTGAGTTAAATTCATGTGATGTGTACAAAATTCGTATAAGTTCATGTTTGAATTGGAAACGTCCGTGGAAACATACCCAAGGACCAGCAAAGGGTCCTTGAGGAAGGACCCATATTGGAGGCCTAAGATGCCCAAGATAGTCTAAACCACGGAAGGCAAACAACGTCCTGTATCCTGGTCGACACCCCGTAGGTTGGTGTATCGGTTGGGACTTATATTGGGGAAGGAATGAGGACAAACCCCAAGTCTCTGACCCAACCTACGGAGGGATAGCACAGTCCGTGCTTGGACCTACGTCCCGTTGATGGCATTCGTCGGTAGGGACTTAGGTGTGAGGAAGACGGTAGCCAAGTACAGGTCTCTGTACCAGACCACGGACAAGCAGCACGGTCAGTAGGTCAAGGGACGGACCATCGATGGTCACGTCGTTTGGCCTGTGACCTGCACGCAGTCCACTATTAAGTCTTAGGGGTGAACTTGTAAATTCACCCCACGTCCAAAAATAGGATTTGGCGGTTCCCTAAGGGTTATATGGGTATTTTACATGTGTTTATAAGGCTTTAACACTTAGAAGATTTCATTCTTCAAAATCAAAACTCCAAAATACATTAGACATTCCCCAAAACTCCATTGAAGTCCAAAAATCAAGGAAGAGCTTGGTGTGACGTTTTGAGTGGAGATTCTTCATAAAAGTGAAGAATTATCTTCATTGACGTATGAATTTTGATCCTTGAAACTCTTTTCATCAAGGAGACTAACTTTCAAAGATGTTTTCTAAAGTTATCAAAAGATGTATTGACGTTTTTGATGATCTACCATGGGTTCTTGCATTAATGGTTTTCAAACGTCTATTATGGATTAGATTGATGTTATATTGATGATTTTAACCTAAATTACTTATGAACCCATGAAATTGATGAACCTAGGATTTTGACTAAATTATGGGTTACTTGATATTGGCTTAATGTTGATGAATTCATGTGTAGTTTCTTATGGACTTTCTGTTGATGTAAGAATTGCATTCAATTGTTATCAAATTGGTATTGGATTGTTGAATCTATGTTGAATTGGTTCAGATTTCATTGATTTCTATAATTGTGTATTGAATTGATGTTCATGGCCATGGGTAAGGGCCTTATGATGTTGAATTGCGTGATTTGGTATTGGCTTGAAGTATTGATGATGAAGTGGTGGTACGCTGCCCTATTTCTTCTTATTCAATGTTAATTATACTTCAATTATGTTATGATTGGTTTGGTCCATCTTTGGTGGCGGTGTTATGTGAATTGATGTGGCCTTGTCGGCGTTATTATAAGTACATTGATGATCATGGCCTTGTCGTCACTACTTGAACTTATGTGTCTATTTGTGTAGTTGATTTGATGATGTATGATCATATCTACCTATATGTTTAAGTAAGTTTTAGACTGTTGATACTATCTAGTTAATCATGTTATGGTTTGACTACGTGTTAAGAGTGTAGTCTTAGAGTTGATACATGGTTGTTCCTAATTTGGCTATATGAGTCTAAACTGGTTAAGTTGATAATGTTAAGGCAATGAATAGTTTCATTAAATAAGGTAAGGGACATTCCTAAGTGTCTAAATAAAGATAGGCTATATGTGTTAAATGGATGTATGTTGTGTCTTGTTTAGGTAGACTTGTGTCCCTTACTTGATGGTTATGTGAATATGTGATGTCTTGACTTAGGAACCTAAAGGGTCTTAGTATTGAATAAATGAATATAGGTGAGACCTTGAATGATGATAAAATGGTCAGTTATGTGGAACCTTGAACCAAGTGGTAAGGTTATGAATCTTGAAGTAGTTAGCCGTAATGGTATCCTTCATGTAATGAATGATGGACTTGAGGTTGATTGGATGGAACGACATCATGTCATACCTTAGGAAAGTCATGATGAGATTCTTGTCGCCATAGTGAGATAGCCTTAATGGACCTTGCTTTGGTAGGGTAAATGTAATTGGGTCATGAACTTGATATGAGACCCATTTGTATGAACCTTAATGTGAATTGATCTATGATAACTAAGGCTAGAACCGAGTGAGTATGGTAAAGGGAAGTAGTTCTAATTAAGTATGAGACTAGAATACAAACCACACCCTTCATATTCCTTAATCATGTGCCTACATGGGATCTCTATGTTCTGCCAAAGAACACCTCATCGAAGTAGGATAGAACTTCGGATTCCATGCTTTGCTACCATGGTCTATGTCGGTTATTGCCTATTGTCATCATATGGGATACCTATTAGCATTAGAGAAGTTCTATGAAGTTTAGGTGGTGGTATAGGACGCTACTTAGACATTGCACAATAGGCTTTGAAGATGGTAATAAGAGTCTCTAGGTCTTGTCTAAGACCATTATTTGAATGCCCTTATGTGACGTATGTCTTCTAAAAGAACTAATGAACTAATTAACTAATGAGAACATGTAAATGAATAAGTACCTAATCTAAAGTGACTTAAGGATTCCTTAGTTAAAGTATGAAGAAGGAATAAAGGATGATCTTTTCATGTCTTATCTTTGGAAGTCTTGAGAATGACTCTAGTTAGGTAAGTTGCTTGATATGTTTGACATGATCTAAACCTAGGAAGTCCTAAGGATTATTTTGGTAGCCTTGAAGTGAATGTATGGGCATTCTCTTCTAGGAGTACTTGAGTAAGTCTTTTGATAGCCTTGGTAGGGGAGATTGACATATCTTGTATGTCTTGTATGTTGATGTATTGTAGGTGTGTATCTGTCTCATTATGAGCAATCTTGAGGATCGTTTAGGCACATCTAGAGAGGGTGTATGGGCGGTCTCTCTTTGTGTGACTTAAGTGAATCTTAGGATGGATTTGATGAGAAGGCTACATGTTAGAAGGTGTTCAAAAGAGTGGAATTGCACTTCACTATAACAGTGAAGTGACTTCACCGTACAGCAAAGTGAACTCACTGTAATGTGAGTCTTAAAATGTGATAATTCATTTTAAGTATTTTCTTATGTGATTCTAAGTTGTTAAATGTTATTCTTATGATGATATTATGATGTTTTAAAGAAAAGGTGCATATTTATATTAAAGTTCATTTTCATGATTTTATGCATAATGTCATACTTAGTACATCTGGTTGTACTAATTCCTCGCTTTATTTTCTATCTATATAGTTCTTGGTAGGTGAAGAGCTTTGGGAAGAAGACTTGGACTAGGAGATCGTTCAAGAAGAGTTGAAGTATGTCCTCACTTGACTCGAGGGCATATATGTCATTTTATGTTTCCTAAATGAAGTTTTGTAATAGACTATATAGTAGTATGTTTTAAATTTCGTATGGGCCGTGTGCCAAGTATTTATCGTGTCTTAAGATGATGAATCGAGACTTAGTGTTTTCCTATTTCTACATATATGAAAGAGTTTAAGACCTCTATATTGTTTTGATGAAAAGTTTTAATTCCGCACTACTTTTCGTTATGTATATGCGATGAATGATATGATAGGCTTGTATGAGACCACTGAGAGGTCGAATACGCAGGTCGCAATCCAATATTGCACCCTAACTTCTAGGGTGTCGTTTAGGGATGTGACAAGCTTGGTATCAGAGGATAGGTTAATGAAAGTAGTCTTAGGTATCAAAAAGTCTCAAAAAGTCACGTCTAGTAGAGTCTCGATCAGCGGTGTGAGTCGCGACACATCTATGGGAGAGAGGCTATAGGACGATAGTGTTTCCCTTCATTTATACTCCTATGTTCGTGCGGTAGAGTTATGTTATGAGTATCCTTCTATATGTATTTCCTTGTGTTTCTAGGAGATGAATACTAGAAGGATGGCCGCTAGAAGGACGGAAGAGGGAAGGGTGAATGAGGAAGCTCCACCTCAAGTTGAGCAAGTTGAGCAAGTATTTCAAGATGGGCAAGATGTCCAAGGTGCTGAAGGTGCTCAAGTGCCTCCTCAAGGTGATCATGCTCCTAATATGGGAGGAGGTAATGAGGTTCCGGAGTTGACTAATCGGGAGATTAGAGAGTCTTCGCTTGCTTTAGCCCAAGCCGTGACTACTCAAATTAACTTCAACATGGTTCCTAGGGGTAATTCTATGGAGAGCACTATGTGATCTAGGTTGAGAGACTTTGTGAGGTTGAATACTCCAATTTTTCTTTGCTCTAAGGTGAATGAAGATCCCCAAGAATTTCTTGATGGTCTGTACAAGGTTTTGAGTGCTATTGCGGGTACATCTAGGGAGAAAGCAGAGTTGCCTTCTTATCAATTGAGAAATGCGTCTCAAATTTGGTACACTCAATGGAAGGCCAATAGGCCAATAGAGTTGGGTCCTATTGAGTGGAAAGAATTGAAGGAAGCTATTCTTGGTAAGTACTTGCCCCGTGAGAGGAGAGAGATTAAAGTAGAGGAGTTTATCAATCTCAAGCAAGGCAATATGAGTGTTGAGGAATACTCTTTGAAGTTCTCAACTTTTTCTAGGTATGCAACTTCCCTAGTGTCAAATCCAAGGGATGAAATGAGTCGCTTTTATGACGGGTGTAGCCGACTTAGTGAGGGAGGAATGTCGTACGACTATGTTGCATAATGATATGACTTTTGCTAGACTCATGGTGTATGCACAATCAATTGAAGAGTTTAAACTTAGGAGGATGTCAAGGAACTTGAAATGGAGTGTTGCTAGTGATCAAGTGCAACCTAGGTTCAAAAAGAGGGCTCAAACTCAAGATGGACCTATTGTTCCTAAGAAGAAGTTTAAGAAAGGAGGTGGTTCTAGCAATGACAAACCTACATGTGCAACTTGTGGTAAGAAACATCTTGGTGAGTGTCTATTGGGTACCCGGTAGTTGCTTTGGATGTGGAAAAGATGGGCACAAAGTGAGAGATTGTCCAAACATTGCTTCTAGGA
Source organism: Solanum sitiens (assembly GCA_016801875.1). Lineage (NCBI taxonomy): Eukaryota > Viridiplantae > Streptophyta > Magnoliopsida > Solanales > Solanaceae > Solanum > Solanum sitiens. Next base: position 108,959 of record JABWTJ010000923.1, on the reverse strand, counting down.
AGGAGGGTAAGAAGGTTGAGCCTAGTGTTCCAAAGGAAGATGCTCCAACTAGGAGGCATTTCTATGCACTCCGGACTAGAGGTGAGAAGCCGAAGAAGAGTGATGATGACATTGGTAAGTCCTTGTTTCTCTTATTATAGTATGAGTTCCTTCTAAGTAGGGGAGTATGGCTAGAATTGTGTTGGGATTGTTGCATGTGCATGATGTTTAGGAGTTTGGTTGAAATTGAATTTCATTAAATTCTTGCATTGTGTGTTTTATTGAGTTATGAGCATGTTGTAAAAGGTGTGAGAAGCCGGAGAAGAGTGATGATGACATTGGTAAGTCCTTGTTTCTCTTATTATAGTATGAGTTCCTTCTAAGTAGGGGAGTATGGCTAGAATTGTGTTGGGATTGTTGCATGTGCATGATGTTTAGGAGTTTGGTTGAAATTGAATTTCATTAAATTCTTGCATTGTGTGTTTTATTGAGTTATGAGCATGTTGTAAAAGGTGTTTATATAATGTTACTTTGCATATTAGCATGTCTATATCATGAATTTCCTAAGATTGCATTTTTGAAGGATTTGCTAAAAATCACTGTAGCAGTAGCACTGTTCACTGTAATATTTTTTGAAATGTAACTAATTGATTCTTTGGTCTAAATTGTTACTATATAGTTATAACTGATGTGTATGAGTATATTAATGAATATAAAATGAGTGTTTGCTATTTGGAATGAAGCATGTGAGTTTATAGCATAATGAGTTATAGAATTGTATTCTAGTTTCTTGTTGTGTTGTGAGTCTCTTGACTTTGTCAAATTGATACTTTCTCCTTGATTGTGAGTTATATAGTTTGGTTATGTGCTGTTAAGTTGGTTCTCTCCTCTGGGAAGTATTCGGAGAGTGACAAGTGTCATTCGAGGACCAATGTTGTCCATGTGGGGGAGAATGTAAGACCCCGAAAATGACTTAGGTTATCTAGATACTAAAATGTTTGTAATGGTGGTCTAATGTACTTAAAGTGTCCATAATGTTGTGTTGAGGCAGTAGCTAAAGTATTAGGTGCATTGGAAGTCAAACGTCAAGGGTCAACCAAGACGTTCGACGACTAAGTCACCTAAGTGTCTCATGTGAGGGTCTATGTGATTATGTGTGACTATTGAGGTTATAAGGTATTAAATGAGTCTAATATGATGTGTATAGGTAGTGTGTCAAGTTTCGTGAAGTTTGGAGGTCAAACGCACTCAAGAACGTCCCTGACGTTTGAAAGTTGTGCCTAGAAGTGACCTTGTGTGTCTAAGCATGTTTTGTTGAGTTTTACGTGTTCATTTTGAGTGAAATTCATGTGAGGTGTCCTAAACTCTTATACGTTCATGTTTGAATTGGAAACGTCTGGGCAAATATTACCAAGTACCAACATAGGGTCCTTGAGGACGGACCCATATTGGAGGGCTAAGCTGCCCAAGATAGCCCAAACCACGAAAGGCAGTCGACGTCCAGTATCCTGGTAGACGCCCCGTAGGTTGGTCCGTCGATTGGGACTTAGGTTGGGGAAGGTATGAGGACAAACACCAAGTCTTTGACCCAACCTACGGAAGGACAGCACGGATCGTGCTTGGACCTACTTCCAGTTGATGGCATCCGTCGGTAGGGACTTAGGCGTGAGGAAGGCGGGAGCAAAGTACAGGTCTGTGTACCAGACCACGGACCAGCAGCACAGTCCGTAGGTCAAGGGACGGACCGTTGATGGTCACGTCGTTTGGCCTGTGACCTGCACGCAATCCACTGTTAAGTCTTAGGGGTGAACTTGTAAATTCACCCCACGTCCAAAAATAGGATTTGGCAGTTGCCTAAGGGTTATTTGGGTATTTTACACGTGTTTATAAGGCTTTAACACTTAGAAGATTTCATCTTCAAAATCAAAACTCCAAAATACATTAGATATTCCCCAAAACTCCATTGAACTCTAAAAATCAAGGAAGAGCTTGGTGTGACGTTTTGAGTGGATATTCTTCATCGAAGTGAAGAATTACATTAATTGAGGTATGACTTTTGATCCTTGAAACTCGTTTCATCAAGGATCCCAACTTTCAAAGATGTTTTCTAAAGTTTTCAAAAGATGAATTGACCTTTTTTATGATCTCCCATGGGTTCTTGCATTAATGGTTTTCAAACGTCTATTATGGATTAGATTGATGTTATATTGATGATTTTAACATAAATTACCTATGAACCCATGAAATTGATGAACCTAAGATTTTGACTAAATTATGGGTTACTTGATATTGGCTTAATATTGATGAATTCATGTGTAGTTTCTTATGGACTTTCTGTTGATGTAAGAATTGCATTCAATTGTTATCAAATTGGTATTGGATTGTTGAATCTATGTTGAATTGGTTCAGATTTCATTTCTTTCTATAATTGTGTATTGAATTGATGTTCATGGCCATGGGTAAGGGCCTTATGATGTTGAATTGGGTGATTTTGTATTGGCTTGAAGTGTTGATGATGAAGTGGTGGTACACTGCCCTATTTCTTCTTATTCAATGTTAATTATACTTCAATTATGTTATGATTGGTTTGGTCCATCTTTGGTGGCGGTGTTATGTGAATTGATGTGGCCTTGTTGGCGTTATTATAAGTACATTGATGATCATGGCCTTGTCGTCACTAGTTGAACTTATGTGTCTATTTGTGTAGTTGATTTGATGATGTATGATCATATCTACCTATATGTTTAAGTGTTAGACTATTGATACTATCTAGTTAATCATGTCATGCTTTGACTATGTGTTAAGTGTGTAGTCTTAGAGTTGATACATGGTTGTTCCTAATTTGGCTATATGATTCTAAACTGGTTAAGTTGATAATGTTAAGTTAATGAATAGTTTTATTAAATAAGGTTAAGGTTCATTCCTAAGTGTCTAAAGAAAGATAGGCTATATGTGTTAAACGGATGTATGTTGTGTCTTGTTTAGGTAGACTTGTGTCCCTTACTTGATGCTTATGTGAATATGTGATGTCTTGACTTAGGAACCTAAAGGGTATTAGTCTTGAATAAATGAATATAGGTGAGACCTTGAATGATGACAAAAAGGTCATTTATGTGGAACCTTGAACCAAGTGGTAAGGTTATGAATCGTGAAGTAGTTAGACGAAATGGTATCCTTCATGTAAGGAATGATGGACTTGAGGTTGATTGGCTGGAACGACATCATATCATACCTTAGGAAAGTCATGATGAGATTCTTGTCGCCATAGTGAGATAGCCCTAATGGACCTTGCTTTGGTAGGGTAAATGTAATTGGGTCATGAACTTAATATGGGACCCATTTGTATGAACCTTAATGTGAATTGATCTATGAGAACTAAGGCTAGCACCGAGTGAGTATGGTAAAGGGAAGTAGTTCTAGTTAAGTATGAGACTAGAATACAAAGCACGCCCTTCATATTCCTTAACCATGTGCCTTCATGGGATCTCTATGTTCTACCATTGGCAAGTAGAACACCTCATCAAAGTAGGATAGAACTTCGGATTCCACGCTTTGCTACCATGGTCTATGTCGGTTATTGCCTATTCTCATCATATGGGATACCTATTAGCATTAGAGAAGTTCTATGAAGTTTAGGTGGTGGTATGGGACGCTACTTAGACATTGCAAAATAGGATTTGAATATGTTAATAAGAGTCCCTAGGTCTTGTCTAAGACCATTATTTGAAAGCCCTTATGTGACGTATGTCTTCTAAAAGAACTAATTAACTAATGAACTAATGTCTTAATGATAACGAGAATTTAAATGAATAAGTACCTAATCTAAAGTGACTTAAGAATTCCTTAGTTAAAGGGTGACGAGGTGTAACAACCCGAAAATGACTATGCTAAGTAATGCCTAAACGTACCTAGAATGCCTAGATTAGACCGGGTTCACACGGCTTGGTGCGCGTGGAACAAGGCCTCAGAACCTATGCACCAGCCAAGCCAACAAACTTGGTGAGTTATTTGAGCTAGGCTAGGTTGGGTTTATCCATGTAGGGCACCCAAATATTACGATTAACCTGGATGAGTTTTAGCCGGACTTGAAAGGGGTAATCTTAGGTTTGGAGGGTCTAGGGGTAAAATGATCTTTTCCAGGCTAAGGGTAGTATTGTAATTACCCTAAGTATTTAATTAATTTATTAATTAATGTAAAAAGTGGACAGTTCTGGTAGGGTTGACCCGAATTGACCCGTTTTTTGTGAGATAAGCTTTACCTGGGTTCGATCCTTGGTGGAAGCAATATTTAAGTTGAATTAATTGGTATTTAATTATCTGATTTAAGTAAGGGCATTTTAGTCTTTTCACTTTAGCCTTATAAAATCAGATTTTTATTTAAAATAACAAAGTGTCCTAGTTTGACTAAGTCCTTACCTAAAACTCCTACTCCTAAGCTTAATCTCACATCTCTCCACTCTCTTTCTCACAATTCTCCACTCTCATTCTCGCGCTTCATTATCAGTAAAAGCACAAAATCAAAAGTTCATCACTCTCGAAGAACTTGTACGCTAAAACTCAAAAGAAAAACTAAGCTAAAAAAGAAAAGCAAAAGCAAAATTCTCGACGGGTTGAGGTTGAGGTTTCTGTGGTGAAGCTTTGGTTTCGTGGGAAGTTGGCAGTGCATTGGATTAGTTTTGAAACAGTGTTGAACGACAGAAAACTTATGGGTTTCTTCCTCTTGGTCCCTTTCCCAGGAGACCCCTAGGATTCAGTCGTATTCTAATCCGAAAACTAGGAATGTTTCCCCGTTGCATGTCCCTGTCACTAGCTCCCATCGATTGTGGTAGGTTGGGTATGTTTGCTGGTAGAAATTAGGGATGTAATGTGTTTTTGTGATGATTATGTTCATGGATGTATGTTCGGATTTATGTGATGATAAACAAGTGTGCAATGTGTGTGTGGCCGTGGTTCTTGGTCATGGATTGGAGCATGAAAATGATATGTTAATTTCTTGTGCTTTTGTATAAAATTACTTGGATAAAATGCATATAATAATGTACGAAATGTGCAAGGAAATTTCCACAAAAATTTAACGTATAAATGTTGAGAAAAGGTGGATTGAAAGGATGACCAAATTTCCAGAAATCTGGAAATTTGGTCTCCGCATAGGCAGGGTTGAGGAATTTGGATTTCAAAATTTAATTTATGATGTGAGGTCATTAGGGATTGAACCCAAGACCTCACCATGTGCATGCTGCTGCAAAAAAATTCAATAATAAAAAAAATAAAAGTGAGGTGAGGGGGATTCGAAATGGGGTAAGGCTCAAGTGTAGAAATGAAAGAGGGAAAAAAATAAATAAAATGAGGTGTGTGGGGGTCGAACCCACAACCTCTCAGATAGGTGAGAAAATTAGGAGAAAAACTAAAGAAAAATAAAATGAGGTTGTGGGGGATCGATTCCACATCCTCTAGCTCAATCAAAAAAGAGAGGAAAGAAAAGAAAGAAAAAAAGAAGTGTAGGGGTTGGGGTTCGACCTCGGGTCCCCAAGCCAAAAATATAAACCAAAAATTTAATATGAGACTAAGTGTTGCTCAAGGGATTCGAAATCGGGTTCCCTTGCCCAATTCCGTATTGATACATGAGTATTACGTGAATAAATATTAATGAATGGTGCCTATAGGAATCGAAATCAAGACCTTGGCATATTTACAAGATGCATAAGTCTTGTACCATATAATCTTGGGTAAGTATAAGTCATTTAAACGAATTATGAACGAAGCCTCATGGCTTGTACGTATGGGTTCATAAGTCCAGCGTACGTTTAAAAGTAAGTGAACCTATGATGTATATGATGAATGATGTGATCCCAAAAGGGTTAAGTAAGAGTGTGAAATACACTAAAAGGCCAAGTGCATTGGCATATGATGAAATGAACATTCACGTAATGGGGTGAGTAATTATGAAGAGCTAATATGCTAAAGTTAATGAATGTGGTGACAACATGATAAGAGGCTAATATGAAAGACGAGATCAATCTCAAATGAGCCTAATAAGTGTTACCAAAAACCGTACTCACGTATGAGAGTGTTAAACTAATAAAGAGACCAATCTCTAAGAAACACTCTAATGAAAGTATTGAGATTAATACACACTTAATACTAATGATGAGATGAGAAATCATCTAATGAGCAATGATGCCCTCATGCTAGAATCCATCTTCTATGTTCTGTGAGATGAAGGTAATGGAACTTTATACGGAGCACCGATAGGCTAGCTATGAGTCGCAATTCCTTTTTTCGGGAAGGCAGAGGTTCGTGTAAATCTCATGGGATGAGACTGTCCATTTAGGCGGGTGTGGGTCTCCTTATATCTCCTAGTTTTTGAACCTATGCAGCCAACATAGGGTTCTAGCAGGGTTCAATTCCCTATACACGCTAGCATGTTTCGGTTTCACTTTGGCCGGTGATTCCACCTCTTTTCGGTGTAGGATAGACACTGGATTTCATGAGCTCACATGATCTATGTCGGTTAAAGTTAAAGTTCCCAAAGAAAGAATGAGGTCTGCCTCATGTAATGCACACCATGAAATGAATGATACCAAAGGTGTTTGGTTAGGATAATCAAGAGGTGACCTAGACTCAAGTACTGACACTAGGTCATTCTTGGTCATTGCAGAATGAAACCGAAGAGAGTCCTAAACAACATCCTAGGTATATAAAAGAATGAAAAATAAAGTACGTATGAATGAATGAAGCAGACTCTGTGTTTGCTAAAGAAGGCTCCCTAGTTGAGGTCCCATATGTTGAGCCCTCATTTGGGAAGTCCTAATGTTAAGTCCGTGATTCCAAGGTCTCACGGCATACGAACGAATTATATATGATATATGTTTGTGCTAAATGAAGTATGTTATGTGCTGTGTGCAATATAAAATGAATGATGATGCATGTTACTCTCATAGCATGACTTTCCTTATCTGATTTGGCAAGTCCAACTGACTTGGCTTTCCATAACTCATATCGTTAGGAGAGAGCTCTTCTTAATCATGCATGTCCTTGGCGTGTACTTGCATACACCCATACTTAGTACAAGTGTGTACTAATCCCATACAACCCTTTACTCTTAGGTGCAGGTGCAGGTGGACGCTAGAGCTTACGAGACTACGTTGAAACTATCCGGACGTGGAGCATTCATTCGAACTCGGTAGGCCCTCATTCTTTCGAGGATACTTATCTCTTATATTGTAGCTTAGACATAGGCATGAGCTAGTGGAGGATGTTCTACTAGCGTTTTTTTCTTACTTATTTTCAAACGTCGTATTGGTGCCATTTTGGCAACTTTATATTAATGCAGTTATGAACTATTTCCTTCATTTGAATATCTCATTATTAGATGGTTGTTGTGAACTGATGTGATATAATGTAATTCTTACTATGAAGTCTATGTATACTTCAAAGCAAACAAAAGTTTTAAATTTTTCACTAAAATTAACCTATACGATGTGATGAGGACGTATGTAGGCTTGTCTGCGACCTCCGATAGGTCAACGATACCGGTTTTTGCTAGGGTCTAGACACCAGTCATGACAAACGTGGTATCAGAGCCTTAGGTTAAATTCCAAGTATAATAAGTTCACATCAACCACATCGAGTAGTTTCTAAGTTATGGTAGTGAAGTGCACCACTATCATGAATAAGAGACTGCATGATGTGTAGAAAATATTTCCCTTCTTCTGATCTTATTGTGCTTTCCTTAATGTCTGATTTCTTTGTGTTATGAGTGTATCTAACATCAATTCTTATTTTTTTCAGAAAATGAACACAAGGGGGAACGCTGGTCGAGGAAGAGTAGGACCAGCTGCTGGGGGCAACCAAGTTCCACCCCAGGCTCCAGCTGCAGGAGTGGCCATGCCAGTTAACCCAGCTGGGTTGACTGATGCGGAGCTGCGGACAACTTTGAGACAGATGGCTCAAGCCATCACTGTGCAGGCTCAGGCTATGATGTCCCAGGCCAACAGACATGAGGTTCAGCGGGAGAACCCACTATCCCACAACATGGCGAATAAGTTGCGAGATTTTACGAGGATGAATCCTCCAATCTTTACATGATCTAAGACTGCAAAGGATCCTCAGGAGTTTGTGGAGGAGGTCCAGAGGATTCTGGTGGTGAAGGGGGCCATGGAGATTGAGAAAGCTGAGCCGGCCTCGTACCAGCTGAAGGATGTTGCACAGGCTTGGTGCAAGATATGGCAGGATAGCAGGGCGTTGGGCGGAGGTCCGATCAAATAGGAGCTGTTTAAGACAGCCTTTCTGGAGAGGTTCTTCCTCAGAAAGATGAGGGAGGCTAAGGTCGAGGAGTTCATCAACCTTAAGCAAGTCTCGATGACTGTCAGGGAGTATTCCCTGAAATTCGTAAAATTGTCCAGGTATGCCACTTCCCTTGTGTCGAATAGCAGGGACGAGATGAGCAGGTTCCTTACAGAAATCTCGGAGGACTTAGTGGAGGAGTGTCGGGTTGCGATGCTCCATGACAGCATGGACTTGTCCAGGCTGATGGTACATGTCCAGCAGGTTGAGGACAGCAGGAAGAAGAGGAGAGTCCGTGAGGTCAGGAGGCCTAACCCTTCTGACCAGACAGCTTCCAGCAGTGGTGGTGGCAGGAGCACTTTTGGAGTTTGTGATCATCCCAGATTTAAGAAGGGGCATCAAAGTTCAGTGAACTCTAACTCCTAGAGGATTGCAACACCCAGATGAGGCATACCCGAGCCCAAGAACGGCAATGGAGCTGATGTACAGCATCCCAGAAAATAATATGGAAAGTGTGGCCGTATTCACAGTGGAGAGTGCAATTTAGGCACAAATGCGTGCTTCGGTTGCGGAAAGAGCGGACACATGGTTAGGGATTGTCCACAGAATAGGGGTCAGGCTGGAGGTAATGTTCAGCCTAGTCCTAATCCCCAGAATACTACTGCAGCTAAGCCTCCTAAGAGGAACAAATTCTACGCCTTGAAGGGCAGAGAGGAGTAGGAGAAGTCTGCTGATGTGGTCGCAGGTATGCTGCAATTCTTCTCAACCTCTGTTTATGCTTTACTTGATCCAGGTTCTACGCTTTCTTTTATGACTCCCTTGCTTGCTCTTACTTTTGAAACACTACGTGAGATTTTGCATGATCCTATCATAGTTAGTATTCCTTAGGAGAAAATGTGAGAGCTGATAGGGTTCATAAAGACTGCCCAATAGTAGTATGTGGTAAGACTATGTGTGCAGACCTTGTTGAGTTACCCATGAATGACTTCGATATTATAATTGGTATTGACTGGCTCCATAAATGTTATGCCTTCATGGATTGGCTTAGTAGGATTGTGAGATTCCATTTCCCTAATGAAGTAGAGCTGGTTTGGGAGGGGTACAATTCGATTCGTTCACGTCCTTTGATTTCGAATCTAAAAGCTAATAAAATGATATCCAAGGGATTGTTATGCCACCTTGTGAGTGTCAATGAGCTGGATCATGACATTCCTTCCATAGAATCTATGCCTGTAGTGAATGAGTTCCAAGATGTTTTCCCCGATGATTTGCCTAGAGTCCCTCCCCCTTGAGAGATTGATTTTGGTATCGACCTAGATCCCGATACCAAACCGATTTCAATTCCTCCCTACAGAATGGCTCCAGCTGAACTCAAAGAGTTGAAGCTGCAGTTAAATGATCTCACTGATAAGGGCTTCATCCAGCCGAGCATATTCCCTTGGGGCGCTCCAGTGCTGTTTGTGAAAAAGAAGGATGGAACACTTAGGATGTGTATCGATTATCAGCAGCTTAACAAAGTCACTATAAAGAACAAGTATCCACTTCCCAGAATAGATGATTTAATCGATCAACTCCAAGGGTCTAGTTTCTTCTCGAAGATTAATCTTCATTCCGGGTATCATCAGGTTAGGGTTAGGGATGAAGATATCCCAAAGACAACCTTTCATACCCGTTATGGTCATTATGAGTTTCTAGTCATGTCATTTGGTCTCATTAATGCACCAACTGCATTTATGGACCTCATGAATCGAGTCTTCCGTGAATACCTTGATTCGTTCGTCATAGCATTCATTGATGACATCCTCATCTACTCTAAGACAAAGGAAAGCATGAACAACATTTGAGACTAACCTTGCAGGTACTTAGACACATCAGATGTATGCCAAATTCAGCAAGTGTGAATTCTGGATTAGATCGGTGACCTTCCTTGGTCATGTTGTGTCTGATCAGGGTGTGGAGGTGGACCCCAAGAAGACTGAGGTTGTTAAGAACTGGCCAAGACCTCTTACTCCCACCGATATCCGTAGCTTTCTGGGATTGGTTGGTTACTACCGCAGGTTCGTGGAGGTTTTTTCTTCCTTTGCTTCCCCACTGATAGCTTTCACTAAGAAGAAAGCCATGTTCAAATGGGCGAAGACTTGTGTTAAGACTTTCCAGGAGCTCAAGGACAGACTCACTTCAGCCCGAGTGCTTACGTTGCCTAAATGTGGTGAGAGTTACACTATTTATTGTGACACATCTAGGGTTGGTTTGGGTTGTGTTCTTATGCAGGGTTGTAAGGTGATAGCCTATGCGTCCAGACAACTCAAGGTTCATGAGAAGAATTATCCCACTCATGACCTGGATTGGCAGCTGTGGTATTTGCATTGAAGCTATGGAGGCATTACATGTACGGGGTGCATGTGGATGTGTTCACAGACCACAAGAGTCTCCAGTACATGTTCACACAGAGGGAGTTGAATCTACGTCAGCGTAGATGGCTGGAGCTGTTGAAGGACTATGACATGAGTGTCCACTACCATCCAGGGAAGGCAAATGTTGTAGCTGATGCTTTGAGCAGGTTGAGCATGGGGAGTACCACCCACATTGATGATGGGAAAAAGGAGTTAGTGAAGGATGTACATAGACTGGACAGACTGGGTGTGCGGTTGATGGACTCTACTAGTGGGGGTATTTCAGTTCATCCTAGTTCTGAATCATCCTTGTTAGTTGAAGTCAAGAAGGGTCAGCATCTTGATCCTGTGTTAATGAAGTTGAAGGACTCAGTGCCGATAAAGATGAATGAGTCCTTTTCTTTAGGAGGTGACGGCATACTTAGGTACCAAGACCGGATGTGTGTACCAGACGTCGATGATTTGAGGACCAAGATTGTTGCAGAGGCCCATGGTTCAAGGTATTTGATACATCCAGGTTCCACCAAGATGTATCATGACCTCAAGCAGATCTATTGGTGGGATGGCATGAAGAAGAACATTGCTGAGTATGTGGCCAGTTGTCCTAATTGTCAGCAGGTTAAGGCGGAGCACCTTAAGCCTGGTGGTCTCACTCAGATGATTGAGGTTCCAACTTGGAAGTGGGAGGCTATTAACATGGACTTCGTGGTTGGTCTTCCGAGGACTAGGAGACAGCATGACTCCATATGGGTTATTGTGGACAGGATGACTAAGTCTGTCAACTTTATCCCTGTGAAGTCTACTTACAGGGCCGAGGATTATGCGAGACTCTACATTGATGAGATTGTGAGGTGGCATGGGATTCCTTTGTCTATCATTTCGAATAGAGGAGCTCAGTTCACTTCGCATTTTTGGAGATCCTTCCAGAATAGCTTAGGCACGCAGGTAAAGCTCAGTACTGCCTTCTATCCTCAGACAGATGGGCAGGCAGAGCGCACCATTCAGACATTGGAGGACATGTTGAGAGCGTGTGTGATGGACTTCAGGGGTAGTTGGAACGATGATCTTCCACTGATTGAGTTCTCGTATAATAATAGCTATCACTCCAGCATTGGGATGGCACCGTTTGAGGCACTTTATAGTAGGAGGTGTAGGTCTCCAGTTGGGTGGTTTGAGGTTGGAGATTCATCTATTTTGGATCCAGAGATCATTCATGAGGCCTTAGAGAAGGGCAGGGTGATTACGGACAGGTTGGCTACTGCTTACAGTCGGCAAAAGTCTTATGCAGATAACAGGAAGCGACCCTTAGAGTTTGATATTGGTGACCAGGTCTACTTGAAGATATCACCCATGAAGGGGGTGATGAGGTTTTCTAGGAAGGGGAAGTTGAGTCCCAGGTTCGTTGGGCCATACGAGATTCTACAGCGTGTGGGTGAGGTGGCCTATGAGTTGGCTTTGCCTGCGGAGCTAGCTTTTGTTCATCCAGTTTTTCATGTCTCTATGTTAAAGAAATGCCTTGGTGATCCAGCATTAATTCTGCCTGTTGAAGGTTTGGGGGTTGATGAAGACTTGTGCTATGAGGAGGTTCCTATTGAGATTTTAGACCGGCAGGTGAAGCGGCTGAGAAAGAAGAAGGTTACCACAGTGAAGGTATTGTGGAGGAACCATCTTATTGAGGGTGCAACGTGGAAGGTCGAGGCCGATATGAGATCTCGCTATCCTCATCTTTTCAGCTCTTGAGGTTAGACTTCCTACTCTTAAGTCTAAGTTTCCTTATCTCCTCTATTCTTGGTTGTTGTTGCTTGATTGTGTATCGTACTCATGTTATGATATGACTGGCATTGTGCTAGATAATTAGAAGTGTCATCCGGGGACGAATGTTCCTAAGGGGGGGGGGGGGTAATGTAACAAACCAAAAATGACTACGCTAAGTAATGCCTAAACGTACCTAGAATGCCTAGATTAGATCGGGTTCACACGGCTGGGTGCGTGTGGAACCAGACCTCAGAACCTATGCACCAGCCAAGCCAACCAACTTGGTGAGTTAGTTGAGCTAGGCTAGGTTGGGTTCAGCCATGTAGGGCGCCCAAATATTAAGATTCACCCGGATGAGTTTTAACCGGATTTGAAAAGGGTAATCTTAGGTTTGGAGGGTCTAGGGGTAAAATGGAGCTAAGGGTAGTATTGTAATTACCCTAAGTATTTAATTAATTAATTAATTAATGTAAAAAGTGGACAGTTCTGGTAGGGTTGACCCGAATTGACCCATTTTTGTGAGATAAGCTTTACCCGGGTTCGATCCTTGGTGGAAGCAATATTTAAGTTGAATTAATTGGTATTTAATTATCTGATTTAAGTAAGGGCATTTTAGTCTTTTCACTTTAGCCTTAGAAAATCAGATTTTTATTTAAAATTACAAAGAGTCCTAGTTTGACTAAGTCCTTACCTAAATCTCCTACTCCTAAGCTTAATCTCACATCTCTCCACTCTCTTTCTCACAATTCTCCACTCTCATTCTCGCGCTTCATTATCAGTAAAAGAACAAAATCAAAAGTTCATCACTCTCGAAGAACTTGTACGCTAAAACTCAAAAGAAAAACTAAGCTAAAAACGAAAAGCAAAAGCAAAATTCTCGACGGGTTGAGATTGAGGTTTCTGTGGTGAAGCTTTGGTTTCGTGGGAAGTTGGCAGTGCATTGGATTAGTTTTGAAACAGTGTTGAACGACATAAAAGTTATGGGTTTCTTCCTCTTGGTCCCTTTCCCAAGAGACCAATAGGATTCAGTCGTATTCAAATCCGAAAACTAGGAATGTTTCCCCGTTCCATGTCCCTGTCACTAGCTCCCATCGATGTTGTAGGTTGGGTATGTTTGCTGGTAGAATTTAGGGATGTAATGTGTTTTTTTGATGATTATGTTCATGGATGTATGTTCGGATTTATGTGATGATAAACATGTGTGCAATGTGTGTGTGGCCGTGGTTCTTGGTCATGGGTTGGAGCATAAAAATGACATGTTAAATTCTTGTGTTTTTGTATAAAATTACTTGTACAAAATGCATATAATAATGCACGAAATGTCTAACGAATTTGCCATAAAAATCTAACGTATAAATGTTGACAAAAGGTGGATTAAAAGGATGACCAAATTGGTGTCGGCATAGGAAGTGTTGAGGAATTTGGATTTCAATTTTTTTTAAGACGTGAGGTCATTAGGGATTGAACCCAAGACCTCACCATGTGCATGCTGTTAAAAAAAATTCAAAAATAAAAAAAATAAAAGTGAGGTGAGGGGGATTCAAAATGGGGTAAGGCTCAAGTGAAGAAATGAAAGAGGGAAAAAATGAATAAAATGAGGTATATGGGGGTCGAAACCAAAAACTCTCGGATAGGTGAGAAAATTAGGAGAAAAACTAAAGAAAAATAAAATGAGGTTGTGGGGGATCGATCCCACATCCTCTTGGTCTCAAACGAAAAAGAGAGGAAAGAAAAGAAAGAAAAAAAGAAGTGTAGGCGTTGGGGATCGACCTCGGGTTCCCAAGCCGAAAATATAAACCAAAAATTTAATATGAGACTAAGTGTTGCTCAAGGGATTCGAAATCGGGTTCCCTTGACCAATTCCGTATTGATACATAAGTCTTACGTGAATAAATATTTAATGAATGCTGCCTATAGGAATCGAAATCGAGACCTTGGCATATTTAGAAGATGCATAAGTCTTGTACCATATAATCTTGGGTAAGTATAAGTCATTTAAACGAATTATGAACGAAGCCTCATGGCTTGTACGTATGGGTTCATAAGTCCAGCGTATGTTTAAAAGTAATTGAACCTAAGATGTATATGATGAAATGGTATGATCCCAAGAGGGTTAAGTAAGAGTGTTAAATACACTAAAAGGCCAAGTGCATTGGCATATGATGAAATGAACATTCACGTAATTGGGTGAGTAATTATGAATAGCTAATATCCTAAATCTAATGAATGTGGTGACAACATGATAAAAGGCTAATATGAAAGACGATATCAATCTCAAATGAGCCAAATAAGTGTTACAAAAAACCGTACTCACCTATGAGAGTGTAAAACTAATAAAGAAACCAGTCTCTAAGAAACACTCTAATGAAAGTATTGAGATTAATGCACACTTCATACTAATGATGAGATTAGAAATCATCTAATGAGCAATGATGTCCTCATGCTAGAATCCACCTTCTATGATATGTGAGATGAAGGTAATTGAACTTTATATGGAGCATCGATAGGCTAGCTATGAGTCGCGATTCCTTCTTTCGGGAAGGTAGAGGTTCGTGTAAATATCATGAGATGAGACTGTCCATTTAGACTGGTATGGGTCTCCTTATATCTCCTAGTATTTGAACCTATGCAGCGAATATACGGTTCTAGCAGGGTTCAATTCCCTATTCACGCTAGCATGTTTTGGTTTCATTTTGGCCGGTGATTCCACCTCTTTTTGGTGTTGGATAGACACTAGATTTCATGAGCTCACATGATCTATGTCGGTTAAAGTTAAAGTTCCCAAAGAAAGAATGAGGTCTGCCTCATGTAATCCACACCATGGAATGAATGATACCAAAGGTGTTTGGTTAGGATAATCAAGAGGTGACCTAGACTCAAGTAATGACACTAGGTCATTCTTGGTCATTGCAGAATGAAACCGAAGAGAGTCCTAAACAACATCCTAGGTATATAAAAGAATGAAAAATGAAGTACGTATGAATGAATGAAGCAGACTCTGTGTTTGCTAAAAAAGGCTCCCTAGTTGAGGTCCCATATGTTGAGCCCTCATTTGGGAAGTCCCAATGTTAAGTCCGTGATTCCAAGGTCTCACGGCATACAAACGAATTATATATGATATATGTTTGTGCTAAATGAAGTATGTTATGTGTTGTGTGCAATATGAAAAGAATGATGATGCATGTTACTCTCATAGCATGACTTTCCTTATCTGATTTGGCAAGTCCAACTGACTTGGCTTTCCATAACTCATATCGTTAGGAGAGATCTCTTCTTAATCATGCATGTCCTTGACGTGTACTTGCATACACCCATACTTAGTACAAGTGTGTACTAATCCCATACAACCCTTTACTTTTAGGTGGAGGTGCAGGTGGACGCTAGAGCCTACGAGACTACGTTGAAGCTATCCGGACGTGGAGCATTCATCCGAACTCGGTAGGCCCTCATTCTTTCGAGGATGCTTATCTCTTATATTGTAGCTTAGACGTAGGCATGAGCTAGTGGAGCATGTTCTACTAGCGTTTCTTTCTTACTTATTTTGAAACGTCGTATTGGTGCCATTTTGGCTATTTTATATTAATGCAGTTATGAACTATATCCTTCATTTGAATATCTCATTATTAGATGGTTGTTGTGAACTGATGTGATATAATGCAACTATTAATATGAAGTCTATGTATACTTCAAAGAAAACAAAAGTTTTAAATTTTCCGCTAAAATTAACCTATACAATGTAATGAGAATGTATGTAGGCTTGTCTTCGACCTCCGAGAGGTGAGCGACGACGGTTTCGGCTAGGGTTTAGACCCCAATCGTGATAAGAGGGCATAAAGGATGATCTCTTCATGTCTTATCTTTGGAAGTCTTGAGAATGACTCTAGTTATGTAAGTTGCTTGTTATGTTTGACATGATCTAAACCTAGGAAGTTTTAAGGATTATTCAGGTAGACTTGAAGTGAATGTATGGGCGTTCTCTTCTAGGAGTACATGAGTAAGTCTTTTGATAGCCTTGGTAGGGGAGATTGTCATATCTTGTATGTATTGTATGTTGATGTATTGTAGGTGTGTATGTGTCTCATTATGAGTATTTCTTATGTGATTCTAAGTTGTTAAATTTTATTCTTATGATGATATTATGATGTTTTAAAGAAAATATGCATATTTCCAATAAAGTCCATTTTCATGATTTTATGTATAATGCCATACTTAGTACATGTGGTTGTACTAATTCTATGCTTTATTTTCTATCTATATAGTTCTTGGTAGGTGAAGAGCTTTGAGAAGAAGACTTGGACTAGGAGATCGTTCAAGAAGAGTTGAAGTATGTCCTCACTTGACTCGGGGGCATATATGTCATTTTATGTTTCCTAAATGAAGTTTTGTAATAGACTATATAGTAGTATGTTTTAAATTTCGTATGGGCCGTGTCCCAAGTATTTATCTTGTCTTAAGATGATGAATCGAGACATAGTGTTTTCCTATTTCTACATATATGAAAGAGTTTAATACTTCTATATTATTTTTATGAAAAGTTTTAAATCCGCACTACTTTTTGTTATGTATATGCGATGAATGATATGCTAGGCTTGTATGAGACCTCCGAGAGGTCAAATACGCCTGTCGCAATCCAAGATTGCACCCTAACTTCTAGGGTGTGGTTTCGGGATTTGACACCCTAGACGTAACTGGCGTCTTCGTCCTCGAAGAGGTCTTAGACTAGCCCTTAGCATACAACATTGCATATCATAGGTAGATAAAATACAAAAAAATTAAAACTTTAGATATGAAGTATACATAGTGTTCTCATTTATCCATATATTATTTTACATAGACTTCTCTTTTATTAACATATTCTACTATTGTCTCACACATAACCATCTATTATAGAAGTAAAAGATTGGGGACATAGCCCCTATTATAGAAGTACAAGATTGGGGACATAGCCCTTACACTATTACAATATGTCTCATATAGAAATTACAACAAAGTCTCAAAGATAAGAAATAAACATATGTCTAGACATAGTCAATTAGCTAGAACTAGAATAGTGGGTTTCATTCTCAAACATGAGGACTCACCACCAACAACTTGAGAACTATATAAGTCTTCCTTTAAAATTGTCTAGAAGATCTTCAATGGCCCGAACAACATTATTGTAGAAATAGAAGAGAATATGGGTTAGTAAAAACCACAGGTACTAAGTATGGAAGCATATACAAGTAAAACCTTTGAAGACATGCACAAAGGGACATTTTCTTTAAAAGCATGCTAAGTCACTTTGAAATCCTTTATAAATACACGCAAGGACATACAAGTCAATAATCACAACAACATTAAGACATATTCATATTAAAATACAAGAATAACATTATCATAAAGTCATATTAACATTTTATGTTCTAGCGTTCATATTATCAAAGCATACAAGACCCTAACTCACAATCCCAACCCAAGACTACAAGTGCAATGCTCATGTGAAGTCCCATAACCCCACATAAATCAAGTAAACTAGTAGAGTGACCATAAGTATTGCCTTTACTTCATATAACATAACATCATGTGTAGTTATCATTATTCATAGCAATCTATTCCAATGTCATGTACATCAAATGATACCAATCATCATATAAGGACAACATGATATAGAACCAACATTATGCATTTCATTCATAACATGAGTACATAAAAAGTCTTCCTAGGACTCCCCTCAAGGCAAACTTGTGCAATGCATATGTAAAGTCCTATACCCTTACCTACACTAAGTCGTACCCCTTAAATCATCCTATTTAGTGTCCATGTTTATTGCTTTTCTTCATTTATTTTACTTTTGTGAACACTCTCCATAACCGAGAATAGACCATGTGAGCTAAACATGGAATCTGATGTCATGAAACCCTACACCGAAAGAAGGTGCTCTACTTGACAAGGTACAACCATACATAAACGTAGCATCTAGGTAGATCCACTAGATTTTTTTCCTATGGGGGCACATATTTAAGGAACTAGGAGATGTGTATTTGAAACCCTCTTTATGCTAACTCGCATTATAGTCTCCATCTCATGAGAACAATGGTGAACCTACCTTTCCTCTTGGGAAGGGACACCTGTAACTCTCTAGTTTTCTCGATGCTAAGCTAAATTCCCTTTTTGAAGTCTTTCTTAACATCAATTCTTAATATAGGTTATAGGAGACTAAATCCTTGTATAATCATGTAAATATCTCATAAGGTCTAGGATAAGAACATCCTTTCATCACTAAACCATCATCATGTGAATATCATTATATCATAATCATTGAATAGAATGCACATAAGAAATCACCTCCAATATCTTATACAACACAACTATAATTATATCACATTCAACACAATCATATCAAAATCATATATCCATAATACTTCAATTGAATAAAATTATCAAGAATAGACCAACATAATTGAAGTAAAGTAATAATGATCTTGAAAGTCTTACCAATGGCTTCCCAAAATCTCCTTCAATATCTCACCCTCTGTAACATTCCAGAAAATGTACATGTCTAGTGAAGAGCCTAGTAAGTTTTTAAGAATGCGTATTGGGGTACATAGGCATCCCAATGCACAATATTGAGAAATATTGGGCATATTATATAATATTGGCTTAAGGGTGTTAGTCAATTCCTATGTATACGCAAGTATTTAATATATAATCCAAGCTTGTTTAAGAATTGTACCTGCAATGAAGACCCTAAGCTAAAATTATTGATTCTCAACTTAACACATTAGGTACTAGGCATCCAAGTGTCAAGCCTAGGTACCATAGCACATGACCATTTAAAATGACCATGTAGATTAAGCAGTGCCCAAGGACATAGTGAGGATCCTTGGGACAATAAGTAAACATTCCAAATGAACCTTCCGGAATAATTAGTTAGGAAAGTGCATGCAACACATGTTCAAGCACATGTTCAAGCACACGTGCAACCGTCCAAGGACAAGCTAGCTGATTCGGTTAGAGCAGTTGGGGACAGGTGCACGTCAGGGTCAGCCCACGTGAGGCCAAGCTCCCTAACCAGTCCTAGACTCTAACTAACTGAACTAACTAACTAACTAACCTAGGAAAAACAAAAAATAACTAACTAAGGGACCCCACAACCTAAGACCGAACCGTGTGACATTAAGATAAGTAACTAACTAAGAAACATCCTAGTACCTAAGGATGGTCCAAAGGGTTGGTTATGGTCCTAACAACTTAGGAGTACTTTATTAATTACCCTATTATACTTAATTAATTAAATTATCAACTTAATTAATTAATTTAATTGGTCAAAACCGAAACCACTAAGCAATTTCCATATTTCGGTTAAGTCAAGTGTTCTCCTATTCTTAGCCAATTTAGGAGGGGCGTTTTGGTGATTAGCTAATTGGTTTAATTTAATTAAGTTATATAGTCTAAGTTAAATTAGTTAATATTCAGTTCCAAAAGACTTAGACTCACGTTATTCATCTTAAACCCTAAGACCGAAAAGCATTGAGAAAACGTATGAGACCCTAGGCGATTTCAAGAATTCTTCAAGGTTTTCGTGCAAAGTGCGAGGTGAACTTCGTAGATTTAATTCTACAGTAAGGTATGAGTTTTGTATCATTGAATCCTTTCTCCAAGAGGCTTTTCAAACGTTTTGACTTCAAGAATATTGAAACTAGGGTTGTTCCCAACTAATTGCATATTCAACTCCCTAGTTCTCCCGATTTTCGATTCTTGTAGTTTGTTTGATGTAAATCTTGATGCATGTGTTTGTATGTGGTGCTAACTGATCATCATGTTTATGTTTTAGTGATTTATATGTCGAATGAAACCTACATGTTAGATCCGCATACTTACGATGTTATTTACATGAGATGATGAATGTTGTAATACCTACTTGTGTTCGAGAAGATGAAATTGTTATAACTTGTTCATTTAATTGTTTCATAGACTAATCAAAGGTTAAAAGTTGGCTTGTTTAACATGTTAGATTACTATAATGTATTCATGAAGTAATTGAATTGGGTAGTGATAATATTATGACAAGTATCTAGTGAAATTATGATTTATGCCAACAAATTGTCTAGCAAAACTATGTCCAAAATATTATCTCCCAAAATGTGTGAAGTCATACCAATCTCTACATCAATGAACTCATAACATAGGGTATGCCAATAATCAATAGGACAAGTCCCAACTTACCCTGTCTACACGAACTTGTGAATGTAATAACATTGAATTAATACTTATATTTTTCATAAAGAATCGTACAAGACTATCAATTAACGTTGAACAAGTTAAGGTGAGTAATGAAACAACTAAAAGCTTAAGTTATGAAATTGACCTAATATAGAGTGTTAAAGAAAGTGAGACAGCTCTCACTTACACTTAAAAGATTACTTCGAAGGTACTCACATAAGAGAGTGCTAGAGTCCGTGAGACAAGTCTCACTCGTACCATGATGATAATGTAAGACTTAAGTTCATATTCATCAAGCAAATAAAGGGATGACCAGTCATCGATAGAGTTAAGTAAACCTCATAACTTGAAGCAAAATTCCATAATGTTTGAGTCAACTGTAAAAGATAATTAAGTAAAATAGATCAGAGCTCAGCACCGATAGACTAGAAATGAGCTTGTGCCAGCACATGTAAGCCTCATGAGACGAGATCACCACGCAGGTGGACCAGGGTCTCCGTATGTGTAATTGAAGTTTTGAATTGCCTTGTTGAAATAATATGACTTATGATGTCTTGTAATGTTGGTGGTTGGTCTGCTAGTCTTGAGTCTATTCCTTCCTTCAAAAGAATTTTAGTGTCATTCGGGGACGAATGTTCCTACAGGGGGGATAATGTATCACTTCAAAAATCCAAGACGTGTCTTAATACTAACACAAGTTTCATGAGGTCTAGGCACTGCTTTTAAGTCCATTTTAATGAATATAGGTCATTTAGGAAGTTTAGAAACCAAAACGTCCAAGAACGTCCATGACGTCAGGAAATTTGGTACAACTAGGTGCAAGTGTGTATTAGACTATTTGACTAGCTTTTAAGAGTTGGAAATGCATGAAATTTAGTGAAAAGGTGTATAACATGTATTAAAGTCAATTATGGTCGAAACTTCTGGGTATGACTCTCCAAGGACCAACCAACAACCCTTGAGGAGGACCCTAGCACGTAGGAGGCAACACTGCTTGGTAATGTGCACCAACGAGACTCAAAGGACGGAGCGTATGTTGATCAATGGGGCATCGATGGCAACCGTCGACCAAAACTTAGAAAAATGGTGGAAGCCCTCGCCTCAACAAGTCTCTGACCAAAACGACGAGTGTACAGGATGGGGGGGGCAGGTCGTCGACTCACAGACGGACCGTCGATCGCAGTCTCGTCTGTTAGGGTCAAGTTTTCCTGCACGTTTTAAAGTTGGTTAACTAAATTAAATAAGGGGTTAGGTGGTTATTTAGGGTATTAAGTGAGTCAAATTAAGTTGTTTAACCTCCCATATAAAGCCCCCAACCCCATTATTCTAATTAGAACTCACAAAACAAATCCTCTACCTTCTCTCTTCTTTCTCTCTCTATTGGAAGACACCATTGAAGACTAAGCTAAGGAAGGTTTTGGGGGGATGGAAAGGGGAGATTTCATATCAAATTCTTCATAAAAACGTGAGGTATGTGATCTCTTCACCTTTGAGACTTCTTTCCTCAAAGCATTCATTCAAAGTATTTCCAAAACTTGAGTTTTCAAGTGGGTTTCATCTAATCTTGAAATTGAAGTTATGAATTGAGTTGTTGATGATTTATTTTAGGTTATATTGAATAGATTAACATGTATTTTAACTTGATCATGATAATTGTGTATGGTTTGGTCTAAATTGAAGAACATGATCCTCAACCCCTAGCCCTAGCTTGTGATCTTGACCTACATTGCATAATGTTCATTCAATTAACTTGGTTATGGGTTAAATTACTACTAGATGATGCTGTTATGCTAATCATGAAAGAATTAGGATGATGTGTAGTCTTTCATGCTAGTTTTTGAGAAGTGATCTAGGGTATGATCAATTGACTTAATCTTAAGCTTTGATCTAGTATTGAATTGTGATGTACTGATTCTTCTGGCCTTGTGATTATGATGTATATTGAATTATGATGACTTGATGACCTAATTTATTTGAACTAAGGGTTGATAGTAAGACCTTGATAATGAGTTGTGAAGGAGACTTGGTAAGTCTTATGAACCTTATTCCTTACAGTTTGTGGTTAATTGTGAATAAGTCATGATGTTGTGTTGAAGTATGCCTTGTTTTGGATTGATAGGGTGGTATGAATGTTTAATTGAAATATCATGCTTATGGTTGTGAGGTTGATTAAGGTGTAAAGTTATAAGGATGATGGTGGTTACCAATGTGCCTTATTATGAAAGAATATGTAATGTGTTAACCTTACTTATATGAATTGTGGTGAAAGGATTATACTCATCCAATTCCTATTGAGCTATTATGATGATGATTATACAAGGGCTAGACCCTATGACCTACAATAAGCTATGATTTATAAACAAAGATATTAAAGACATTTCAAAACGGGACTTAGCTTAGCACTGAGTGAACTTGACAATGGGAGGTGATGACTTCCCAATAGAGGAAGTGTTGCCCTATAGTTCTATATGTGATGTTGACTCCTTTTTTAGGGATACTAATTTTATTGTTTCCCATGAGATAAGGACCCAATTTCCAAGTGGTATGTAGAGGGAAATACCTATCTCTTACTTCTTGAACTATGTTGCCCCCATAGGAAGACTAGCTAGTGGATCCACCTAGAAACCTACGTTTATATTTGGTTTTACTTTGGACGATAGACCACCTTCCATCGGTGTAAGGTTTTACAACACCGGATTCCACTCTTAGCTCATGTGGTCTATGTCGTTTAAGGCAAGTGTTCCCTAAATCAAAATAAAGTAATGATGTATAAACTAACTAGAGTGACTTGAGGGGTTTGACTTAGCCTAGGTAGGGGTATGGGACTCTACCTATGCCTTGCACTAGTTTGCCTTGATAGAAGCTCTAGGAGGTTGATATTATGTATGTATATGATGATAAATGCAAATGATATTATATGATGATGATAATGCTTATGAACATGTAAGTGGTCCTTATTGCTAAAGTATGAGGTTATGTGTCATTGAAGACTATGTTATGTGGAGTAGGTTATTAGTCATGGTTCTTATTGGGTTACTCGATTGGGTAAGGTTATGGGGTCTTGCTTGGTCATTGCACTTGTTTAATTGATAGGGATTTATGATTAGTGTCTTGCTTTACTATGATATGTTAAACTCTTCTTCATGCTTGTGATGATTATTACTTGATGATAGAGTCGTATTGGGTTATGGATTCGAGTATGGTTGATATGCATATGACTTTCTTTGACTTGTTGAACATGTCTTGATGATTGATATGGTTTGTTTGATTGTGCATGAACCTTTGAAAGGGTAAAATGGCATGATTTAACTAAATGTCATTTTTAGCATACTTTGATGTTATATGTGTATATGGTCTCATACTTAGTACAAGTGGCGTACTGACCCCATTTTCTCCCTTTTCCCAAACATTTTAGGTTCCACTCATTGAAGGCTCATTCGAGACAACTTGAAGAAGACTTGTATATTCTCGACCATCCAAGTGGGTAGGTCCTCACTTTACGAGGGCGATTCCAATATATATATTATGGAGTTGCTTTACTTTTTAGACTCTTATGTTCATTCTACTTCATTTGAGTACGATCTATATAAGCCTATATAGGGATTCTTTACAATTGATGTAGGGCTATGCCCAAATTGCTATGATCTTTTAGATGGTTATGAGATGAGACAATCTTAGAGACTTTCTTCTATGTTATATAGATGTATGTGCAATAAAAGTAGAAGACTATGTAATCTTCCTATACGAAGGGTCTATGTTTACTCGATATAACTATATATGTGTGTATGTAGTGGTCAATGGAAACCTCAATGTACAAGTAGTAAAAGTTTTTAATTTTTCCGTATTTTTAACCTATGAATGTTACGAAGAATGCTAAGAGGATAGTCCTAGTTCTCAAAGAGGACGAGCATACCGGTTACGTCTAGGGGGTGCTCCCCTGATGTGACATATACACCTTCTTCAAGCCTACCTAAGCGATCCTCAAAGCTACTCTAGATAAGTACTTTTTCATTAACTTTCCTTTACTAAAGTCATTATGTTCATTAAGTCATTTAGAAGACATTCATCACTTATGGACATTCACATAATGGTCTTTAAGAAAACCTAGGGCACTCACACACTAACATCTTCAAAGCCTAATAGTTCAATGTCTAGATAGAGTCCCATTCAACTACATAAGCTTTATAAACTTCATAAAACTTATCCAACACTAGCATATATCCCACATGGTGAGAATATGCATTAACCGATATAGACCGCACTAGCTAGGCATGGAATCCGGAGTCAAAAACCTATTGTTATGGAGGGTGTTCTACTTTCCAAGGGTAGAACTAGGACACATCCCATGTAGGCACATGGTTAAGGAATATCAAGGTATTTTATGCCTCTAGTCTCCTTCTCAAGTAGAGATACATTGTACTCTAGTCTCCTTCTTAAGTAGAGTTGCAAACAATAACATATTCAGTCGGTGCTAGCCTTTGTTCTCATAGAGTAAGTTCAATAAAAGGGATCATATGATAATGTAACATCTCTTAGTCATTACCTTGTCATAATGCACCTACCGAAGATGTGTCCACTAGGGCTAGCACTCAATGGTCTATAAGGATAGATCATTCTTAACCTTATTTCTATATAGAAGGTTCCACATAATAGTCATGCTTAGAAGGGCACCATCTTAGGTCTACCGATCCTAGACTTTCATTCAACATTCATCCATACACATACAAGACAAAGGTGCATAAGCCTACTATGCCAAGATGTTCGTATTCATAATGTGCATGTATCAAGAAAGGGACACAAGTCTACCAAGACAAGACACACACATCTTCATATATACCTAATCATTCTATAAGCACATAGGCATAACCAACATCATCTATAGGTCATCATATATACTACTATAGACTCATCAATATAGCCATCATGAGACCCTATAACCAAGTAGGAAGAATAAAGCATCAACTCTAAGACTACACACACTTAAGGACATAGTCATAGTCTAACATGATCACCATACATCATAAATAAAAGAACACATATTATCACATTAATCACAAATAGATAGATATGATCATACTTAACATAATTAAACTACCATATCATCATAATATATCAAGTAGTTGCCGACAAGTCCATGATCCTTATAATACATAAATAACTCCGATGAGGCCACATAATTCACAATTAAAACACATAACACCGCCACCATAAGTGGACCATACCAATCACAACATAATTAAGTACTAAATTACATAAAATAAAGAGAATTAGGGCAGCGCACCACCAATCCATTCTCACCACTTCAATCCAGAGCTAACTCATCCATTACAATATCAATAGGCCCTTACCCATGGCCATGATCCTCAATTCAATACATAAATCATAATACTCAATGAATATAAGTCAATTCAATATAGATTTATCAATCTAAGACAGCCTATACGTCAATCTAATACAATTCTTACATCATTCAATAGCCCAAAGAATACTACACTAGAATTCATAAACATTGAAACAAGATAACTTAACCTATAAAATAGTCAAAATAAGAATTGCATGGTTTGCATGGGTTCATAGGAATTAAATCTTTAAAACATTTCATTAACATCAATTCAATCCTAAATCGTTGATTCAAAACCTTTTAAGCAAGAACCCATGGCTAGATCACAAAATTGGACAATTCATGTTTTTGATCATCTTTGAAAATCATTGGAATTGACTCCTTGAAGAAAGAGATATAAAGGATGAATAACCATACCTTAATTGTGATGAAAATACCACAAGATTGATGGAGAAAAACTTGAGAAATCTATCGTCTTCTTTGGAGCTTCAAAGCTTCAACAATGGAGATTTTGGAGACAGAGGTTTTTTGCTTTATTTGGTGAGTTTAAAGGATTAAATAGGTCTAATAACCGTACATAATATGCCCCTAAATTACACAAAATACCCATACATTTATTGGACAAATTAACCAACTCAAATTTGACATAAAAACGACGCAACGAAATCTGTGACTTTATTGCGCGTCGCAGAGGCACTTCCAAATCATATTTTTTTGAAATTCTTGGACAAAATGGTTCGTGACATCCCCGCGTCGCAAGTCAAAACTCTTTCCTACTGCATAACAGGTGCACGTCGCGCAGTAGCATGCCAATTCTTGGCAGCTTGGCAGCTTCGCTGGCCCATATTTGGGTCCTCCTCGGGGACCCTTTTGATGTTCCCCGAGGCGTCGTTCTCAGACGTTTAGACCTTTTGTATGTCAGGATACGCGTAGTAACACTCGTTAATGAATTTCACCTTCAAACCATCCCCTAAAACGTCACTACAAAATTCTACGACACACTAGTTAAACTTTGACTAGTTTCTAAACGTCTTGGAACTTCTTGGACGTTTGACCTCCAAACACATCCAAACTTTATATACTGACTATGAACACTATTTTTAAACATTTATGACTTTAAAACATCATGAAACAAATGTTAGGATCTAGTTCAACCTAGCTCATTTTGAGGGTGTAACAATTAGAAAGTAATATACTTTCTGTGGGAGTTTCTCTAACCGACAACCACCACTATAAGCCTAAGTGGTGATACAGTGTCTCGCTCAAGCTACAAAAAGTGTCCTATATTTTTCCGTCGCATAGAACATCTTCAACCTAGTGCATCCACTGGCTAAACTTACTTGATCATCTAAAAAGTATTACCCGTTAATACCTATGATGGCTACATGGTTTACACGGAAACTTGTTTTAATATGAACTCTCGTTCCCATATCAGAGCTCAATACTACTCCCAAAATATACTTTATCTCATTGCCGTTAAAATAACCTCTTTACTCTTGGATGAGATATTTTGCTCAACCCTTTTTTGCTTTAACTAGCCCTCTTAAAATTAATGTTCCCTGTTCTTGTTGAAAACTCTGCTGGAAAATCTTAGTTCCTGTTAACTTAAATTTAAAAACATTTATAAACTTTATAGGGAATACTTAGTTCCCTTATATCTTTTAAGAAATGAACTCAACTCTTTACTCTTTAATTGACTTGAAACTTTTTATCTTAATAACTCTTTAGGGAATACTTAGTTCCCTTATATCTTTTCAAGGAAAGACATCAACTTTTACTCTTTCTTTAACTCTAATATTGAGCCTTAAAACGAAGTTAAAACATTTAAATAAGACTCTTGGAAGCTTTAAGAAATTTACTTTAACATACTTCACAGCTTTAGACTTTACTTCTTAACGTACTTAACTATGATCCTAACTTGCCTTCAATCGAATTATGGATTCAAAGTTCATGATTCATGTTTATGAATGATTTCATGATATTCAGATGTACCTTAGAGTATTGGAGTCGACTAGGGATGGTAAGTACATCACTTAGGAACTAGTATGAAAAGATAGGGAAAGAACGGGATCTCCAGGTGGACCTGCTCCTCTGAGAGGCGTGGGGCTCCATAGCTTGACGGACAGAGACTATGCTGAGAGGCTCTGTCAGACAGAGCGTGCCTTGAGGGCCTATGGCAGGCGCGATGCCCCAGGGCTTGTCAGACGGAATTTCTGACTTTTCTTCTTCATTTTTAATCTTTAAACCTTCTAATCTTCAATGGATCTCAGCCCAATCACTTGGGATCACTAATTACATCAATACCCAATAGATTAGACCCGACAAACAACCTGGAAATAGGATTCCAATCAACTATATCATGCTACAACCCAATCAATCAAGTATTCGATAATTTTCACCAAAATATCAATGTTCATCATTCAATCTACTCAAACTTTATGAATTAAATCAAATTGGTGTTTGTATGGAACAAACCAACAGATAAAGATCTCACATACCTTTAAAGGGATCACCCCTGGCGAATTCTACTCAACAATCTTGGCGTTCTTGAAGAATTCTTGATCTTCCTCTTGTCTTCTCTTTTCTCCCAATCCCTAAGCATTCTAAACTTTTCTAAAATTGAATTAAAGATTGGTTTTACCCCTAATATACCCTTAAAAACTTTTCAAAAATAGTTGGGTGAAAAGACTACTTTACCCTTACTAAAATCTAGATTGGACTTTCCTCAGTCCAACAACCCAACTTCTGAAACTCATATCTCCCACATACGACATCGGAAATGAGCAAACTCGGCACCGGTCTAAAGATATTCCCAAGGGATTTCCATCCATATAAATAATTGACCCTAAATTCTCCTGAGTTAGAAGTTATGGCCGTTTGAAAATGACCAAAACACACTTTTTAAACTTAAGAAAATTTCCGAATTCTTTCTATTCTTTCCAAAAATAACTATTATTAATTTCCTTGCTTATTCCTAGTTATTTCAAGTTACGAGATGTTACAATATCTTCCCCTTGGGAACATTCTTCCTCGAATGAGAACTCTTTCTCTAACTAAGGGTAGTAACATCGTTTCAGCACTCATCAAACAAAAACAAGTAATAACATGCTTACACATAGTCTTATAAACTGCTAAGAAGAGAATTTAGTACCTTGATCTTCATTCTCTCCGGATTCAAAGAAATGTGGATATCTCCTCTTCTTTTCCTCCTCCGCTTTCCAAGTCGATTCTTCAACGAATTGGTTCCTCCAAAAGACCTTAACTGAATCAACTTCTGTAGTCCTCAACTTACGAACCAAACAATCTAAAATTTTGATATGAATCTCTTCATAGGATAAGTTATCCTTAATCCCAAAATCCTCAGTTGGTACAATCAATGAAGGATATCCCAAGCACTTCTTTGACATAAAAATATTTAATACCGGATGAACCGCCGCTAACTCTTTGGGTAGCTCCGACTCATAAGAAACATTTTCCAATCTCTTGGAGATTCTGTAAGGACCAATATTCTGGAGAGTAAGTTTTCCCTTCTTACCAAACCTCATAACACCCTTCATGGGTGAAACCTTAAGATATACCCAATAATCCACTTCAAACTCCAATGGTCTTCTCCTCACATCAGTGTAGGACTTTTAGCGACTGTGTCATTTTCAATCTCTCTTCGATCACCTTAACCTTCTCCATGGCTTGGTGAACTAGATCTGGTCCTATGAACCTGATTCACCAACCTAGAACCACTCAATAGGAGATCTGCAACTTCTCCCATAAACATCTTCATATGGAGCCATTTGGATGGTCGAATGGTAACTGTTGTTGTAAGATAACTCAATGAGAGGTATGTGATCATCCCAATTCCCTTTGAAGTTAATAGCACAAGCTCTCAACATATCTTCTAAGGTCTGGATAGAACACTCTACTTGTCCATCTATCTGAGGATGAAAAACAGTGCTTAGGTTCACCTTTGAACCCAAACATTTCTAGAAAGATTTCCACAATTGTGCACCCCTATATAAAATAATGGAGACCGAAACTCAATGAAGCCTCACCACCTCTTGTACGTACAAGTTAGCATAATCCTCAGCCGAATAGGTAGTCTTTCCCGGCAAGAAATCGGTTGACTTTGTCATTCAATTGATAATCACCCAAATAGAATCATGTTGCATGTGAGATATTGGCAAGCCTGTGATAAAGTCCATATTAATCATCTCACACTTCCATTTCGTAAGTTCTATAGTCTAAGCCAAACCTCCAAGCCTTTGGTGCACTACTTTCACTTGCTGGAAATTTGGGCACTTGGCAACAAACTCAGCAATATCTTTCTTCATGTCTTCCCACCAATAAACCTCTCTCAAATCGCGATACATCTTGGTGAAACCCGGATGAATGGAATATTTGGAGCTATGAGCCTCCTCGAGGATCCTTTCTTGGAGTCCATCCACCCTAGGTACACATAATCTACCTTGATACATCAGCACTCCATCTCCCCCTTTTTCAAAAGCCAATACTCTTTGCTTATGAATATTTTCCTTCAAATCAAGCGAAATGGGGTCTTGGTCTTGATTTTCTTTCAGCTCACACACTAGTGATGATTCATCCTATTTGTCACCATTATCCCTCCTTTTGTCGAATCCATAAGTTTGAATCCCAGGCGCGCTTAGCTAACTCCCTCTTTTCTACTTCAACATGGGCGGTACTACGCATGGACAACTTGCTTAAGGCATTAGGAGCCTCATTAGCTTTACCTTAGTGGTAAAGAATACTCATGTCATCATCCTTGAGTAATTCCAACTACCTCCTCTGTCTTAGATTTAGCTCCTTATGAGTGAACACATATTGGAGGCTTTTTTATCAGTGTATATGTCAACATGAATGGCATACAAATAGTGATGCCATATCTTCAAAGCAAAAACTACTGCAACCAATTCTAAGTCATGAGTTGAATTGTTCTTCTCATGAACCATCAACTATCTGGAGGAATAACTGTAACCTTGCCATTCTGCGTCAACACACAACACAAGCCAACTCTTGATGCATCACATTACACCACAAAACATTGAGTACCCTCATAAGGTCAAAACTAGAGCGGTAGTCAATCTCTTTTTCAACTCCTGAAAGCTTTTTTGACAAGCTAAAGACCATTGAAACTTGAATGTCTTATAATTTAGCTTGGTCAAAGGAGACGAGATAGATTAAAACCCTTCAAAAAATATCCTATAATATCCATCCAAACCCAAAAAACTCCTTATATCTGTTGGAGATGTGGGTCTAGGCCAACTCTGAACTACTTCTATCTTTTGGGTGTCAACTTTAATCCCATCATCGGAAATTGTGTGGCCTAATAATGCAACAGACTTAAGACAAAACTCGCACTTGGAGAACTTGGCATATAACTCCTTATCTCTCAAAGTCTACTGTACTATCCACAGGTGACTAGCATGATCTTCTTCATTCCTTGAATAAACTAGTATGTCATCAATGAAGAAGATGGCAAGCATGTCTAAATAAGGTTTGAAGACTCTGCTCATAAGATCTATGAATGTTGCAGGAGCATAGGTAAAACCAGAGGACATAACGAAAAATTCATAATGCCTATATCTTATTTAAAAAGTTGTCTTTGGAATATCACATTCCCTAACTTTCAACTGATGATAGCCTGCTCTAAGATCAATTTTTGAGAAGGAAGAGGCACCCTGAAGATGCTTGGAAAGATCATATATCCTTGGGAGAGGGTATTTATTCTTGATGCTCACCTTATTCAATTTGTGGTAGTCTATACACATCCTAAGGGAACCATCCTTTTTCCTAACAAACAAGATTGGAGCGCCCCAAGGTGAGACACTTGGACGAATGAAGCCTTTAAATAAAAAATCTTTCAATTGTTCTTTCAGCTCTTTTATCTATGATGGTGCCATTTTGTATGGCGGAATCGAGATAGGAAGAGTATCTGGGATGATGTTTATGCCAAAGTCTATCTCTCTCTCAGGAGGGAATCCGGGTAGATCTTCAGGAAAGACTTCTGGAAACTCATTTACTATTGGAACTGACTGAAGGGAAGGTACCTCAGTACTTGAGTCATTCACTCGAACTAAGTGATAGATACACCCCTTTGAAACTAACTTCCTCGCCTTAAGGCACAAAATAAAACGACCCTTAGGCACTGCTAAACTTGACCACTCGAGTTCTATAATCTATTGACGCATAACATGCATGAAGCCAGTACATACTTAGAATGACATCAAAATCTACTATGTCTAACTCTAATAGATCGGCCATGGTTTTCTTTTGATTGATAGAGATACGACAATGACGATAGACTCTTTCCGCTAGAATTGACACTTCAACAGGGGTAGATACATAAAAATGGTCAGAAAGTTTCTCAGGAAGAATCTCAAACTGATTTACAACATAAGCAGTTACAAAACATAAACTTGCTCCTGGGCTTAACAAAGCATAACCATCAAAAGTAATGACTTTGAACATACCCGCGACAACATCTTGAGAGTTCTCTTGCTCTTGCCGGCTAGTGAATGCACATAGATGGTTTTCCCCTCCGCTAGTACCAGAAGTGGCTTCCCTAGGTGCAGCCCTTTCTGGTGGAGCAACTGATGAATATTGAGCTCGATTGCTCGGATTTTTACCACCTTGCTTATTCTTAAGGAACTCTCTCATGAAGTTACCCTCTTGACCACACTTGAAGCAACCTGTCTGGCCATCACGACATTTACCAGGGTGGTTTCCACACAGACATAGCACATGCAGGAACCCAACTTCCTCTTTTTGCTACACTACCTTGGGACTGGGCTGGTCTAGCCTTGAAGTTCTGTGAATTTTGGACATTATACTCACCTCGGTTTCTGGGCGAGGTGCACTAGCAAATGATGGTGCATTCCCCTTCTATTTTTGAATTGTGGTCGACTCGAACCACCTTTCTACTTCCAGACTCATTCCCATTCTAGGCTTCCTTGTTCTTGTACTCCATTATGTCCCTCAACCTCTCTTCTTCAACTTTTTGCACATAGACCGTTAACCTTGAAATGTCCATGTCCCCAATCAACATTGCATCCCTACCATTTTCGCATGAAGCATGACCCAAACCAACTACAAACAAGCTCATACTACTTCTCATATCCTTAACCATCTCCGGAGCATAGCGAGACAGTTGCGTGAACTTTAACCCCTACTCATGAACACTCGTGTAGTCCTGTTTTAGAGTAAGGAACTCATGTACCATTCCTTTCTTCAGTTATCGGGGAAAGAAATGCCCAAATAAAGCTTCTTCAATACAAGGCCAACTCGGATGTGGTGCATCCTCATTTTGTCCCTTCTTCCATTTGTCGAACCAAGTCCTAGACACACTTTTTAATTGGAAACAACTAGTTTAACCCTTTCAATATCCACCATATGCATCACCTCAAACACTTTCTTCAACTCTTCCATAAAGTTTTCCAGATCATCAGTAGTGCTTGATCAGGTGAAGCTGGGAGGATTCATTCTCAGGAACTCACAAACCCTCGAGGTGTCAGCCTCTTCCTAACTCTTTTTTGTTTCCCTATTTGTTACCACTTGTCTTAGTATTCGGTTAGCCTCACGGAACTCAACATTGTTGACTTCCCCTTGAGGTTGCACATTCTGTGCATTAGGTACCCCTAGCTCTTCGACATTCCTACTGGCTAGACGACCTCGTGCTGCTCTTCGTGGAGGCATTAATATTTGAAACACGCGCAAGAACAAATTAGGGGGATACTTTTTAGAAGTAAACTCTAACGCACGAAAAGGAATATAAAAGAAGTGAAAAAATTCCTAAATGTCACAGCCTTCTAAATATATATGTGGCACTTCACACCGATGACTATGACCTTACGGACACGGCTTCATAGACTCCCTAGCACTCTTGAATTTTGTGCTATGATACTAAGTTTGTCACTCCCCGAGTCTACACCTTGGACGTGGCCGACACCCAATGATCATTGATGATCTTGAGCGAACCCTTGGTGTGGCTTACTTATCTCAGCAAAAGATTTAACTTAACTCAATTATGAAATACGAACATTCTTAAATGAAATACTTAAACATTATAGTCTGGCCAAAATGGCCCTTAAATTCTCATAGCAAAACATCTGCAATTCAAATAAGGGACTCAAACTAACTATGTGACAGTCTATAAAACCTCTAACATACTATGATTACTGTTGGGAAAGACCCCACAATACTCTTAAATTGAAAGACTAGAAATCATAAAAAGGATCCTCCGGAATGTAAGGAGGCTCACCAGTGACTGTGGATTCTCAAACTGGATCAAACAAGTGTTGCGTGTTTATCCTAGTTACCTGCGTCTGCATCATAAGAAGATGCAGGCTAACTGATATCAGTACATTAAATATACGAGTATGCGAGTTGGAATGTTAAACAAGTACTTAAGCTTGATGATAATAAGATGAAGTTACCTGGATCTGCTCGACTCAAGAATTACTCAACTCAAGATATACTCAACTGAAAGTATTTAGATAATGCAACCTAAACACATGCGATATATACAAAGTTTGTAACACAATAAAACAACTTAGTTTGTTAAAGAAATGCAATAAGAAACTCAACTTTACTTATATAAGAAAGTAATATAGTTTCTGTGGAAGTTTCTCTAATCGACAACTACCACTATGAGCCTAAGTGGTGATACAGCATCTCGCTCACACTGCCAGAACTGCCCTGTACTTTGTCGTCACATAGAACATCTTCAACCTAATGGATCCACTGGCTAAACTTACCTGATCCTCTAAAAAGTATGATCCGTTAATATCCATGATGGCTACATGGTTTACATGGAGACTTGAGCTAATATGAACTCTCGTCCCCACATCGGTGCTCAACACTACTCCCAAAATGTACTCTAGCTCATTACCTCTGAAATAACCTCTTTCCTCTTGGTTAAGATAATTTCCTCAGACGTTTTTAACTTTAAATAGCCCTCTTGGAATTAATGTTCCCTTTTCTTGTTCAATACTCTGTTGGGAAATCTTAGTTTCCTCTTAACTTAAATGTAAAAACATTTATAAACTTTCTAGGGAACACTTAGTTCCCTTATATCTTTTTAGAAATGAACTCAACTTTTTACTCTTTACTTGACTTGAAACTTTTGATCTTAATCAACTCTTCAGGGAATACTTAGTTCCCTTATATCTTTTGAAGGAAAGACATCAACTTTTACTCTTTCTTTAACTCGAATATTGAGACTTAAAATGAAATTAAAACATTTAATTAAGAATCTTGGAAGATTTAAGAAACTTTATTTTAACATACTTCATAGCTTTAGACCTGACTTCTTAACTTACTTGACTTTGATTCTAACTTCCCTTGAATTGAATTATGGATTCAAGGTTCATGATTCATGTTTATGAATGATTTTATGATATTTAGACGTACCTTAAAGTATTCGAATCGACTAGGTATGCTAGGTACATAACTTAGGTACTAGTACGAAAACATAGAGAAAGAATGGGATCTCTAGGCGCTCTACGAGCCACGGGGCGCCAGAGCGTGACGAACAGAGACTTTCATGAGAGGCTCTGGCTGGCAAGGCGTGCCAGGCTCTGTCTCACAAAACCTTCCCTGAGGGGCTATGGTAGGCGCGGCGCCCTAGGCTCTGTTAGACACAGCCTGCCTTGAGGGGCTCTGGCAGGCGCGACGCCCCAGGGCTTGTCAGACGGGATTTATGATATTTCTTCTTCGTTTTTCATATCTAAACCTTATAATATTCTGAATATATTACCCCAATAAATTTAGATCACTAATAACCTCAATATCCAATAGATTAGAGCAGAAAAACAACCCGGAAACACTAATCCAATCAAGTAAAACATGCTACAACCCAATTAATCAGGAATTCGATATCAAAATTTCAATGTTCATCATTCAATCTACTCTAACTGGCTAAATTGAATCAAATTGCTGTGTGGATGGAAGAACTCAACACAGAAAGATCTAACATACCTTAAAAGGGATCACCCTTGACAAATTTCACTCAACGATCTTGGCGTTCTTGAAGAATTCTTGATCTTTTTCTTCTCTTCTCTTCTCTTTTCTCCCAAGCCATCATCGTTTTCAACCATTATAAATCCTAATTAAGGCTTGGTTTTACCCTTAAAAACCGTTAAAACGAACTAGGAAATAGTAGGGAAAAGACTACTATACCCTTACTAAAATCCAGATTGGACTTTTCTCTGTCCAATAGCCCAACTTCCAAAAGGCATATCTCCCTCATAAGACATCGAAAATAAGCAAACTTCGATCCGTTGGAAAGATCTTCCCAAGGTATTTCCATCCATAATATAAATAATTGCCCCTAACTCAACCTGATCTAGAAATTATGACCATTTTAAAATGACGAAAACTCATTTTTTAACTTAGGAAAAATTTTCCAGATTTTTTTCTATTCTTTCCAAAAATAACTATTCTTAGTTTCTTGGCTTATTCCTAGATATTTCAAGTTACGATATGTTACATAATAGTTCATGTCGTAAATTCAAAAAACTTGAATAGTTTAGGTATGTTTCATACCTTAAACTGTGCAAATTTTTTGTAGAATAAAATTTTCATCACATAAATTGAAACAAAAAAATTTACCGAAGAGGAAATATTTTTTACAACCAAACACTCAATTCATCACTATTTACATATAAAACAGATAAATTTATTTCCAAACACAATCAAATTTGAAAGACATGTTTACAACTTTACTCAAACTATGTTGAAAAGCTCACACAATATTCAAGTGTTTTAATTGCTGCTAGCTAATATATATAGATATATATATATATATCTATGTATACGGTATTCCTGTTTAATTTTCTTTCAAGTCTAGGGTTCACATTAATTGTAAAATATTTAGTTTCCTCGTATTTTAGTATCCAAAAGGAAAATAATATATTTTATTCTCCTTAATTATTTATCAGTAGTGATGTACCCTTCTATTTAATCAATGTAACAATCAATACAAAGAGTTATCATTCATTTTTTCTTTAATTTTTTTCTAGTTTCTTTCATTCCATAATAGCAGTATCAGATCCTTCCATTGATATTAATGGATGTGAGTTCATTGAAGAAGAATTTTCAACCAGTTTATTTTCATACCTATTGTCAATCCAAATTTAACTTCTGCTTTTATTTTTAACGCATGGTCAATTTTATCCCCTATTTTTATTTTTAACGCATGGCTACTTTTAACCATTTTTAGTCTATACTATTTTAAACCTTATTTTAAAATCATAGATACCAATTATCTTTCTATCAATGCCCCAAAAACCTTCAATGGTGAAAATCATAAAATTTGGGCCTTTAAGATTAAATCTTATCTTGACGCTTATGATTCGTGGGAAGCTGTTATGGAAGACAAACTGATACAACAACTCTCTGGAAAAAGCTTCTGATGCAGAAATTCATTATCACTCACAAGAGAATAAAAATATAGAAAGAAAAAATTCTAATTCAAAATTCAATTGCATATTCAATCTTTTCTAAAAGCATTGCATATGAGACAACAAATGTAAGACCCCCAAAATGAGTTAGGGTGTCTATAGGCTAACATGTTCCTCATAATGGTCTAAGCTCCTAAAATGGAATATAATGTTGTATTGAGGCAGTGTGTAAAGTTTGAGGTGATTTGGAAGTCAAACGTCAAGGGACGACCAAGACGTTCAACGACTAGTCACCTATGTGCCTCATGTGTCGATGCGTGCTTATATTTGTATGTCATGAGCTTATGAATTCTTAAAATGAGTTATAATGATATCTATAGGCAGTATAAGGAGTGTCATGAAGTTTGGAGGTCAAATGTCCAAGAACATCTAAAACGTTCGAAAGTTAGCCCTTGAGACAATCGTGTGTGTCTTGATGGGGCCTTGCATGTTTAGAGGTGTTTTACGTGTGCATTTTGGGTGAAACTTGCATGGAAGGTCTTCACCATGTTAAGGTGTATATTCACGTTCGAAACATCCGGGTACAACTTTCCAAGGTCCCCGCAAAAGGGCCTACAAGAAGGACCCAAGGGCTGTCGAGACACTGCCTTGGCAGTGTCAATCGACTGAACCAAACGATGCATCGTTTGTTGAAAAACGACCCCTCAATAGAGTTTTCGTAGATGGAAACTTAGCCTTGACAAGTCTCAGCCAAACAAAAGCCCAAGGTACAATCAACTTAAGCCACAGACGGCCCGTCGATGGACCTACTGGTCATCGATGGTGGCCTGCAATGGCTGCCATACGACTGCCTCATAAAAGGGGTGAATGGGAAATTCACCCCACGTCCTAACCTTACCCTACATGATTTATTTAGCTATTTTAAGGTGTATATAAGTGATAAAAAAACGTGATCAACCCATTCCTAAGTTAATTCACACAAAATAGACTTTCCCTCCAAAACCAATTCTCCCTAGAAACCACCATTGTTGGTGAAGCTCAGGAACAACTTGGATCTTGAATTTCCATGGATTATTCATCATGTTTTAGAGGTTTTTAACTAGACAAAGTTATGGTGATCCGTCATCTCTAAGTAACCTTTAACCTGGAGAGTTAATCTTAAAGTTTTCAAAGAAGTTTCATGATCAAATCACTTCTTCTTCAATCTAGCCATGGGTTCTTTCTAAAATCGTTTTTAATGGCTTAATAATGATGAATTGATGATAATGTATTGGTTTTAACGTAATTTTCAATCCAACTGTATGATCAACCCATGTCCCTTCCCAAAATCGATGTAGTCGTTGCATGGGCATTGTGATCATGGCTTGTTGTTGATTGAATTGTGATCATATTACATTGAATTGTTTATATCTACACTTATTTACGTGTATTAATGATGAATTGATGATGAAGGATCCAAGTGGATCAATGTATGAAGATTTGAGTATGAATAGCCTATGTATCTATGTGTTAGAGTGATTTCGGTTATAACAATTGTGTAGGATTTTGACTATGCAAAGATCATTGTAGCTGCTGCCATAAGTTAATATTATGGATGAATTGTGAGAATATATCCTTTATGATCAAATTAAAGAAGGCTTACATGAATTGATCTAGGTTCTTCTAGTCTATTGATTGATAATGTTATGTACATGATGTAATCTAAGTTCTACATTAGATGAAGCATGATTTAGACTTGATTTATATCTATTTAGCTACTGCACTAGATTGATACTATTAATGAAATATGATTGATGATCCATGCAAGTGAAATTGGTCAATGGTCTATGTCCTTCTACCTTCTAGAATGTTAATGTGTTGTACTAGTTGTAGCATGACCTTGTAGTAGATTATACATGATTTCATATATGATTATGGTACTTTAGCTACTGCCCTACACTTGATTAATTGATGAAAGAGTAGTAATGGTCAATCATGACCAAAGTCTAAAGGATTGGTAAGAATTGCTTTACTCTTCTATTTCTCTACTTTCGTATATTATTGTAGTTGATGAAGCGTTGTATGGCATTTTGTGGTATGGTCAACTTATGGTGGTGGTGTTCACTTTATTGCCATTATATATGTGTGGACCATGGTCATGAAGGCAAATTGATGAATATATTAATGAGTGGTTATGATGATCACCTTATGTGTAACTCGTGCCTAGACTTCTACTTTAGTTGTGAATCTAGGTTATGTTACTATTGTTAAGAGCATGTAAATGGTTATGTAAGATCATGTGTAGGTGATGTCATTAATCAAGTGTTAAGGATTGATGACCCCTAGCCATGTACGCTATTGTAAATGTGTGAATAACTAATGTTAGGAGTCTTAAAGTATAATATGAAGTTAGCTTGCATCCTATGCTAAATTGTGTTGTGTGGTCTATGCTTGAAAGTGTAATGTGGTCTTAAGAGGGTGTCTGCCTCAATGTGTTTTTGATAGTCATTATGTGATCATATTGACCAATGTATACACACCCTCACTCTACATGCATGCTTACATGTAGTATAGGTCATGGTGTCTAAATGAAAGGTAGTTCTCATATTCAGTAATGTCTACGATTATGCATGCTAAGCTTGAGTCCATGAATGTGTGTTATGAACATGTATTATATGTTATAATGTGAAGTATGTGGTATGATGAAGTATGATTATACCTAGTGTCTAATTGTGTTCATATAAAAGCATGGTTCATATAGTTACACTTGTACACTTATGCATAAATGAAATAATGTATGTCCACGTGTGGCATTTATGTGTTATGTGAAAGGTTTGGTCACATATAAGTATACACAAACACATGAATTATAATCTAGTCAATAGAGGGGCCTTGAAATGTGTGCTCAAGTGTATCTTTAACTAGATAGTGTTAATACATATGCTATGTCCATGTGAAAGTATTTCTCACATGATTTAGGTTGATGAACTCTCATCTATGACCTATGAGATAAGCATATGAGGGGATGACTCTCCTAAGCCTATGTTTTATAAAGAAATGATAATAATGGCTTTTCAATTAAGGGAATTTAGCTTAACACCGAGTGAACTTGTAGATGAGGGGGTGGCACTTTCCTAAAGAGGGAAGGCTAAAGGTTCACTAACGGTCCTCACGGGGTGGGTAGCCTCATGACCCAAAAAGGGTGTAGAGTGATGTTTCCATGATGGCCGCCAAGTTTCATAAACTATGCTTGCCACATAAGATCTAGAAAGTGAATTCACTTAGTATGCTAGCATGTGTTAATGATCTACCTTGGATAGGTAATAACACCTTCCATTGGTGTAAGGTTCTACAACACCAAATTCTATGTTTAGCCCCCATGGTCTTAGTGTCGGTTAAGGATATAGTTTCCCTAAAGTAAAATGGACAATGGAAGTAAATGACAAGAACCCTCACTAGGATGACCTAAGGGAGGTTACTTAGAATAGGTGGAAGTAATGAACCCATGTAAAAATTGTACAAGTAGCTCCTTAGAAGGTCCTAGGAAGGTATTCTAATGTGTATAATTATGGTTATGTGTTTATGCATGCCATGGTAGTATTTGTCTACTAGTTATGAAGTTGTGCATGGTATGAGTCTATATGATGTGATTTTATCCTTATATGCACTATGTTTGTCTAAATGACTATATGATGAAGGTCTTGTATTGACATGAATGAAGTTGTCTTCACTTACTTGAAGATGTATGAATTGGGTGATAAGGCTTGTGGTCTCATGATAGGTCTACTATGTATGTGGAAGGTTATGGGGCTTCACATGTACATTGCACTAGTAGATTTAAATTGGGATTATGAGTAAGGTCTCATAAGGTTCTATGTGAAATAAAATAAGTATATGTGCATAATGACTAAGAGTTTACTGTAAGGTTCTCATGGTCTTGACTTAAATATGTCTATGATGTATTATGTTTCTATGATGGTATGTGTTGACTTGTGTAGATTTTATGTATGCTTTCCTTGTGGTCCTAAGGTGATGCATTGTACCAAATATCACTAGAGGGTTACTTGGAAGGGTAATGAGTTAAAAAAGTAGTTCACTGTAAAGCAAAAGAGCTCACTGTAAAGTGACCCAAATATGGCTTAAATTCTATATGTGATTTTATATAATGTTTGGACTTTGTATATTTCTATATGAAGTATGTGAATGATATGAATTCTATTTTATAAAGGTTTTATGAATATTTACTCAAAAATGCTTGAAGTATGATTTTAAGAAGATGTCCCTTTTAATTTCATATGTTTCTGCATGGTTGCCATACTCAGTGCATTGTTGTACTAATCCCATTCTTCTCTACTTTTTACACAAAGTGTAGGTTATGGATGAATAAAGGATGTCTTTATGATTGAGGATCTTGATATGTGATTCTCAAGCACAAGGAAAGGAATCCTTAAGTCCAAGGATTCCTATGTTATGTCTTTACTGTAAAGTGTATAAATTTGTACTTATTTATGTCTTAAGGGGCGTGTACCTAATGTACTCTAACTTTTTTGACTCTAAGATGGAAAAGAGACTTAAGGTATAAATATTTATTATGACTTATGTATTATATATATGAGGTGATGTTTCTTGCATCTGATGTGCTATGAAAAGTTTTAAATTTTCTGCTAAATTTACTATGACAATTTGATGAATGATAACTATGGGCTTGTATAAGACCTCCGAAAGGTCAAGTACGCGATGTTACTTCTAGGGGGTGCTCCTCGGATGTGACAGACGTGGTATCAGAGCATGAGGTTTTAAAAGTGATTTAGGATCCAAGGAATCTCATATTGCCACATCTAGTAGAGTCTCGTATCATCGGTGGTGAGTCGAGACACATCAAATGGTAAGGGAGGCTTAGGACGATAGAGTTTCCCTTTTTCATCATTCTCATATCGTGCCATTGAACTTAACTCTATAAGATCTCTCTCTTATTTTTTCTTGTCCAGTGGTCTTTTACATGTGATTGCTTAGATGAGATGGTACTTTATGCTTGACGGAGAAAAAGAGAGTTTTGATGTTATCTTGGTTTTATGGTTTGATGAGTATGTGTGAAGGTTAATTTTGGCATATTTTGATGATTTGATGTCATTTATGACTATGTATAAGATTGATGTGAGATAGCATGTTATGTTGAGAAATGTATGTTATGATATAGTCAAAGCTTGTTAGAAGTTGTTATGGTGAAAATGAGTTCCTTTTCGGAATGAAGTGTTACGATATGGTTTTACATGATGATACCCTAATATTATGATTTGAGCTTGAAATTCTTAGTGACTACCTATGGAAGCATGCTACCCTAAGAATATGGGCTTAAAGGTGTTCAATGTTTCCCTTTGTATATATGTAGTCCTTTCTAGTTGCCTAGTATGGATTGGAGTCCTTTGTATAGACTTGATCCTAGCTGTGAAGGTAGTATGCTTGTCTTGGTGGGGTGATGATGTGGGTTTTAGTGAATAGAAGTCACCTTACTGTAATGTCCAAATAAAAAGAAGAAATATTAAGGCTAAATCTCCTCTATTGTTTCCACTAATGTTGTATGACCTTGGTGCCTATTGTATTGCATAAAAACCTTATTTGGTTAAATGAGATGACCTAACTTGATGATTGGGGATAAATTGCCTAGGTGATAAAGTTTAGAATGACTTGGTTGACTTATTGTAATTCCTTCTAAAGTGGTAATCACTTTTATGTGATGAAAATGAAGGTTGTTAAGTTAAGATCCTATTAAGGTTGGGTTAAGTTGCTCTTAATTGGATTTGCCCTAAGTGAGGGATGGTGATGGAATAGTAAGATTGTAGATATTTCTACCTTCTCCTTCAATTTTTGCTCGAGCTTGAATCTAATGAATTCTTAGTAATCTTGTTCATGAATGGAGTGCTGCATAAAGTATGAACTGCATGACCTTTATATGTTTGGTATGTATTGATTAACATTACCTTAAAGATATTTTGAAGAATCCAAAGTGCATGAAAGAAACATTTAGATAAAAAAAATCCATGTTTTCTCATGTTTATTATGCATCTTAACATGCTAGTTGTGAATTTGACTTCATGAGATAAGATAAGAAACATGGTTGTAGTCACTTGTGAGGCGTAATG
This sequence comes from Solanum sitiens, assembly GCA_016801875.1. Taxonomy (NCBI): domain Eukaryota; kingdom Viridiplantae; phylum Streptophyta; class Magnoliopsida; order Solanales; family Solanaceae; genus Solanum; species Solanum sitiens. The sequence continues at coordinate 65,473 of JABWTJ010000923.1, read as the reverse complement.
TTTAGCCTTATAATAAAAATTGAGTCTCTTTAAAATAAAATGTGTTGAGTCTCTTGAAAACTATGTGACTTGTATAGGTTGGAAAGCATGATTGTAGGCTCACTCTTGAAAAGTGAAAGCATGTTTATCTAAGTGTTCATGTGTGTGCTTATGATATGTGTTATATTTCACAAATGATGCTTACTGTAAAGGCTAATACTAAGTTAGAAATTGAAATTTTGTGAAATGACTTCCTATTTTTTGTGATGTGTTTGGTGTGACTTACCAATTAAACTACCCTAGGAAGGAAACATGATCATGCCTTGGTTTAAAAGTTGAGAAATTCTCATTTTTAAAGGAATTTACCTTGTACTTTTCTTAGGTGTGAACTTATGATACATGTAAGTGTGTTGAGGAGAAGGACGTTCCTCCATGGACACAACTAAGCATGGTATGGTTGAGTATGACCTTCATGGAACTACGTCTAACTAATAAAGATCTTTGTTGATTCAATTAACTCATGTCGATGTGCATTGAAGTATGAGTGCCTAATTGTTTCTTGATTGTTGTTGGAATCTGCCTAAGTATGACTTAGAGATGGTTGCAAGATGATCTCTTAAAGAATTGAAGTGTAATGACCATGTTATGACTAGGAGAAGGATGTTCCTCCTATGAACATGATAAGAGCCTTTGTGTTTGATGCATTAAAAAGTGAGTGAATGAAAGTTTTGGTTTCTTGTGTGCATTGAGTGCTAAAATAATTTGAATATGTGTTCCTTGTACTTCTATGTGATGATGTTATGAATGTGATGAACTACTCTATGATGTATTGAAGTCCTTGTTGTGATTTAGTGTTCCAAGTGTCATTCGAGGACGAATGTTCTCAAGTGGGGGATATTATAAGACCCCCAAAATGAGTTAGGGTGTCTAGAGCCTAACATATTCATCATAAGGGTATAATGTCCTAAAATGGCTTATAATATTGTATTGAGTCAGTGTGTAAAATTTGAGGTGATTTGGAAGTCAAACATCAAGGGACGACCATGACGTTCAACGACTAGTCACCTATGTGCCTCATGTGTCTATGCGTGTTGATATTTGTATTTCATGAGCTTGTGAAGTCTTAAAATGAGTTATAATGAATTTTATAGGAAGTATATGGAGTGGCATGAAGTTTAGAGGTTAAACGACCAAGAATGTCTTAGACGTTCAAAAGTTAGCCCTTGAGACGATCATGTGTGTCTTGACGGGTCCTTGCATGTTTGGAGGTATTTTACGTGTGCATTTTGGGTGAAACTTGCATGGAAGGTCTTCAACATGTTAAGGTGTATACTCACATTGGAAACGTCCGGGTACAACTTCCTAAGGGCCCTGCAAAAGGGCCCACAAGAAGGACCCAAAGGTTGTCGATACACTGCCTTGGCAGTGTCAATCGACTCAACAAAACGATGCCCCGTTTGTTGAAAAACGGCCCGTCAATGGAGTTCTCGTCGATGATAAATTAACCTTGACAAGCCTCAGCCAAAGAACAGCCCAAGGTCCAATCGACCGAAGCCACAAACGGCCCGTCGATGGACCTACTAGTCATCGATGGTGGCCTGCAACTGCAGCCATGCGGCTGCCTCATTAAAGGGGTGAATGAGAAATTCACCCCACGTTCTAACCTGACCCTACTTGATCTATTTATCTATTTTTGGGTGTCTATAAGTGATCAAAAACGCGATCAACCCATTCCCAAACGAATTCACACAAAATAGAATTTCCCTCCAAAACCAATTCTCCCTAGAAAACTCCATTGTTGGTGAATCTCAAGAACCGCTTGGAGCATGGATTTCCATGGATTATTCATCATGTTTTAGAGGTTTTTAAATAGACAAAGGTATGGTGATCCTTCATTTCTAAGTAACCTTTCACTTGGAGAGTTATTCTCAAAGTTTTCGAAGAAGTTTCGTGATCAAATCACTTCTTCTTCAATATAGGCATGGGTTCTTTCTAAAAACATTTTTAATGGCTTAATCATGATGATATGATGATAGTGTATTGGTTCTAATGGGATTTTCAATCCAATTGCATGATGAACCCATGTCCCTTCCCAAAATCGATGTAGCACTATCATGGGCATTGTAATCATGGCTTGTTATTGATTGAATTATGATTCTATTATGTTGAATTGCTTATGTCTACTGTTATTTACGTGTATTAATGATTAATTGATGATGAATGATCCATGTGCATCAATGTATGAAGATTTGAGTATGAATAACCTATGTTTCTTTGTGTTACAGTTATTTCGATTATGACAATTGTGTAGGATTTTGATTATGCAAAGATCATTGTATCTACTGCCTTAAGTTAATATTAGGGATGAATTGTGGGAATAAAACCTTGATGATTAAATTAAATAAGGCTTACATTAATTGATCTAGGTTCTTCTAGTCTATTGATTGATAATGTTATGTACATGATGTAATCTAAGTTCTAGATTAGATGAACCGTGATTTAGACATGATTTATATTTATTTAGATACTGCCCTAGATTGATACTATTAATGAAATATGATTGATGATCCATGCAAGTTAAATTGGCCAATGGTCTATGTCCTTTTACCTTCTTGTATGTTAATGTGTTGTACTAGTTGTAGCATTACCTTGTAGTAGCTTATACATGACTTTTTATATGATTATGGTACTTTAGATACTACCCTAGAGTTGATTTATTTATGAAAGAGTAGTCATGGTCAATGATGACCAAAGGCTAAAGGATTTGAAAGAATTGCTCTACTCTTCTATTTCTCTACTTTTCTATATTATTGTAGTTGATGAAGCCTTGTATGGAATTGTGTGGTATGGTCCACTTATGGTGGAGGTGTTTACTTTATTGTCATTATATATGTGTGGATCATGGTCTTGAAGGCAAATTGATGAATATATGAATGAGTGGTTATGATGATCACCTTATGTATAACTTGTGCCTAGTCTTCTACTTTAGTTGTGAATCTAGGTTATGTTACTATTGTTAAGAGCATGTAAATGGTTATGTAAGATCATGTGTAGGTGCATCCATAAATTAAGTGTTAAGGATTGATGACCCCTACCCATGTACCCCTATGTAAATGTGTGAATAGCTAATGTTAGGAGTCATAAAGTATAATATGAATTTAGATTGCCTCCTATGCTAAATTGTGTTGTGTGGTTTATGCGTTAAAGTGTAATGTGTTCTTAAGAGGGTGCCTCAACGTTTATTGGATAGGCATTTTGTGATCATATTGACCAATATACATACACCCTCACTCTACATGCATGCTTACAAGTAGTATAGGTCATGGTGTCTAAATGAAAGGTAGTTCTCATATTAACTAATGTCTACTATTATGCATGCTAAGCTTGAGTCCATAAAAGTGTGTTACGAACATGTCTTATATTGTATAATGTGAAGTATGTGGTATGATGAAGTATAATTATATCTAGTGTCTAATTGTGTTCATATGAAAGCATGGTTCATATAGTTACACTTGTACACTTATGCGTGAATGAAATGATGTATGTCCATGTTTGGCATTTATGTGTAATGTGAAAGGTTTGCTCACATATAAGTATACACACACATGAATGATGATCTAGTCAATAGAGGGGCCTTGAAAGGTTTGCTCAAGTGTATCCTTACCTAGATAGTGCTAATACATATGCTATGTCCATGTGAAAGGATTTCTCATATGATTTAGGTTGATGAACTCTCATATATGATCTATGAGTTAAGCATATGAGGGTATGACTCTCCTATGCCTATGTTTTATAAAGAAATGATGATAATGGTTTCTCAATAAAGGGAACGTAGCTTAGTACCGAGTGAACTTGTAGATGAGGACGTGACACCTTCCTAAGGAGGGAAGGCTAAAGGGTCCACTAACGATCCTCACGGGGTGGATAGCCTCATGACCCAAAAAGGGTGTAGAGTGATGTTTCGATGACGGCCCCCAAGTTCCATAAACAATGCTTGCCACATAGGATTAGCAAGTGAATTAACTAACTATTCTAGCATGTGTTAATGTTCTACCTTGGCTAGGTAAGAACAACTTCCATTGGTGTAAGGTTCTATAACACCCAATTCCATGTTTAGCACCCATGGTCTTAGTGTCAGTTAAGGCTATAGTTTTCCTTAAGTAAAATGGACAGTGGAAATAAATGACTAGGACCCTAACTAGGATGACCTAAGGGATGTTACTTTGGATAGGTGGAAGTAATCAACCCATCTAGACATTGTACAAGTAGCTCCTTAGGAAGTCCTAGGAAGGTGTTCTAATGTGTATGATTATGGTTATGTCTTTATGCATGGCATGGTAGTATTTGTCTACCTGTTATGAAGATGTGTATGGTATGTGTCTATATGATGTGATCTTATCCGTATATTCACTATGTTGGTCTAAATGACTATATGATGAAGGTCTTGTATTGACATGAATGAAGTTGTGTTCACTTACATGAAGATGTATGAATTGGGTGATAAGGCTTGTGGTCTCATGATAGGTATACTAAGTATGTGGGAGCTTATGGGGCTTCACATGTACATTGCACTAGTAGATTTAAATTGGGATTATGAGTAAGGTCTCATAAGGTTCTATGTGAATTAAAATAAGTATATGTGCATAATGACTAAGAGTTTACTGTAAGGTTCTCATGGTCTTGACTTAAATGTGTCTATGATGTATTATGTTTCTATGATGGTATGTGTTGACTTATGTAGATTGTATGTATGTTTTTCCTTGTGGTCCTAAGGTGATGCATTGCCACAAGTATCAATAGAGGGTTACTTTGAAAGGTAATGACTTAAAAGAAGGAGTTCATTGTAAAACAAAAGAGCTCACTGTAAAGTGACCCCAAATATGGCTTAAATTCTATATGTGATTTTATATAATGTTTGGCCTTTGAATATGTCTATGTGAAGTATGTGAATGATACGAATGCTATTGTATAAAGGTTTTTTGAAGATTTACTCAAAAAGGGATGAAGTATGATTTCAAGAAAATGTCCATTTTGAATGCATGTTTTTGCATGGTTGTCATACTAAGTGCATTCTTGTACTAATCACATTCTTCTCTACTTTTTACACAAAGTGTAGGTTATGGATGATTAAAGGATGTCTTTATGATTGAGTTGCTTGATATGTTATTCCCAAGTATAGGGAAAGGAATCTTATGTACAAGGATTCTTATGTTATGTCTTTTCTGTAAAGTGTATAAATTTGTACTTATGTTTTATGTCTTAAGGGTCGTGTCCCTAATGTACTCTAATGTTGTTGAGTCTAAGATGACAAAGACACTTAAGGTCTAAGTATGTATTATATATGAGGTGAAGTTTCTAGCATATGATGTTGTAACGCCCCGAGCTACCCCCGAGACGCGGACACGGAACCTAGGACCACAAGTGATCCCAAGCTAACCCTGCTGGTATGATCATGAGCATACTAAAGAATATAAACTCTTGCGGAAGCTAAATCATACTTAAAATGAAAGGATGGGGAATACCCATATGCTAAAACTGAGATATATGAAATCTGATGAGTTTAATACAAAGAAATATTAACTCAACGCTAAGCTGAAACTAACTATGTCTGAAAATAGCCTCTAAACTGGACTAGAAATACTGGGACAAGCCCAAGCTAAATCTAGAAAAAATTGAAACTAAATGACTAAAAGACTGAAATGAAACCCCTGACTATTGTCCTCGGAGAATGAGGACTCACCACTAAATCCGCTGAACTGGAGATCGGAAATCAATCTATGCGTGATCTGGATGCTGAGAACCTGAACCTACATCACGAGAAGCTTTAGCGCACGTATGCGTCAGTACTTGAAAGGTACTGAGCATGTAGGATAGAATAAAGCTGAAATAAAACATAACTGAACAAGCACAAAAGCAAGTATGAAATTTGAACATGATGTACTAAATAGTGAGCTAACTGAATGGAGTGACCAATTTATAACATGCTGAAACTGAATACTGAATATACTGATAAACGGTTAATGCAATCGAGTCTGACTGAACTGTGGGAGCTACTAATAACCGATAATAAAACCACATGAGCTAAATGTGGAGTCCGATGTATACGCCTCATCGAGAGGACCCAATATACCCTGCCAAAGGTATAAAGGCATGCTGGCATGATCACTAAACTGATGCCCACAGAGGGGACTTACAACCTACTTGGCTAGTAGTTCTGAGACTAATTGGGTACGTTGAACCCTAGTTCAACTCGATATTATGCTACTCTCATTGATTTATGTAGTTAACTGATTATATTTTGAATTTCTGTAAATACTGCATAGCTCAAAACTGAACATGCAAACTGAGAATACAACATTTAATCTGATTATGATACATTAAAAACTGAAGCATGTATATCTGCATAACTGAAATATCTGACCTAGCATGTGTAATTCAAAAACTACAGAAATACAAAGCTAGGGTTGTGAAATTCATGCGATAAACAGAATAATAACTTTACAATCTGATTTGGAACATATATTTAATAAATTCATGAAGTTCTATCAAAGTTCTAGAAACCCTAGATTTAATCATGATAAGAGAATCAAGAACTGACTGAAACTAGGGACCCAATGGGTGAAAGGAACCCACTAGTGAAATCCCACATACCTGGTGATGAAATTCACGGAAAAACACTTAGGTTTTGAGGGTGGAACTGCTAGAACCTTGATGCATTCTTGAACTAGGGTTCTTGACCTTTTTCTCCTTTGTTGCTTCTAATTTTTCTAAGATTTGATTGATGATTTGACTTTAGTTTTATCATCTTAAATACCACTTAGGGGGTATTCCTGGAGATGCAACTCCTTGCTTTGAGGCTCCTATACTTGTGAAAGAATCACTTGAGGCAGAGATACTTGATATGAAAAAATGAAAATTTAATCAAGAATTTTGAGCAACTTCAACACCCAAACCTTCCTTTGAAGAAGAATTGGTGCCCTCGAGATGGTGAGACACATGTCGCTCAAACTTCTTAAAGTGTAGATTCAGCCACACCCAATCTTGTTTCTCTCTTGGCTTCAATGGTACTTGCTTCTGCTTTCTCCTTCTTTCTGCAGATGTCACTATGGGTTGTTTGAAAAAGTTGAGTTTGCTTTTAGTTACAGTAGTCATTTTTTTAGCTTAATAAGTTACCTATCTTTAGGATGCATTTGATTTTTAAATATTTGTTAGGTTGGTTTAATTATTGAGATTATTTAGCCTTTTTTGAATTTTTTTGTATGCTCATTTTTTGCATTATGTTATCAAGTTGGCTATTGAACGTTCCATTATGCTTAAAAAAATATTGAGTGATATTTCAATCAATTCTTTTTGATGCTCTATTTTTTTTATAAAAAAAAAAACTGTGGTATAAGAGCTTCATTGATCTTATGGGATCACTGAAATTTTCGAAAGAACTACCATACCATTTTTCACCCATAAGGGCTACCCTAACCCATTAGGTTTATTATTTTCAATTCTTGCTTTTCTCAAGAATTTTTTAACCTAAAAATATGGCAAGCAACAGTCTCTCATTGAATGCCCCTAAAATTTTCTCTGTGAAAACTATCTTATTTGGTCCGTGAAAATGAAATCATATTTTGAAGCCTATGATATGTGAAAAGTTGTAATGTAAGATATACCCTTATATCCTCTACCTGCAAATCCTATCATTGCCCAAATTAAATCTCATTCAGATGAAAAAAACAAAATATTCAAAGCCAAAATGGTAATTCAAAATTCAGTCGTGGATTTAATTTTTTCTAAAATCATTGCTTGTGAGAAGAAAAAAGAAGCTCGAAACTTTTTAAAAAAAATAATATCAAGGAAGTGAAAAAGTCAGACAAAGAAAAACTTTAAATTAAAAAATTGATTATAAATCTCTTAGGATGGAAGAGTATGAAACTATTTTTTTAAGTATTTTGATAATATATCTTTGATTGTTAATAAAATGAGGTTGCTTGGCGAGTATTTCAATGATTAACGAATAGTAGAAAAAATTCATGTGACGATTTTGGGAAGATTGACTCAAGAATTTATTCTCTGAAAGAATTTAAAGATCTATCTACTATATCGATTGAAGAACTACTTAGTCCTCTTCAAGTATAAGAGCTAACAAGAGTTTTCAGGCAAGAAATTTTACTGTGGATTCTTTTTATGCACAAAATAGAAAAAAAAAGGTAGTTATCCTCTTTTCAAATACTGCTTTATATAAACACACTTGGCAAAATTTTATTGGTGGAGACCTGATGCAATATGTTGAAATTGCAAACAAGTCAGTCATGTTACAAAAGTATGCAAGCTTATAAATAATCCTCAAGCACAAGTAGTAGAAGCAGTAATCGAGGAGGAGCTATTTTTTAAATTGCAGTATCTAAAGCAAAGGAGTGTTGAGTTTGCTCTTAGTTAATGTAGTCATTATTATAGCATAGTAAGTTACCTAGGTTTAAGATGATTTTGAATATTAAATATTTGTTAGGTTACTTTAATGCTTGATATTATTTACCCTTTTTGAATTTTTGTTATGCACGGTTTCGACATTATGTTATCCGGTTGGCTATTTAAAGCCCAATTATAATCAATAACGATATTGAGAGATATTTCAATCAATTCTTTTGCTGACCCATTTCTAAAAAACACCAACGGACAATAACCATGGAATCTCTAGGAGTTCTAATTTATGAAATCAAACATAGGAACAAATGGAAAAGATGAAGACAAAATTTATGATGAAGCTGAAGTCTTAATTTCAAATAAAGAGACCAACAATATTATTGTTAGAAGCCCTGAAGTTGACAAACTATTTATCGAAGAGCTAAACATGGAATCTAATGGTGGATCTTATGGTTGTGTTCAGATTTTGAAGAAAATTAATGGTTATATCATAAATGAATCACATGCAGTGGCTAATATTAATGAAATCTCCCTATCATTGTCTAGAAGTCTTCGGCAGCAACCATGCTTGTTTCTCTCTTGGCTTCAATGGTACTTGCTTCTACTTAATTTCTCCTTCTTCTTTATGAATATGTCACTATGGGTTGTTTGATAAAAATTATGGAATTACTTCACCCTTTATCAAATTGTTGTTTCCAACCACCTAGGACATATGTATGCTTTCACCACATGTCCTTCCAATGTTTGAAGTATTTCTAAATTTTAATTCCCTGAGCCTATATTTCAACATCTGATATGAATCTAAGAAGTTTTAAAGTCAGAGCTACAAGATCCAACTCCCAACCACTACAGGGAGAATTTTGTGCTTCTTTACCAGTAAACATATATGAAGGGATCTAAAAGTGGAACATCTCTTCCCTCCAATATTGAGCATTCAAATGCTGACGGAACACCTACATGAAGCAAACTAATACTATGACTAATGGATGAATTGTGACACCTAATATCTTCTCAGTGTAGTCTCCAAGCACTTCCACCAAATCAAAGTTTTATATCATCTTATTCGGAGTTATCACATCCAATTTAGGAGACATTCCTGCACAGAGTCTAAGCATCCCGTTTTTTGGGGAAAACTTGGATAACACCACCAACTCCTTTCACCCACTTGACCTTGTATACTTTTGGTGTTTAAAAATGGGGCAACACAAAAAGGATTGAAAATTTCTCTCAATTGATTGAAATGACTTTCAATAGCTTTCAGTAATTTTATCAAGCGTTGAGGGGATTTAATAGCCAACATAAAAATATGATCTGCATAATTTGAAATTTAAAACAATCCAAAAGATATCAATATTTTAAACAACCTAACTGAAATTCAGAATTCAAATTCATCTTAAACTAATTAACTTATTTTGGTAAAAACTACTGTAGTAACTAAAAGCAAACTTCAACAATGCTTAGCTTAACTTTTATATAATTATCCTATTGATACATTAGTATATACTTACCCTAGCTTGTATATGCTTACCCTAGCTTGTATGTATCATTATCTATTTGTGAGGATAAATCTACTTTTATAAGTGTGAGCGACATATGTCTCACCATCTCAAGGGCACCAATATAATTCCTCTTCTAAGGAAGATTTGGGTGTTGAAGTTACTCGAAATTCTTGATTAATATTTCATTTTTCCTATCAAGTATTTCAACTTTGAGTTCTTCTTTCACAAGTATAAGAGCCCCCAAGAAAGGAGTTACATCTCCACGAATACATCCTAAGTGGTACTTAAGTCGATAAAAACTAGAAAAAACTTTACCACAGTAGTTGCTCTAAATTCTTGTCTTCTTCCGATCAGTTTCCATACCATTTTGATGAATGTCAATTTTTTTCTAAGGTCATTTCCCACCTTTATATTGAGGTTTCTTCAACTGCCAAACTACAATGCATATGTTGTTAGGACCTCTTTAAACTAGAATGAAAATTTATGGGTACTCTCTAGTTTAAAGAGGTCTTAACAACTCATGGATTGTAGTTTTGTAGTTGAAGAAATTAAACTCAATATAAACATGGGGAATTACACAATATAAAATTGATATTCATCAATATGGTGTGGCAGTTGATTAGAATAAACTGAAGTAGCACTTAGGAAGTACTAGTGGAGATGTAACTCCTTGCTTGGAGGCTCATGAGATACTTGTGAAAGAAGAACTTAAAGCTAAGATACTTGATAAGAAAAATGAATATTTAATCATGAATTTGTAGCACCCAAACCTTCCTTTGAAGAGGAATTGGTGCCCTCGAGATGGTGAGACACATGCCACTCAGACTTCTCAAAGTGTATGTTAGTTGAAGTTGATATGAAATGTTAGTTCGAGCTTGATATGAAGTTTTGATGATTTAACAAACTTATCGATCTAACAAGGAACCAGATCCTTGTTATTGGAATTGCTGACAATGAAATGAATGAATACAATCAGCATGAGGAATAATTGTGTGTAATCATCAAAAGGGGGGAAATTTTATATTTTAGGTGTTTTGATGATCCTCACAAATGTAGGGACCTGTTCGCTGGCAGAGTGTTCTCGCCCAGATTCAAATGAGGCATAGATGTAAAGCTGTCATGTTAGGTGGTAGATGAAAAGTTCAGTGTCCTACACCAATAGGAAGAGCGGATGAGATTGTCTATTACAGTGTCTCACGAACAAAGGGACCTGGTCCCTTGTTAAGTTCTCTCGTCCATATCCATTATTGGGAACAGTTGTAAAGCTGTCATGTTAGATGTTGGTGAGGCGTCAGCATACTACACCAATCAGAATGGGCACACTTGTTTGTCCAACGGTCAATAACTCTTTATGGTTGACTTGGCCAACATGACAAACAAAAAAATATTCATTCATCCAAAGAAGGAAGTCATCCAGCAAGCCTTTTCAAGAACTCACAAGAAAGTTTGCAGGGGACCTGGTCTCCGCAAGAATGCGATATGAAAAGGTGACAAGATAGATGTCAGAAAAGTTGCCACCTTTGATGCGGTAGGTGCATAGCTTTTGTGAACAGCAGGCCTTCAGCCAATGGGATTGTTTCAAAGAGTTGTGTTGATTTTATATAGTCTCTTCCAACAAAACACAAATCAAGATTTGGAAAACTAAACTCAAAGAGCTTAAAAGAGAAGGACATCTTCAAGGAAGAATTCACGCACAATAATACATACAGCAAAGACCTGATCAAGAGAAGAAGTGTTTTCCATACCTATTGTTTTTATTGAATGTTCGTATTGAGCTTAACTTGTAGGATTTGTGTCTTTTTTTGTTAGAAACGTTTCAAACATGGCTTGAGTTTTGTAAGAACATAGTTAGGAGTAACTTTGTGTCTTACTATAAAAGTATAAATTAATCAGTTGGGTTAGTATAGTGGGCGGTGTGGTATCCGCTTAGTTGAATTCTAAGTTATATAGGGGTAATAGCTTAGTGGGCAGTGGTGTATATCATCTGGCTTGTCTAAGTAATAGGTGGTAGTGCTTAGTATGGATATTACTAGGCTAATCTCGTGTTGTAATCATCTTTTACTTTTGCTTGTTGAAGAATAGTGAAAGCGGTTTGAAAAGTCCTATTGCGAACAATTCATGGTTTTACTCCCTTGAGCAAGGAGTTTTTTCACGTAAAGTTGCTTGTTCAATATTTAGTTTATACACTTATTTTATTGTTCGTTATTGTAACTGTATTTAGGACCTGGTTCCATTGAAATTTATGGACGCATACATTCCAACAAGTGGTGTAAGAGCTTGGAATATCTATCAGGTTAACACCAAGATAGATATTTCTTTAAGGAATGTCGACAACGAAGTCAGTCCTCCACAAGGCCACCTCTTCTTGATGGTCAATTGTATAGTTGGTGGAAGATTAAAATGAGAGACTATCTCATGGCAGAGGATATTAAAGTGTGGGACATGATATGTGAAGGTGCTTATGTACCAAGAATGGAGGTTAAGGTTGGAGAGATAACAAGAGTTATCCCCAAAGTATAATGACTCTGACAAGCAACTAGTTTGGAAAAATTACAAAGCCAAAAAGCTGCTTATGTGTGGCATTGGAATGAAAGAATACGATCTGATCTCTTCGTGCGAATTCACCAAAGAAATTTTGGATCTGTTGAGAACAACCTTTGAGGTCAATAAGGAAACAAGTAAATCTAAGTTAGATTTCTTTACTGCTCAGTTTGAAAGTTTTATCATGGAAGAAGGTGAACCAGTTCATGAAATGCACACAAGATTCTCCACCATCACCAATGAGCTCATGTTTCTTGATGAACATGTCCCGATGTGCAAGAAGGTCTGTAAGAGACTGGAAAATGTTTCTATATTTTGGACAAATGAATTTTTGTTTGTTAATGAGACAAGGGATCCTTAAGAGGCGACTCTAAATGCTTTATTTGAGCATCTTCAAGCTCATGAGATGCATATAAAAGAGAAGGGTCTCGTATTCAAGGGTGAAGAAATGGAGGCAGATCTGACTAGCGATGCTGATGAATGGGGAGATGTTGAAAGGGATAAATCAGTAGCCTTTAAGGTGTCACTAAGTGAAATTTCTGAAATAGATGAGTGAAGAAAGTGAAGACAAAGAGGGGGACCTGGTCCGTCTAAAGATAAACAGAAAAGAAGCTTTCTCTGGGCTGTAAACAAGGATCGGGCTGCACGGGAAAAATGCTCAGCTGATTCAGATAATGCTTTCATGGCAAAGTCAGATGAAGAAGATGTTGATGAAAAGGTAACTCTATCTGATTTCAAGCAAAACTTGAATTCCTTTTCTACTAGTAAGTTGACAAAGCTAGTTGTTGTATTACTTGATTTGACAAGTGAGATGACAAATGAGAAGGATCACGTAAATAACAGTCTAGACATCTTTCAAGATGGAAAAATTTCTTTAGTTGCCCAAATATATGATATTGAAAGTCAAATGGTTGTTCTAGAAACTGAAAATAGAACTGAAAGAAAAGACAAAAGGGGCGACTACTATAATTTTTTAAAGGAAAGAACGAGGCATGTAGCTTGAGAATAAGTTGCACACTGCTGAAATGAAGATGAAATGGCGTAACAAAGAAATCTTGAGTTAGAGAGGGACCTGGTCCATGTAAAAGATGAACTGAAAAACTCCCTCAAATGGACCGATTCCTCTAAGATTCTTACAAATCTGATCGGTCAAGACAACAATAGTAGAAGAGGTTTGGGCTATGAATAGATAAAATCCTCCTACAATCCGCGAAGAAAAAATGTTCCTGATGTTGATAATCTGTTGTGTGTGAATTGTGGTAGAGATGGACATCTTAAGAAAGATTGTAAAATTTTGAAAAAATTTAAACGAATTTCGTCAAACTATTCCAAAGAGAGGAATAGACGAAAGAAGGGACCTGGTCCTACTCTTGGTCCCAAGTTGAAGAAATCAATTATGCCTTACTGCACAAAATATTTTCTTATCACTCCGTTATCTGCTTACTGTGGGGTTCCCAAGGCTAACAAGTGATTTGCCACGCAAGTGAGAGGAGGTAGCATCGGTTAGTATGGTTCATGAATAAATGGATGCTCAAAATATATGATTGTGAAAATTGCAAAACTTCCTCTCTCTCTCTCTTAACGGACTTCAAGGTGGAGGTGTCTCATTTGGCAATGGCAAGAAAGTGTTTATTTTTGGGGGCAGACATGTTTGGGAAATCTATGGAACACACTATTGAGGTTTTTTACTATGTCAATGGTTGAAGTACAATCTTACAAGTGTTTCATAGATGTGCGATGAATGAAAATAAAGTGAAGTTCTTATAAAAGGGAACCGTGTGGTAACAAACTTGATCTCTCGGGCAATGGTGTTGATAGAAAAAAGATGCAAGAACATGTATATTGTTGATTTAATTACTGCTCGTTGAGATAGTTTCACTTGCCTTAGTGCATAAAGTGAGAATGCTGAGAAGAAGTGATTTCCGTACTTGTTCTTCTTAAATGTTTGTATTGAGCTTAACTTGTAGAATTTGTTTATTGTTTATTAGAAACGTTTCGAACCTAGTTTAATCGTGTAAGAACATAGTTAGGAGTAACTTTGTGTCTTACTGTAAAAGTCTATATTAAACAGTTAGGTTAGTATACTGGGCAGTGTGGTATCCACTTAGTTGAAGTCTAAGTTATCTAGGGGTGATAGCTTAGTGGGCAGTGTTGTATCTACTCTGGTTCGTCTAAGTAATAGGTGGTATTGCTTAGTTTTGAGATTAGCAGGCTAATCTCATATTGTTATCGTATTTTACTTTTGCTTGTTGAAGATTAGTGAAAGTGGTTTGAAGAGTCCTGTTGAGAACAGGTCATGGTTTTACTCCCTTGAGCCAGGAGGTTTCAACGTAAAGTTGTTTGTTCAATGTTTACTTTCATTTTACTATTCGTTATTGTAACTGTGTTGAGGACCTGGTCCCATCGAAATCTGTGGACGCATACATTCCAACAGTGTAGATTTCGAAATCATTAGCAATCAACAAAGTTTAGTGTCAACATCTGGACAATATTAAAGATTAATGATCCTAGTTATTAAATTTTAGTCTAACTTATTGAGCATATTATTTTAATAAAATTTCAGATATTCTTTTATACTAATAATTTGTGTGGATCGGGATATTAAATTACACCTCCTGGTCTTATAATTAATTTTTGTTGCTTTGGCACAGCCTCATCACGTCTATGATTTCTATTTCGAAAAGTTTTCATGATTGGGAATATAGACATGTTGCATATTTTTTGTTCATCTAGTATCTTTGTAATTTGGAATGGTGAACTCTCTTGGGTGATTGGCTTGGACCTATTTTTCTTGTTCTAGGACTGAATTTTTTTAACTAGGTGCGGTTTGAATTGTTATGGCATTGCAGCTTTAATTTCCAGTTCAATTTAGTTCTCTACTTATTTATCAAAATCTAGTGTTACCAACTTCTAAACTAAATTGAGTATAAAGTGTAAACCAATTTACATAAAATGTAAGAAAATAGTCTAAACAACAAATTTTATCACATAATTGGGAGTTGACTCCAATATAATTAAACAAAAATTTAAAGAAGAAAGTACGAACCACAAGAAAGAAAATTACATCAGAAAAATCAAAATGAATAATCAAATTACCCTTCTGTTTTGGATCAATGGTCTATTTCTGTTAGAAAGTAGTACCCTAACAATATTGTCCAGAAAAGTTGCTGCTATTTGTACTGGAATTCGAACTATATTGTCCTGAGAGATTGTCGATGCAACATTATAGTAAATTTGAATGGTATAAAGATATGATAATTGATCTTCGTTCTCTTCATGTCCATGTTCATTAGCCCAAGAGTTATATTTTTGTGAACATTCTTAAATTTTCAAGTTCCATTGCTACTTATTTCATCGTAGGTCTATCTTCACCATGCAAACTCAGGAAACTCTTTGCTGGCTCAGCCACCTTTTGGAGTTACTCAAGGCTTCCTTCTCTTACCACTTTGCGAACAAGAATTTGAAACAATTGATTATTTCTCATGGACAAAACAAAATACTCTGCCAAATTCTTGTCCACGTCATTTCTGTCCCTCGAAATATGTTTCATCCCTGTCAAAAGTTCGGCAAGAACTACTCCAAAACTATAAATATCACTTTTCTCAGTCAATTGACTTGTGCGAAAATGTTCAGGATCTAGGTATCCTAATGTCCGTTGAACCATTGTAGCAAGATGTGTTTGATCAATAGGGATTAACCTTGAAGCTCCAGAATCTGCCACTTTCGTGATGTAAACATCATCCAATAATAAATTGGCAGACTTGATATCTCTATGAATTATTGGCATTTGTGTGGATGAATGAAGGTAAGCAACTAGCAAGTGCACTTGCTGTCTCACTAGCAACTCTTAATCGATTTTGCCATGATAACAAAGGTCCTCCATTTCTGTTGTGGATATGCTCGTAAAGAGTTCCATGAGAAATGTATTCATAGACAAGTAAAGGAACTTCAGCTTCCAAATAACATCCAAAGAGTCTCATAAAGTTTCGATGGTTGACCTGAGTAAGAATAAGTACCTCATTAATGAACTGTTCAATTTGTTCCTCGTCCATAAACTTAGATTTCTTAATAGCAACTATGTAGTTATCAGGTAAAATACCTTTATAGGCAATTCCATTTCCACCACGACCAAGAATTCTATCAGTGGCTTAGTTGTTTGTAGCCTTTTTCAGATCCGCAACTGTAAAAAATTTTGTTGCTTCCACATTACCCTCGTTAGAAGAGATATGTTGTTTCAAGACCAAACCACCATTTTGTTGGAAGAATTTCTCGCGAAGTTTAATGAGTTTTCTTTTCTTCATGCTTAAATAGAGCCATGTTGTCCCAATCACCACGGACACAAAACCAACACTCATACCTGTATTTATCAAACAAATTGGTTGGAATTAGAAAACTCATGCCGTCTCATTTTATGTGGCAACATTTGACCGAGCACGGAGTTTAAGAAATAATAAAAACTTTGAAATGTTTACAAAATTGTCTTTCAAAAAAGTATAGTCACTTTTCTCTGTCCTCATAAATGTATTAGAGTAATATGTTTAAAATTAAGTAGGATCAATAAAGGTGAAAAAAGGAATTGTACATTAAAATACTTACCATATAACGAAATGTGACATTCTTTTTTGGACTGACCAAAAAGGAAATGGTGATACATAAAATGGGACGGAGGGAGTACAATATATCAAACGAACATGCATGTAATATTATTTTTTCACTACAAGAAATGTATTCATGATTAATCACTACCATGTATAATCCATGACTTTTTAATAGAAAGTAAGCATGACATTTATCTATATGTGACTAGAGAAAAATTCAAATTCAACTTTTTCTAAGCTTACCAACAGAAAACTTGATCCATGGAAATTCAGAGTTGGAGTTTGGTGCAATACAACCACGACCACTCCTTCTGTCATCACTAGAGAATCCTTCTGGACAGGTGCAATTGTAACTCCCTGGCGTGTTTGTGCAAATTTGTTCACATGAATTGGTATTTGGATCTGCACATTCATCAATAGCTAGAATGCAAAACAGAGAATATTAATCCCTCAATATAACAAAAATAACTTTTATCAGTAATTAGTATGCACATTATCAAAGAGTGTTAATGCATTTACCAACATTAGTTAATTATCATTAGATTCAGTATCGCTATAGGTTTTGGGACATTTATAAAGAGTGTCAATTACCTCTAAAGAACATATTTAGCAACAATTAAGCTATTGTCACTAAAGATCATTTTTGATGTAGTGTTTTGTCGATTGAATATTGTAGTGTTAAATTTAGTTTACGTCAAATACATCAAAATGATCTTTAATCTTGTAACGTTAAACATGTCATTGGAAACTTGGAATTTTCATATCCTTTGGAAATAGAGTAAAAAAGAAAAGTATCGTGGGATGGAAATGCTTTGTGTTTAAAAATGGAGCCAGACCTAAAGTGTACTTTATTATGTGGCTCATGTTCCATAGGAAGCTTTCAACAACAAACAGATTAACCAAATAGGGCCTGGATGTATCCACAATGTGTTTGTTGTGTCAAAGTGAGGAAGAATCAATTGAGCACTTGTTTGTGAATGCCCATTCTCCATCCGTAAGTGGAAAATATTACTCATGTGGGTTCAATTACAAGGCTTTCTAGCTTCACATTGGACTCAATTTGTACAACATGGATAAGGGAAATAGCATCATGCTCAAATCTTTAAAATTATTTTGGCCGAGTGTGTGTATGGGTTTTGGAAACAATAGAGTATTTGAGGGTAAACAGGTGGAAAGTATGGCCAAAGAGTTAGCATACACAATTATTGTTAGAGCCTATCAAACATTAGAAATATATTACTTAGCTATAAGTACTGAGCAATAATATGTTAGATCTCTAGTGCAACGTAGTCCATCTAAGAACTAAGCTTGCTGTGTTGGAAGCTTGATTTTGTTATGTTTGCTACTGATGATTAAATAAAATTGTTAGTTACGGAAAAAAAAAGTACACAAACTTTTCTTTGTAGTTTTGATGATTTCACAAACTCAGGGACCTTATGATGGAACCTAGTTCTTGGCTCAATATACTTTTCACTGCTAGCTAGAAAAAGTACAAATGGTTGGTGCACAGTCTCCAACAGTGATAGAAATGGCAGACGCGGCAGAAACCTTAGCCAATGACAATGCTTTAAGTATTGTGCTATCTCATATAAACAACATATCCAATAGTCACAATGTTAGTTTTTGCAACTTGAAACGGCATCTCAAGAACTCTTGCAAATGCTGAGAAAATCTGAAGAAAAGAAATATTTCGAAGAACAACACAAACGAAGGTGCTAATAATGTAGTTGTCTTAGGAATATTTCTTTTGATCTGAACTTGTAATCTGGTCCTAAAACTTATAAAGGATTCAGTTTGTTTTGGTCGGTGAAATCTAAGTAAGCTAAGTTCAACTAATTTAGTGGGCAACCTATGTGTTGCTTAGAAAAGTCTAGGTCATCAATTGTGCGGTGATTTAGTGGGTAACCTGCATGTTTCTTAATGAATTCTAAGTTATCTAGTGGTGATATCTTAGTGGGCAGATTCATATCTGCTTAGGCTCTTCAAGCAATAGAGTTATTGCTTGATAGTGATATTAATAACTTTTTCTCACTCTTTTGTAATCGGTTTTACTTTTTCTTGCGAACACTAGTGGAAACAGTTGGAAATCCTGTGTGTCATGGTTTTACTCCCTTGAGCAAGGAGGTTGACATGTAAACTGCCTGTGTTGATATTCTGCCTTTATTTACAGTTGTTCTTATTTTGAGTGTGTCAAGGGACCTGGTCCATTGACTGTTACTGTACGCACGTATTCTAACAATTGGTATCAGAGCAGGTACTCTTAATCTGGTTAACACCAAGAGAGTGATTCCTAATTTAGAATGGCTTCTCCAATTAACCTAGAAGAAGGTCAATCCTCAACCTGACCACCTCGCTTCAATGGCCAGTTCTATAGCTGGTGGAAACCTATTATGCATGATTTTCATATGGCTGAAAATAGTGAGCTATGGGACATTGTCTTAGATGGACCTTTTATTCAACCTTCTGAAGTAAAGGATGGTGAGGTAACTCGAGTCATTCCAAATACTTGTCAACAATACAGTGAAGCAGAAACAAAGAAGATTGAGAAGGGATACAAAGCTATGAAGTTGCTGGTTTGTGGTATAGGTGCTGAAGAATTTAATCGTATCTCCGCCTGTGAATCAGCAAAGGAGATCAGGGACTGTTTAAGAACGTCTCATGAAGGGACTGAGCAAGTAAAGGAGTCAAATATAGACATGATCACTTTTCAATATGAAAATTTCAAAATAAAAGACGGAGAAACCATTCATGACATGTATACAAACTCTCTTCTATCACAAATGAGTTGCGAAGTCTTGGAGAACCAATCAGTATGAGCAAGCAAGTTAGGAAAGTTCTTCGAATTCTTCCTAATTCTTGGGAAAGCAAGGTAGATGCTATTACTGAATCCAAGGATCTGAAGGTTCTAACCATGGATGCTCTCATTAAAAATCTCAAGACGCATGACATGAACAGAAGTCAAGATTTCTCAAAGAAGGAGTCCAAGAAGGACAAGTCTCTAATGCTAAAATTCACTCCTGAAGAAGAATCTAGTGAATATGATGATATGGCTTACCTTACCAAGAGATTTCAGAATATTATAAGGAAAAACAAAGGTTTTAGAAAGGGAGGGAATCTTCCTAGAGCTGCAACTGACAGTGACACTTGTCACAAGTGTGGAAAGGCTGGGTATTTTATAAGGGATTCTCCATTACTCAAGGCTAAAAACAAAGAGTATCAAAGGCCAAGAGGTGAAAAGGACAAGCAAAGAGACCTGGTACTTCAAAAAAATGACAGAAAGGTTGCAGCTGACTATGTAGTAAAAAAGGCTATTGCTGCATTGGGAGACTCTTCAAGTGAGTCAGAATACTCAAAAGGACCTGGAGATGCATAAATGGTGGTGATTCAAGATGAGGCTAATGTATTTAATGAAATGTTTGCTCTCGTCGCTCAGTCAGATGAGGAAGATGATGAAGATAAGGTAACTCTCCTCGACTTTAAGCAAAATCTGAATACATACTCTCTTAAAAGATTGAGAAGATTGGCAAATGTCTTGATTGATTCTGTGATAGAGTTAACTTCTGAGAGAGATTCCATGAATGCTGAATTTGAAAATCTTAGTGAGAATAGAGAGAAGATGGGTGTGAAAATGTCAGTCATTGAGGAACAAATGGTTGTTCTAGAATCTGAAAAACTAGAACTCAAAAACCAATTGGACTTAATGATTGAGAAATCTGGAAAATGAAAAGGAGAGTCTACTAGCTTACAAGTTGAATTGGAAGAAAATTTAAAAACTACTGAGACTAAACTTGCCTTAGCATTGGAAAGAAATAATCACTTAGAAAGGGACCTGGTCTAGCTTAAGGAAAAACTCACTTATTCTATTAAATGGACCAAATCCTCAAAATTGTTTTCCAATGTAACCATTCAAAGCAACTACAACAAAAAAGGTCTAGAAAGTCTAAATATCACTCCTCCATACAATCCTCACAATAAATATGTGTATGTGTCTGATAATTTGTTGTTATGTCTTCACTGTGGTACAAATGGACATTTGAAAGGGGAGTGTCAGGTTTGGAAAAAATCACGAGAAAGGTTCTCGATCTATACCATTCAGAAAAGGGTACCAAGAAGGGGACCTGGTTCCGTACCCAAGTCATTGATAAACAAAGACCTAAAATTACCTCACTAGGCAAGAAACACTTTGATTGCTCCTTTATCTGCCTTTTGGGAACTCAAGTTGAAATGGGTTCCCAAGTCCAACAAGTAATGCTTGTTGCAGGTGAGAGAGGGGAGTAGGAGTCAATGTTGGTACATTGATAGTGGCTGCTCAAAGCATATGATTGGGAACACAAAAAACGTTCTCTCACTCAAGGCACTTCAAGGAGGTCATGTCTCTTTTGGTGAGGAAAGAAGGGGTATATACTAGGTGTTGGTAGAGTTGGCAACTCTGTTGAAGAGTCCATTAAAAATGTTTATCGTGTGAGTGGATTAAAGTACAATCTTCTCAGCGTATCTCAGATCTTTGATAAGGGAAATGAAGTCAAGTTTTTTCTGAGAGTTGTAATGTAATCAATCTGACTACAAAGAAGGTGTTTCTTACTGCTCAAATATGTAAAAATATGTATGTGGAAAACCTAGAAATATCTCACAGAGACGATCTGACATGACTAAGTTCTCAAAGTTAGAATGTTGATTTATGTCGTCGAAGTCTAGGCCATGTGAGCTCGTCTTTGATGAATAAACTGGTTTCTAGGGACCTGGTCCTGGTCTGCCAAAATTGAAGTTCAGTGAAAGTAAAGTGTGTGAAGCATGTGTAAAAGGCAAGAAAACTAGATCATCCTTCAAGTCAAAGAAGCAAGTGAGATCTTCAAGAATTTTGGAACTGTTACACATGGATCTGTGTGTTTCTCTGAAAATTCAAAGCAGAAGTGGAAAGAGGTACATTCTGGTTATTGTTGATGATTATTCAAGCTTCACATGGACGAGATTTCTAAAATCAAAAGTTGAGACATCTGATGTGCTGATTGTCTTTTTTAAAATGATCTAAACAAAACTGGATCACTTGATAGCTAGGATCAGGTCCGATCATGGAAATGAGTTTGAAAATACAAAGATAGATGATTTCTGCTCAGAAAATGGCATAAGTCACAACTTCTTAGCTCCAACAACACCTCAGCAAAACGGAGTGGTAGAGAGAAAAAACAAAATATAGTTTAACATAGCCAGAACCATGCTCATTGAGCCCAATCTCCCTCAGAACTTCTGGGCTGAAGAAGTCAACACAGCTTGCCATGTTACTAACAGATGCTTGATAAGGTCGCTACTGAACAAAACTCCTTATGAATTGTTCAACAACAAGAAACCTAAGTTGAGTTATCTAAGGGCTTTTGGATGCAAGTGTTTTGTTTTGAACAATGAAAAGGATGATCTTGGAAAGTTTGATCCTCGGAGTGATGAAGGGATTTTTGTAGGTTACTCATCATCAAGCAAGGCCTAGAAAGTGTTTAAGGAAATAACTCAATGCATTGAAGAGAGTGTTCATGTGGTATTTGATGAAGATGGTGATATGAAAAAGTTGGAATTGAAAGATGAAGATAAGTTGAATGAACTGTTCCGAGATCAGAAAAATGAAGGTAGCAGGGGTGAAGCACTAGAAAATTTGGAAATTGGCGATGCTGATCTAGATTCATCTAAGAAGTCTAAAGAAATGGACCAGTCTGAAGAAGAATCTAGTCCCATCCAAAATCAAGCAGAAACTCATCCTCAAGAAAGTGATGAATCTGATGATGAAGAAGATTAGACAGATCAACTTCAACCTTTGGTATCAAAACCAGCTTGGAAGCACAGCTCATTTTATCCACTTGATAATCTTATTTCACCATTGAACTCTAGAATGCAAACTAGATCAAAAATAAGAAATCTTGTTGCATTCGCAACTTTCATCTGAATCATTAAGACTAGGAATGTGAAAGAGGCTCTGAGTGATTTAGACTGGGCCAACTTAATGCAAGATGAATTGCATCAGTTGGAAAGAAGCAATGTATGGTACCTGGTCCCAAGACCTGCTCAAAGAACCATCATAGGGACCCGGTGGGTGTTAAGAAACAAGGTTGATTAGAGTGGTGTAATCACAAGGAACAAGTACAGATTGGTTGTCCAAGGTTATAATCAGAAAGAGGGTATAGATTATGACGAGACATTAGCTCCTATTGCTCAAATGGAGGCTATTAGAATTCTTATATCCTTTGCAGCATTTATGGGGTTCAAGCTCTATCAAATGGATGTCCAAAGTGCTTGAACGAAGATTTGAATGACGAAGTATACGTTAAACAACCACCTGGGTTTGAAGATGTGGAGCGACCAAATTATGTGTTCAAATTAAACAAGGCTTGGTATGGGCTGAAACAAGCTCCCAGAGGTTGGTATGAGAGGTTGTCCAAATTACTGTTGAAGAAAGGGTTCAAAAGGGGTAAATTGACAACACCTTGTTTATAATGAAAAAGGAACAAGAACTGCTGATTATACAAGTGTACGTGGATGATATCATCTTTGGATCTGCATCTAAACATTTGTGTGAAGAATTTTGCTGCCTTAATGGGCAATGAGTTTGAGATGAGCATGATGGGAGAACTAACATTCTTTTTGGGGCTGCAAATCAAACAAAAACTATACGGAACCTTAATCTGTCAAGAAAAGTATACAAAGGAGCTGCTGAAGAAATTCAACATGGGGATTCTAAGCCTATAGACACCCCTATGGGAACCAACTCCAAAATAGGAGTAGATGAAGTTGATCATCTTGTAAATCAAACCATGTATAGAGGTATTATTGGCTCCTTGTTATGCTTAACTGCTAGCAGACCTGACATTGTGTTCAGCATTCGAATGTGTGCCAGATTTCAAGCATGTCCAAGGGATTCACATCTAAAAGCTGCCAAACGGATACTCAGATACTTGTAGAAAATAGGGGACCTGGTCCTATTCTACCCAGCTGGTGACTCTTTTAATCTGGTTGGTTTCACTGATGCTGACATTAAAGGCTATCAAGTAGACAAGAAGAGTACTTCTGGCATGGCACATTTCCTTGAATCCTCTCTTATCTCTTGGGGAACCAAGAAACAAAATTTAGTGGATCTTTCAATTGCTGAAGCTGAATATGTGGCTATTGTTTCATGTTGTGCACAACTTTTATGGATTAAGCAATAACTAGAAGATTTTGGAGTTCGTATACAGAAAATTCGGCTTATGTGTGATAACACCAGTTCTGTGAGTATGGGAAATAATCTAGTTCAATATAAGAGAATGAAAGATATTAATGTGAGACATCACTTTTTGAGAGATAATGTCGAAAAAGGGAATATTGTATTAACTTATTGCAGAACAGAGGATCAGATTGCAGACATCTTCACCAAAGCTCCTAGCAAAGATCAGTTTGTGAGCAACAGACTGAAGTTGGGAATGATGAATCAAATTGACCTGACCTCATCCAAAGGCACTCAATTTTCTTGATGGCTATGATTTGCAGTACAGGTATCCTCATTACTAATAATACATTGTCTGAGTAAGTTCAACGTTGTACCTATTGCAGGTATACATTCATGAAAAATTACAGAAGCAAAGTATGGCCAAAACCATTTAGGAATGGGATTTCATTTGCAGTAAAGGACCTGGTCCTTCTCAAGGTTAGCAAGATTTACATTGTTTTTAAACTGCTTTAAAGAGAACCGTTAAAATGGCCACGTGTCAGTCATCGGTCATTCTGACTATTGTCCCAGCGCTTAAGTCCAAGTAACACGTCTAATCTCAGGGACCTGACACCTCTTCACTCCTTTTTATACAACTTTCTCCTCTCTTATCTTCTTCACTCTTATTTCTCAAGTCTTCTCTAAGAAAACCCTAACTTTCATCTACTCATCTTTTTCTTTTTGCTGCTCATCGTCGTTTATCTCCACAAAATCTCTGAACCTTCTTCCTCCTCGAAGAAGATTCTTGCATCTTTGAACAAAATCGATCCCCTATCCTTCTACACACCCTCATCGTCTATATCTCCATCTAAAATGCCTCACTACCTCTCCAGTCAACATTGCCCCTGAGAGTGTCAAAAATCCATTATCTCCTCTATATCTAAACAACCCAGTGGTTTCCCCTCAACGTGCTCCCCTTGTGGACATGCTATCATATCATCTATTTGAGGGAGATCTCCCAAAAAGCAGAACGCCTGAGTCCAACATTCTGGCTGCAAGTGAAAGTTTTGTTATAGAGAGTTTAGCCAAGATGAGGGAAGAAGCCCTGTTTGAAAAACATGGAAATTTTATGGAGGATGAGTTAAGGGAAACCCAACATGTGTTTGATAAAACACCAGATTTTGGTAGATATCCTTCTTCAGACTCTACAAACACTAATGAAGACAATCGTCACATTCAATGGCTGAAAAGAAGAGAGGTTGCCCTTCAGAAAAGGGAAAACAAAAGGTTGTTGAAGTTGAGTCCAAAAGGAGACCTTTTACCAGGTCTGACTCCAGGAAGATGATGGTTGATGCTATGATAGCAAGTGCAGCCTCCACTGCTGATAATTAAAAAAAGAGAACTTTTAAAGTGTCTCGATTTAAAATGTCACTATCTGATGTGGTGGAGGTATCTGGTGCAGAATTTGAAGATGGACCTGATAAAGATGTATTTGATAAATTGAAACAACGTTCAAAGAAGAAAGGTGATAAAAATAAAACCAAAGGTGCATCTAAAGTTTCAGCAAGCAAGAATGTTGATAGTAGTAAGGGAAAAGGAAAAAGGAAGAGAGATACTCATGAAGTGGAACCTGAACTGTCTGAATAGGGACCTGGTCCACAGGTAAATGTGGATGATGGAGATTTCAACAAGCAAACAATTGTTGACAATCTGTGTGTACAAAGTGTCTTGGGAGGTAGAGTTTTTGATATGAATATCATTAGGCGGCCTAGGATGGATGCTCTGCATGACATTGTGCTTATTCAGTCATGGATGCACCTGTTCGATACTAAGTCTCCTGTTCTTCATGAAGTCTAAGTACGTGAGTTCTATTACAATATTGAGTATCAGGAAGATGGCAGTATCAAAACCAGGGTAGGGAACAAGGAAGTTTATCTTGATAAGG
Organism: Solanum sitiens; assembly: GCA_016801875.1. Lineage (NCBI taxonomy): Eukaryota > Viridiplantae > Streptophyta > Magnoliopsida > Solanales > Solanaceae > Solanum > Solanum sitiens. The sequence continues at coordinate 39,334 of JABWTJ010000923.1, read as the reverse complement.
ATTGACTACGAATTTTTTTTGGACTACCTAGAGAGGGGATCAGGTTTGTGGTTGGAAGGACCTGTTCTGTTGAATTTGTTAAAGAATGTTCTAAAGTTTCTACAACTCGACGTGCTGCACTACTCAAGAAACTAATGAAGGGTGAGTATCAGCTGGTGTTTGAGTTTGTAAGCAAGGTTCTTCTTTCTCGAACAGAGAAGAGGATTTCTGCTACGTCAACTAATTTGTTCGTCATGGAAGCCTTGTGCAAGTACGAACCACTGGATCTTCCTGCACTTATGCTGGAACACATGTACAAGATAGTGATTGAGCGAAAGGGCAAGCATGGAATGGGCTATGGGTACTTTTTGACAAAAGTGTTCCAGTATCTGAACATTCCACTTGGTGTTGGAAATGTGGGGACTGCCAAGCAATCATTTACTGAGAATACTCTGGTTGAATGAGAATGCATCGAAATAAAGGGAGATACAAAGAGTAAGGTGTCTCAGTTAATAGCAGAGCAGGACCAACTGAAGCATGATTCGGAAGAAATGACCATGAGAGTGAACTGCAAAGATGCTGAGATTGCTATTCTTAAAGTTGAGCTGCTCAAGGCACAGACTCAGGGACCTGGTACCTCCGAAGTTCAAGAACTGCATAAGGAAAATGCACAACTGAGGACCAAGATTGCTGCACTCCAAGAAAAAGCAATCAAGGACAATGATGACGCAAATGCTAGACTTACCCTCATCATTCAGTCCCTTTCCCATCAGCCTCCCTCCTCATATTCCCTTCTGTGGTCTCCCCTGTTTTTTGTTGTTGTGTGGCATATTTGCACAGCTTTCTGAACTCAGTTTAAATTTAATGTATTGACTGCTATTTTTGTATAATAAATTTGATTCCTATTTTTTTCTATCTAATATTTATTGTCTGATGTTTTTTTGTGTTTGATTGCCACAAGGCTATGATCTTACCTGACTGTCTTATTCATATTGTTGGTTTAGAGTCCTTCCTTTTTATGATGCCAAAAGGGGTAATCATGAAGGCTTGGGGTGTGAGTTTCAGGGGGAAGGTGTGAGTGTCAGGGGGAAGGTGATGATTGATTGCTTGTGGTGTGAATGTCACGGGGAAGGTTATGAATGTGGTGTGACTGGTATCATGAAGGGCGATAGGAGTGTGCATTTTTGACAAGGGGAAGAAAAAGCAAGGCACATCCGTGTATTGTTTGTCATCATCAAAAAGGGGGGAAATGTGATTTGTAGTTTTGATGATTTGGCAAACTCATGTACCTTATGACAGAACCTGGTTCTTGGCTCAATATACTATTCACTGCCAGCTGGAAAAAGTACAAATAGTTGGTGCACAGTCTCCAACAGTGATAAAAATGGTAGACGCGGCAGAAACATTAGCCAATGACAATGCTTTAAGGTTTGTGACTATCTCATATAAACAACATATCCAATAGTCACAATCTTAATTTTTGCAACTTGAAAAGGCATCTCAAGAACTCTTGCAAAGGCTGAGAAAATATGAAGAAAAGAAATATTTCGAAGAATAACTCAAACGAAGGTACTGAAAGTGTAGTTGTCTTAGGAATATTTCTTTTGATTTGAACTTGTAATCTGGTCCTAAAACATATAAAGGATTCAGTTTGTTTTGTTCGGTGAATTCTAAGTTAGTTAAGTTCAACTAATTTAGTGGTCAACATGTGTGTTGCTTAGAAAAGTCTAGGTCATCATTTGTGCGGTGATTTAGTGGGCAACCTGTGTGTTGCTTAGTGAATCCTAAGTTGTCTAGTGGTGATAGATTAGTGGGCAGAGTCATATCTTCTTAGGTTCTTCAAGCAATAAATTTATTGTTTGATAGTGAGATTAATAACTTTTTCTCACCCTTTTGTAAACGGTTTTACTTTTGCTTGTGAAGACTAGTGAAAATGGTTGAAAATCCTGTGTGACATGTCATGGTTTTACTCCCATGAGCAAGGAGGTTTCCACGTAAACTGTCTGTGTTGATATTCTATCTTTATTTACAGTTGTTCTTATTTTGATTGTGTCAAGGGACCTGGTCCATTGACTGTTAGTGGACGCACGTATTCTAACACAAACAAATTTAAATAGAGAAAATAACATAAATACTTGTAATTACCTATACGATATATGATTGTGTTAAGCATAAAACATATATATGATGCAAGAGTCTACAGAAATCTAATTACCTTCGCTGGTAGAGCCTATATATGGATTGCCTTCACATCCCGATTTACAGCTACACCGATAGCCACCAACTCCAGCATCACAATCAACACACTGGCTATTATAGACGCAAGCATAATCGTTATTTTATCGTGCTTCAACATAAGTAAGATTTCCAATGGCCAAATCTAGCACAATAGGGACACTATCCATAATCTTCATGCAAAATTAACATCAATGAAATCATCTACACCCTGGAAATCGTATCGACTAGATTCACCAAGAAACGAATAGACACATGGATTAAACGACCAAGATCTACTATGATTTCTTGCGGTTACCATATTTGTATTGTAATATTTCAAGCCTTTAGGTATTATCATTTGGCAACAACAAGAACTCGTACATCTTCCTTCAGTTACATCAATTGTACTGGAGCAAATAGTGGGGCCACTATTAGTGAAGTTAAGTGCGGTCATTATACCATTATCATCACAACCAACTAACTTGAATCTACATAAGTGAATTTATAATTTTGAATCAGTATGTACAGACACGGCGAAATCAACTCAATTTTAGTAGTCTTGATGATAAATTTCAGTTTAAACAAGTTGAATTATGACTCGTTCATCATGCTATTATGTACCCCTAAGAAAATATAATCTATGAATTTAAGAAAAAATAATGTTTGGTCATTTGCAATTCGACTGTTATCCAATAACTAAAAATGACCAAATTATTCTTTTTTAAATGAATATATATATATATATATATATATATATATATATATATATTGTTATATTCTAGATGTTTTGATGATCCTCACAAATGTGGGGACCTAGTTCCTAGTAGAGTTCTCTCGTTCAGATACAAATGGGGTACAGTCGTAAAAGCTGTTATGTCAGGTGGTAGGTGAAAAGTACAGTGTCCTACACCAATAAGAAGAGCGGACGAGATTGTATGTTTCAGTATCTCACAAATGAAGGGACCTGGTCCCAGGCAAAGTTCTCTCCATCAGATACATAATGGTATACAACTGTAAAGCTGTCTTGTCAGTGGTAGGTGAGGCGCCAGCATACTGAACCAATCAAAATGGAAGAGGTTGGCCTTTTCAAGAACTCACAAAGAAGTTTGCAAGGGACCTGGTCCCCGCAAGCAAGGGACCTGGTCCCCGCAAGACTGCGATGTGAAAAGAATGAAAAGACAGCTGTCAAAACGTTGCCAACTCTGTGGGGTTGGTGCACAACTTTTCATGACAGCATGCTCTCAGCCAATAGCCTTGTCCCAAGGGTTTGTGTCCATTTGAATATAGTCTCTTCTCCAACAACACAAACACAAGTTTTGGCAAACAAAGTTTTGGATTTGTAAAAATCCAAAAGCTCAAAAAGCAAAGGCCATCTTCAAGAAGAATTATACTAAGAGAAACAGGGACCTGATAGAGCTGCAAGCTACCTAGTTGTCTTAGGATTATATCTTTCATGATTACATTGTAAATTTGTTCCTAATCTAAAAAGGATTCAGATATTTTTTTCGGGTTTGTAAAAGTCTAATCAGTTAAGGTTAACTGATTTAGTGCGCAACATTGTTTTGTTGCTTAGTCAAATTCTAAGTCATCTAGAGTTAGGTGGTTTAGTGGGCGGTGTATTATCCGCTTAGCAAAGTCTAAGTTATCTAGGGGTGATAGCTTAGTGGGCAGTGTTGTATCCGCTTAGGGTCTTCAAGTAATAGGTAGATTACTTGATTATGAGATTAATAACTTTTTCTCACATTGGTTGTTACCGAGTTTCACTTTTGTTTGAGAAGATTAGTGAAGACGGTTGAAAATCCTGTGCAACAGGTCGTGGTTTTACTCCCTTGATCAAGGAGGTTTCCACGTAAACTACTTGTGTTGTCTTCTTCATATTGTTTAATCTTCTGCACCGTTCTTGCTGTGTCAAGGGACCTGGTCCGTTGACTGGTATTCGACGCACGCATTTCAACAAGTGGTATCAGAGCGGGTGCTCTCTATCTGGTTAACACCAAGAGAGAAGTTCCTCAAAGAAATGGTGTCACTACTGAATAAGCAAAGAAATCTGTCTCCAACAAGACCTCCTCTGTTTGATTGTAAACTCTATATATACCAGAAGATTCGAATGAGAGACTATCTCATGGCTGAGGACAGTGAGGTATGGGACATCATATGTAAAGGTCCTTATGTGCCAACTATGGAGGTTAAAGATGGAGAGGTCATAAGAGTCATTCCCAAAACTAGAAAACAATATAATGACTGTGACAGACTATTAGTCCAGAAAAATCACCAAGAAAGGAAGCTACTGATGTGTGGCCTTAGTATAAATGAATATTATCTTATTTCATCTTGTGAATCAGCTAAGGAAATTTGGGATCTATTGAAAACAACTTATGAGGGCACTAACGAAATAAGGAAATCTAAGCTAGATCTCTCTACTACTCAATTTGAAGATTTCACCATGAATGATGGTGAACTCATTCACGAAGTGCGCACCAAATTCTCCAACATCACAGATGAGCTCATGTTCCTTGAAGAACCTGTTCCTATTATCAAGACTGCAGAAGGTAAAGACAAAGAAGGGGACCAGGTCCGTCCAAAGATAAGTAGAAGAGAAGTCTTCTTCGAGGCAGTAAATAGAGATATGGCTGCATGGGAAAAATCCTCAAGTGATTCAGATGATTCTGAAAACAAAGATAATGGTTTCATGACAAAGTCAGACGAGGAAGCTACTGATGAAAAGGTAACTCTATCTTATTTCAAGCAAAACTTGAATACCTTTTCTACTAGTAGGTTGAGAAAGCTGGCTGTTGTATTACTTGATTTGATAAGTGAGATGACAGATGAGAAGTATCTCGTAAACAATAGCCTAGACATCTTTTAAGATGGAAAAATTGCTTGAGTTACCCAAATATCTGATATTGAAGTCAAATGGTTGTTCTAGAAGCAGAAAATCTAGAACTGAAGGAAAAGATAAAAGGGGCAACTACTACAATTTTTAAAGGAAATAATGAGGCTAGCATCTTGCAGCTGGACCTTGAAAATAAGGTGCATACTGCTGAAATAAAGATTAATGTGGCTTTCGAGATAAATCATGCATTGGAGAAGGACCTGGTCCGTGTAAAAGAGGAACCAGAAAATTCCCTCAAATGGACTAATTCATCTAAGATCCTTACAAATATACTCAGTCAAGGAAATAACATAAAAGGAGATCTGGGCTGCAAAAGAGAATGCCCTGCGTTTAAAGACTGTGGAGAAAGTTCATCAAACTATTCCAAACCACAGAATAGACTAAAGAAGGGACCTGGTCCTGTGTATGGCCAACAAAAGAACTTGCAGAAGAAGGGATCTGGTCGTGCTGTTCAACAAAAGAATCAAAAAAATAAGGGACCTGGTCTTGCTTCTGTTCCTAAGTTGAAAAATATCAATCTGCCTCACTCGACAAAGAATTCTCTTATCAATCCTTTATCTGCTTACTGGGAACTTCAACTGAAGTGGGTTCCCAAGCCTAACACGTGATATGGTTTCTTGTGAGAGGAAGTGGCAGCAACCAGTGTTGATTCATGAAGTCGGATGCTCAAAGCACTTGGAAACTGAAAAACTTTCTCTCTCTCAAGGCACTTCAAGGTGGAGGTGTCGTATTTGGTGATGGCAAGAAAATGTATGTTCTTTTTGTGAAGGCATGTTTGAGAAATCTATGGAACACATTATTGAGGATGTGTACAATGTCAATGGTTGAAGTACAATCTTTTAAGTGTTTCATAGATTTGTGATGACTGAAATAAAGTATTGTGCTTGTCGTAAAATGGGTTGTCACAATCTTGCTCTCTCGGGCAAAGATCTTGCTAGAAAAGAGATGCAAGAACATGTGTATTGCTGATATGTTTACTGCTCACTGTGTCAGTTTCACTGAACTTAATGCTTAAGGTAAGAATGCTCAGGTACGATTCAAGAAACGTGCTCATGAGTGTTGCGTTGCTGCACAAACCTGTGATAGGGGACCTGGTCCCAGTCTGCATAAAATGATATTTGCAGATGACAAATGTTGTGAGTGGTTTTAAGGAGAACAAGATCAGACTATCCTTCAATTGAAACATGCATACTTTTAATCTACAAAAGAACTTTCGGCTGAAGTGGTAAATACTACATGTTGGGTGGCCAAACTGATGATATTGAGAAGTTTAATCTCAATATTGATGAAAGAATAGTTGTGGTACACTCTTCCTCCAGTAAGGCTTATAAGGGGTATACTAAAAATGGTCATGTATTTGTTGATGAGTTTGGAAAAGTTTAGAAGTTGCAAAGAAAGAAGTTTCTGAGATGGAAGAGTGCTTTAGAATAGAAAGATGGTCTAAATAGTGAGCTTGCTGAAGAACATTCTTTTCATGAATCAAACAATCTCAAGGAAGCTGATGCAGATTATGAACCTAATGAGGGACCCGGTCCTCTAGACAGCGTTAAACAAAGATGATGCAGTTCAAACTTTTAATGTGAATTCTGAAGGTGAGAATGAAGAAGCTGATCAAGCTCAGTTTGTAAGATGCAAAGTATGACAGTCGGTTCCCAAAAAAGCTGATCAGTTGTCCAAGTTGCTCCTCAACAATGGCTTCAAAAGAGATAAAATTGTTAAAAACCTCTTTCATTGAATTCACTATGAAATGAATTGCTGATTATTCAGGTACATATTGTTGATGTTATCTTTGAGGCAATTTTTGAGGTGTTGTGTGAAGAGTTTACTTCTATTTCACTCATTAAAAGTGAGTGTTGAAATAAGCATAATGGAAGAAGTAAATATCTTGTTGGAGCTGTAGATCAAGAAAATCTCAAAATGTACCTTTGGTTGTCAAGAGTAATACATCATTGAGCTGCTCAAATGATTAACATACTTGAAGTGAAGACAATGAGAAAGAAGGGTGATGTCATCATGGAGTTTTGCAAAATGGAACATCAAGTGACTGACATCTTCACCTCAGTCTTAAATAAGGACCAGCTTGTCAAGAATATGTATGTACTCATAGTGGCTTAGCTGAAGGGAAGAAGATAACACACATGATCAGGGCAATTGCTATCTGAACATAGGAAGGGACCTTGTACTAGTTCAAAGAAACTGCTGAAAAGGTTTCATATTTTAGGTGTCTCGACAATTCATAATTTCTTGGGCACTAACTTGAAGTTGGATGCTAATGAACCGGGCTAAAAGACTCTACTCATGTACAAAGAAATCACTTTTGAAGGCTGCTAGTAGAAGCCGAAGATATTTGAAGAAGACAGGAGACCTGGTCGTATTCTTTCCATCAGCAGACTTTTTGATTTGGAGTACATGGTGTTGATTGATTGTGTTGGGTATCAAGCTGATGGAAAGAGTACCTCAAGAGTGGATCATGCTGATGAGTGATTTTCACTTATTGAGAATTAAAATGCAAGACTCAATTGCTCACTGAGGAAATAAATGTAGCAAGTGCAGCTTGATGGACTCAACTCTTGTGAAAAAAGCAGCAACGTGAAGTTCAAAAAAATTTGGCTGAACTAATCAAGCTGATGATGGAAATTCTAAAACCTTCTTGAATGGATCCTATCTGAAGCAATAAACTCTTTCATGACTATGCAAAGGGAGCAGGTATCCTTGCTTTTCAGTTATGTATGTTTTAGCAAGTTCAGTTTCATACCTTTTGTAGGTATAAACATATGGAAAATGGGCTGAAGGAAAAGAGAGGTCAGGACAGATCTAGGCAATGACATTCAAACTACAGAGAGGGACCTGGTCCTCTCTCGAAGGTTAGCACTCTTAACATTGCAGTTTGAGTTATGCATGAGAACCTTGAAATTGCTACATGTCTGTCATTCTAGTATCTGACTGTTGTACCATCTTTTGAGTGCAAAAATGATACCTCACTTTCACCTTCTTTATATTCCATATTTCTTTCTATTTCCCCAGAAAAATCAAGTTACGTTCCAAATATCAGGGTGTTTCGAAATTATCTTTTCTCTTATTTCCAAACATACTTCAAATTGTTAACCCCTTTATTCTTGTTGAAGAATTCTCTGATGAAAATGTTTTAAGTGTGAAGAGGGATATGGTCCTCCATGAAAAATGAAGAAGTGGAAAAGATGATGTTCAAAAAGGGAGAAGTTGATATTATGAGAACTCAAAGTTTTCTGAAGAGGAATGTTTAAAAAAAATAATATATATATATATATATATATATATATATATATATATTCTTGGTTCCTCAATTGTTGATCTTTTCATCTTGGAGGCCTTGAGTTGTTTGATTTACCAATCTTTCTGTTATGAGAAACTCAGGCTGGTGTTGGAAGAGATGACAGCTGCTCGTGTTAACTAGAATGGTGAAATGGGTTGTCTAAAAGTCCAGGTTCTGAAACAACACTATCAGAGGGACCAGGTGCCAAAAAAAAAATAAAAAAATTGGCAGCTCTAAAAATTCAAGATACAGGTTGGGCTGCACAACATGCTGAATGTTAAGAGATGATTCTGAAAATCTTATGCTAAGGGATATGCTCTATTAATTCTTTTCTTTCAATCCCTTGCCTCTATGTCAATCCCTTCTCTTCCTATCTCTCTATGTCAGTCCTCATTACTCTTTTTGGGCATTGCTTTGGTTTTCATTTGTAATCATATTTGCAATGCTTTGATGACTGATCTTTTGTTTATGGATGAAAAATGTCTTGTTCCTACTGACTTGTCTCATTACTTTATGCCTTTTTACTCATGCTCAGTGTTGACCAAGTGGCCATGAATTTGCTGGAACTATATTTCTGTCAACTTGGTTTACTCCTTTAACCCTTTTTTATGATGTCAAAAGGGGGAAAGTTGTTAAGGTAAGGTATGATATCAATGGTGTTATAACTGCTGGAAGAAGACATGGTGTTATAACTACTTGAAGAAGACATGGTCACGTCGATAGGGGGAATCAATGGTAGCTACTTGAAGAGATATGGTCATGCTGACAGGGGGAATAGATGCTTGCTACCTGACGAGGACCTGGTCCTGCCGATAAGGGGAAGAAGATATTTGTCATCAATAAAAAGGGGGAAAATGCTATGCTGATGTTTTGATGATTTGACAAACTTCAGGGATGATTAAACTCCAGTTACCCTAAGAATTCTTGTTGATAGGGGGAACTGGTGAATATGTTTGTCAACATCAAAAAGGGGGAAAAAGCTATATTTATGTTTTGATGATTTGACAAACTATGGAGATGATTCAACTCCAGTTACCCCAAGAATTCTTGTTGATAGGGGGAACTGGTGAATAAGTATGTTATCATCAAAAAGGGGGAAAATGTTAGTTCGAAGCTGAGTTGAGATGTTAGCTCAAACTTGATATGAAGTTTTGATGATTTACCAAAATTATCGATCTAACAAGGAACCAGATCCTTGTTATTGGAACTGCTGACAGTGAGATGAATGATAAACTCTGTGTGAGGTATATTTGTGTGCTATCATAAAAAAGGGGGAAATGTTATATTCTAGATGTTTTGATGATCCTCACAAATGTGGGGACTTGGTCCCTAGCAGAGTTCTCTCTTTCAGATACAAATGGAGTACAGTTGTAAAAGCTTTCATGTCAGGTGGTAGGTCAAACGTGCAGTGTCCTACACCAATAAGAAGAGCGGACGAGATTGCATGTTTCAGAATCTCACAAATGCAGGGACCTGGTCCCAGGCAAAGTTCTCTCCATCAGATACATAATGGTGTATAACTGTAAAGCTGTCTTGTCAGTGGTAGGTGAGGCGCCAGCGTACTGAACCAATCAGAATGGAAGAGGTTGGCCTTTTCAAGAACTCACATAGAAGTTTGCAAGGGACCTGGTCCCCGCAAGAAAGGGACCTGGTCCCCACAAGACTGCGACGTGAAAAGCACGAAAAGACAGTTGTCAAAAAGCTGCCAACTCTGTGGGGTTGGTGCACAACTTTTCATGATTGCAGGCTCTTAGCCAATAGCCTCGTCCCAAGGGTTTGTGTCCATTTGAATTACTCTCTTCTCCAACAACACAAACACAAGTTTTGGCAAACAAAGTTTTGTATTTCAGAAAATCCAAAAGCTCAAAAAGCAAAGGCCATCTTCAAGAAGAATTATCCTAAGAGAAACAGGGACCTGATAGAGCTGCAAGCTACCTAGTTGTCTTAGGATTATATCTTTCATGCTTACATTATAAATCTGTTCCTAATCTATAAAGGATTCAGACATTTTTTTCGGGTTTGTAAAAGTCTAAATCAGTTAAGGTTAACTGATTTAGTGCACAACATTGTCTTGTTGCTTAGTCAAATTCTAAGTCATCTAGAGTTAGGTGGTTTAGTGGGCGGTGTAGTATCCGCTCAGCAAAGTCTAAGTTATCTAAGGGTGATAGCTTAGTGGGCGGTGTTGTATCCGCTTAGGGTCTTCAAGTAATAGGTAGATTACTTGATCGTGAGATTAATAACTTTTTCTCACATTGGTTATAACTGAGTTTCACTTTTGCTTGAGAAGATTAGTGAAGATGGTTGAAAATCATGTGCAATAGGTCGTGGTTTTACTCCCTTGAGCAAGGAGGTTTCCACGTAAACTGCTTGTGTTGTGTTCTTCATATTGTTTAATCTTCTGCACTGTTCTTGCTGTGTCAAGGGACCAGGTCCGTTGACTGGTATTGGACGCACGTATTTCAATAAGTGGTATCAGAGCGGGTGCTCTCTATCTGGTTAACACCAAGAGAGAAGTTCCTGCGAGAAATGGTGTCACTACTGAATAAGCAAAGAAATCTATCTCCCACAAGACCTCCTCTGTTTGATAGTAAACTCTATAAACATCGGAAGATTCGGATGAGAGACTATCTCATGGCTGAGGACAGTGAAGTATGGGACGTCATATGTAAAGGTCCTTATGTGCCAACTATGGAGGTTAAAGATATAGAGGTCACAAAAGTCATTCTCAAAACTAGAAAACAATATAATGACTCTAACAGGAGTGTACATTTTTGACAAGGGGAAGAAAAAGCAAGGCACATTCGTGTATTGTTTGTCATCATCAAAAGGGGGGGAAATGTGATTTGTAGTTTTGATGATTTGGCATACTCATGGACCTTATGACAGAACCTAGTTCTTGGCTCAATATACTTTTCACTGCCAGCTGGAAAAAGTACAAAACGTTTGTGCACAGTCTCCAACAGTGACAGAAATGGCAGACGCGGCAGAAACATTAGCTAATGACAATGCTTTAAGGATTGTGACTATCTCATATAAACAACATATCCAATAGTCACAATCTTAATTTTTGCGACTTGAAAAGGCATCTCAAGAACTCTTGCAAAGGCTGAGAAAATTTGAAGAAAAGAAATATTTCGAAGAATAACTCAAACGAAGGTGCTGATAGTGTAGTTGTCTTAGGAATATTTCTTTTGATTTGAACTTGTAATCTGGTCCTAAAACTTATATAGGATTCAGTTTGTTTTGGTCGGTGAATTCTAAGTTAGTTAAGTTCAACTAATTTAGTGGTCAACATGTGTGTTGCTTAGAAAAGTCTAGGTTATCATTTGTGCGGTGATTTAGTGGACGACCTGCGTGTTGCTTAGTGAATCCTAAGTTGTCTAGTGGTGATAGCTTAGTGGGCAGAGTCATATCTGCTTAGGCTCTTCAAGCAATACATTTATTGTTTGATAGTGATATTAATAACTTTTTCTCACCCTTTTGTAACCGGTTCTACTTTTGCTTGCGAAGACTAGTGAAAATGGTTGAAAATCCTGTGTGACATGTCATTGTTTTACTCCCTTGAGCAAGGAGGTATCCATGTAAACTGCCTGTGTTGGTATTCTGTCTTTATTTAAAGTTGTTCTTATTTTGAGTGTGTCAAGGGACCTGGTCCATTGACTGTTAGTGGACGCACGTATTCTAACACAAACAAATTTAAATAGAGGAAGTAACATAAATACTTATAATTACCTATATGATATATGATTGTGTTAAGCATAAAACATATATATGATGCTAGAGTCTACAGAAATCTAATTACCTTAGCTTGTAGAGCCTATATATGGATTGCCTTCATATCCCGGGTTACAGCTACACCGATAGCCACCAACTCCGGCATCACAATCAACACACTGGCTATTATAGACGCAAGCATAATCGTTATTTTATCGTGCTTCAACACAAGTAAGATTTTCAATGGCCAAATCTAGCACAATAGGGACATTATCCATAATCTTCATGCAAAATTAACATCAATGAGATCCTCTACACCCTAGAAATTGTATCGACTAGCTTCACCAAGAAACGAATAGCCACATGGATTAAACGACCAAGATCTACTATGATTTCTTGCGGTTACCATACTTGTATTGTAATATTTCAAGCCTTTGGGTATTATCATTTGGCAACAACAAGAACTCGTACATCTTCCTTCAGTTACATTAATTGTAGTGGAGCAAATAGTGGGGCCACTATTAGTGAAGCTAAGTGCAGTCAGTATACCATCATCATCACAACCAACTAACGTGAATCTACATAAGTGAATTTATAATTTTGAATTAGTATGTACAAACATGGCGAAATCAACTCAATTTCAGTAGTCTTGATAATAAATTTCAGTTTAAACAAGTTGAATTATGACTCGTCCATCATTCTATTATGTACACCTAAGAAAATATAATCTATGAATTTAAGAAAAAATAATGTTTGGTCATTTGCAATTCGACTTTTAGCCAATAACTAAAAATTACCAAATTATTCTTTTTTAAATGAATATATATATATATATATATATATATATATATATTGTTATATTCTATATGTTTTGATGGTCCTCACAAATGTGGGGACCTAGTCCCTGGCAGAGTTCTCTCGTTAAGATACAAATGGGGTACAGTCGTAAAAGCTGTCATGTCAGGTGGTAGGTGAAAAGTGCAGTGTCCTACACCAATAAGAAGAGCGGACGAGATTGTATGTTTCAGTATCTCACAAATGCAGGGACCTGGTCCTAGGCAAAGTTCTCTCCATCAGATACATAATGGTATACAACTGTAAAGCTGTCTTATCAGTGGTAGGTGAGGCGCCAGCGTACTGAACCAATCAAAATGGAAGAGGTTGGCCTTTTCAATAACTCACAAAGAAGTTTGCAAGGGACCTGGTCCCCGCAAGCAAGGGACCTGGTCCCCGCAAGACTGCGACGTGAAAAGGACGAAAAGACAGCTGTCAAAAAGTTGCCAACTCTGTGGGGTTGGTGCATAGCTTTTCATGATAGCAGGCTCTCAGCCAATAGCCTCGTCCCAAGGGTTTGTGTCCATTTGAATATAGTCTCTTCTCCAACAACACAAACACAGGTTTCGGCAAACAAAGTTTTGGATTTCAGAAAATCCAAAAGCTCAAAAAGCAAAGGCCATCTTCAAGAAGAATTATCCTAAGAGAAACAGGGACCTGATAGAGCTGCAAGCTACCTAGTTGTCTTAGGATTATATCTTTCATGCTTACATTGTAAATCTGTTCCTAATCTATAAAGGATTCAGATATTTGTTTTGGGTTTGTAAAATTCTAAATCAGTTAAGGTTAACTGATTTAGTGGGCAACATTGTTTTGTTGCTTAGTCAAATTCTAAGTCATCTAGAGTTAGGTGGTTTAGTCGGCGGTGTGGTATCCGGTTAGCAAATTCTAAGTTATCTAGGGGTGATAACTTAGTTGGCGGTGTTGTATCCGCTTAGGGTCTTCAAGTAATAGGTAGATTACTTGATCGTGAGATTACTAACTTTTTCTCACATTGGTTGTAACCGGGTTTCACTTTTGCTTGAGAAGATTAGTGAAGACGGTTGAAAATCCTGTGCAACAGGTCGTGGTTTTACTCCCTTGAGCAAGGAGGTTTCCACGTAAACTACTTGTGTTGTGTTCTTCATATTGTTTAATCTTCTGCACCGTTCTTGCTGTGTCAAGTGACCTGGTCTGTTGACTGGAATTGGACGCAAGTATTTCAACACACACACACACACACACACACACATATATATATATATATATATATATATATATATATATATATATATATATATATATATATATATATATGATACAAAGTATACACGTCAAAAATATTTTTTATACATAAATATATATATAATTTTGAACACCCTTAACGAAATATTTAGGTTGACCTCGTACCTGTAAAGGGAAGAAAAACTGTAAGGACTTGATCTTCCTAAATTCTTCCAAGCAGGTTCATCTTGAACCAAAACTCCAATTGGTTAGTAACACTGTATATTTATGGTATTTGATATTGGCATTTCGGCATCCGAGATGTCAAAGATTTTAATGTTCCCTATCACTGGTGTTGGAGAATATGTTGTATTAGTATCACAATCGATTTCAAAGTACGAGTTTAATCTACAACTAGATCCTATTCCATTCCAATTTTATATGGAACGGTAAGGTTTCCACACTGTTTTGAACATCCTCGTTTGTTATGTTAAAAGGTTTGGTAATTGTGTAGGTGGTGGCGGTGGCGTTGGTTGATGTAGAAGTGGCGTTCGTGGTGTTAGAGGGGATAATTTGGGCGGTGGTTAGTGTTAAGATTAGCATAAAACAGGGGAGTTGGAAAGAAAACAAAGCAACTTGATTATGCTGCATGGTGTTGAAATATTATGGAAATTTAAAAAACGTACTAAGTAAAGGGTTACATATTATAACACTAAGAACAAAATGACCTTAGAGAAAAAAAAATAATGTCTACTGACCTAGTGGGGGTATAATCAACTACGTTCGAGGTTCGAGTCTTAGTGGGTATAGAGTTACCTTTGTTCGGAAATGTTTTATCCTCCTAATGTGGGATTTTTTTGTGTCAATTTAGATATAATCGGACTCTAATATGGATACTGAGATGGAAAAGGAAAAAAAGGGGAATATTCACATACAACCACTTAAAATAACTTAATTATGCTCCATAACTATAGTTTGCTAATAATGATTTGTAGTTAAATGTTAGAAAGAGGAGAGAGGTGAGCGTGATTGGGAAAGGGAGGAGAGATACGAGCGAGAGAGGGCATAGAGTAGAGATAATCAAATTTTACATGTATATCTATCTAATATTTTTATATATGTAACTAGTATACATATGTATTTGTATATGTAGCGAGCGAGATTGGGAGAGGTAGGAGAGTGGAGAGCGAGAGAGGGCAGAGACTAGAGAGACGCTAATTTTATTAGTATATCTGTCAAATAATTGTAATATGTGTGTAAAATTTGTATTTGTATTTGTATTTGTATTTGTATAAGCGATGTAATTACAACTAAAATTAAGCTACTAGTGGTAATTAATTCAAAGTATTGTTATATTAGCTAATTAACTAGTATAGATTTGTCTTTTCGCAATTACAGCTAAAATTTAGCTACGAGTGGTAATTAATTCAAAGTATAGTTATATTAGCTAATTAACTAGTATATATTTATCTTTTCGCATAATATTCTCCAAAAAAAATAATCTAATCATATTCACTAGAATTTCTTAGATATTTTGAATGAAGATTTAAGTTTTCGGTTTGGGCCGCCCATGTGGATCGACCCGATCCGATCCAACCCAAGATTTTTTTTTCTGAATAAAAAAAAAAAAAGAGAAGAAGATAAATATTACTTAGGGTGAAAACAATTACATAGTAACTATTCCAATGTTAATATTCTCTCCTTTTTAAATTAAGTTTTCTTTTCTTTTCTTTCACGCTTAAGAAAAAAAAAACAGGAAGAACAACAAAAACACAAAAGACTTATATTAAAGACACAACAAAAGGCATTTAGTTTGTCAAACACTATCTTATTTTTATGCCTTTTAATCTGAGATCGAAAGTACCACATGAACACCTTGAATTCGACTAGGAATTTGAAAAGTTTCTTTGCTTTTTCCCTTGAAGATCTGTTATGAGTATAAATATGAAAAGAAATAAAGAGGTTCATGTCGTATGTTTTTTTTTTCGTTGATCTTCTGGGTTTTTAGCGTAAGATTGATATCTTGAATGCTAGAAATTTGTGAAGAAAATAAATTAAAATGGTGATATTTATATTGTTGAGATTTTTTTTTTTGAGTTTTAGTATTATTAGAAGATCTTTTCTCTCTCTTCAATTATTTAAAGTGAATAGTTTTTTGTTTGTTTTCCCTTTTCACTCGTGTGAAGGCTGGGATTTGTTTTTCTTTTTTTTTTTGTCCTTTTCTCTTGAGGATAAAAAATAATAATAAAAGTAAGGAGGGTTTCACATGAAAAGGAAAAACGTATCAAAGGAGGACGAATCAGTTTTTTTTTTTTTCTATTAAAGATTTTTCTTTTTAAAAAAACAATCCTATTTTATTTTAAAGAGTACACATATTTTATTTAATAAAATATTGTACCTTTTTATTTGAAATCATAAAGTGTTATTTCCTTGAAAAATAGTTAAAGGAAGAATAATACCATTTTATATAGATAAAGTATTTATTTTATTGGCTTAAGTCATCTACAACCACTTAAAGTTGTCAGCATATTTTACTTGGACACTTCAACTAAGCCTTGCACCTATTGAACACCTTATTTATTCAAAAATCATTTCTATTAGACACAAATGCTGACATGACAAAAAGAGTGTGTTGCACACTCCTTGACCACGTATAGCAATTAAAAATCATATATTTTTTGGTTTTCCAACTTATATACTTAATTTTATTAAAAATAATAATTAAAAAAAAATTGAAAATCTTGTCTTCATCGTCACTTCTTCACAGTTGCCATCCTCTAAGTACGTCTGCCTCTCTGTCTCTAACCCTTTTTAATTCTTCTTTTGCTTTTACCTTTATTTTTTTAAAGTTATTATTATGTAGATTTGAAACTCAAATATTGTAGCAAAGCTCCACTTTTTTTTGATAAAACAATATGAATTTATTATTTTTTTAAGCAAAAAACTCGTTATTCCTTTTTAGATAATTATGTTATTAAGTGATTAAAGGAAAAAAATCAACATGGATGAAAATCTTTGAAATGGTAGCAAATTTTGACGACGAAGAAGAAGAGCGGTGTGGGGTAGCGGGCGTGGGTTGATTGAAAATAATTTGTGTTTTTTAAATATTATTTATCTAATTGTCACGTGTCATCATTTTATTGGTCTATTTGCAGTGTATTTGTGTTTGAGACACACACTCCTGTTTTTCAACAAATTTTCATTTTGTGTTTAATAGATATAAATTTGTTAAGATTAAAGTGATCAATTGGTACCGACCTAAGCCAAGGTGTCAAAGTGAAATGTGCGGAACTTTAAGAATCCGTATATGACTTAAGCCTATTTTATTTGTTTTATCATAAGTTTATTCAAATGGTCAAATAAGATTGACGCTGACTTTATTTTATTTTTTCCCATGAGTTGTCTTCTTAATTTAATTAAAGAATAATGATAAATTATTTGACTAGATTAAGATTTTACTTATGAGTATTAAAATTGGTCTTGATAAATTCGCTTAGTCCTTAAATTTCTTAAATAATCCTTGTCTTTTACGAGAAATTTGTGACATACATTGTCGCATTAAATGATATTAACCATATATCCGTTTTGTTACCATTTCAATTATGGATGAACGGGAACATGCTCAAATTACTTCAAGTGGGAGTTCTCAAAATCGAGCAAACCGACAAGGTAAAAGGACAAGTCGCCGTAAGACATATTTCCGAGGGTATGAAATCATACGAATTGATATCCCACGGGCGACACAAATTCTTTCAAGGAATCAAAGGTTCTTTCGAAGGGAAATAGAGAAAAAATTTAAAGAGTTTGAGTCTTTGAAGATGTCCCCAAATATTTCAGCATGTGATTTTATTCACTTTTTTGAAATAAAATGGGCTGAACTGTGTGATTATAAGGAAATTTTAGATAGGAGAGCTTTAGCTTATTTAACAGACGCTCTCCGTGAACCTTGGGGTAGTAGATTGATCAATGTTTGTCATGACATTTGGCCTAGTCAGGCTTTTAGGGTGTATATTTGTTGTCTTGAAGACTTATGGGAGGATTTTAGTCTTTGAATTACTTGTAATTTGTTATTTCTTATATGTTTTTCAAGATATAATTTATGTTTTTTTTTAAATTTATGTTATAAGACTTAAAAATCCTTGTTATGAAATTCTTCAATAGTTTAATATACACATTAAAAAAATAGATTTGAATTTTGGTTAAATATTTAATTCGTAGATGATGATTGGATGCATATGTGTCTTTTCGATTTTACATTAAATATGAGATTTTTATGAGAATTAATTTGCTTAAATGTGTATGTCGCATGCATAGTTGATCATAAACTCTTGCCTTAATATATCTCACTAACAGACATGGCATCAAAAACTATCGTTGCTGACTTAAACAAAGGTGAAAAACTTAATGGTGACAATTACGACATCTAGAGTCATAAAAATATGGTATTTACTAGAAGAGCAAAATGCTCTGGAAGGTAGAAATGATGTTTTGAATCAACCAGAAGAGGCTAATTTTGCACAACACAAAAGGGATTTTGAAACTTACAAAGCTTGGAAAAAAGCTAACTCCACTGCACGTGGAATAATAGTTAGTTCTATGGTTGATGTCCTCATAGCTTATTGTGAGAAATTTTCTACTGCTCATGATATGTGGTCACATCTGCGAGAAACGTATGGGGGTACGTCTGTAACTCGTCTCCGATAATTGACTATCAAATTTGACACTTACAAAAAGCGCAATGATCAGAACATCAAACAACATCTTAGGGTGATGTCAAACATGATAGTTCAACTCAAGAGTGCTGGTCATATTCTATCAGATGAGCAACAAGTTCAGGCAGTGGTTCAGTCTCTTCCCAATAATTGGGAACATTTGAAGGTTAACTTGACCCATAATGATAACATCAAAACTTTTTTCTGATGTTGCACGCCATGTTAAACTTGAAAATGAGCTCCTGGTGCTGCTAAAGCTACTCTAATGCCTTTGTGACAGAGTCAAGTGGTACAAAATCTTCAGGTTTCAAGCGTAAGAAAAATTGGACCCTCCAAGAAAAGGAAGAAGCCAAATTCCAAGAAAGGAATATAGTTTTTCATGAAGAGAGACAAAAGCAAAATGAAGTGCTACAATTGCCAAGTGCTAGGGCATTTTGCTCATGAGTGTACTGAGCCAAAAAAAGTAGTATTTCTGAACATATCTCTATGTTCTACATATGTTTCTAGCACTTCTTTACTAACTGAATCTTATCCTATGTGGACTGTAGACTCAGGATCCACCGACCACGTGAGTTGAGATTGAGAAGTGTTTGTGGAGTTTCATCGAGTTTCATGTAAATCAAGGTGGATCTACGTGGGAAATAATACGAAATTGGAAGTTAAACGGATAGGAACTTGCAAAGTGGACTTGTGTGGTGGTTGTTCTTTGATGTTCCATGAAGTCCTATATGCTCCAGAGATTCGACGAAACTTAGTATCTGTGTCTGTTCTATTAGACATTGGTTTTTATTTGTTTTTTAGTCGTAATGGTGTTAGAATCATTCTAGATAATGTTTTATATGATTTTGAACTTCTTTATGACCGCTTTATCGTATAAGATTGTTATCCTTGAACTTATGACTATTATGTTGATCGTTGTGTAATGGCATGTTATGCAAGTAACGATGATATTGAAGTTATTACTTGGCATGCAAGAATAGGTCACATAGGGCAAGATTCAATGAATAGGTTGGCAAAAGAAGAACATTTTGGTTCTTTCACTAAGATTGATATGTCAATTTGTGAAAATTGTCTTGCTGGTAATATTACACGTAAACCTTTTGGGAAGGATAAAAGAGTTGAGTTCCCGCTTCAATCAGTTCACTCTGATATTTGTGGTCCAATGAATGTGAAGGCAAGGTCTGGTACTACATACTTTATTATATTTATTGATGATTTCACGCACTTTGGTTATGTCTATTTAATTTCTCATAAATTTGAAGCACTTGAGTGTTTTCAAAGATATATGAATGAAGTTCAAAATCAATTAGATAAAAGCATAAAGGTTTTAAGAACTGACTGAGGACGTCAATATTTGTCAAATCAATTTGAAGAATTATGTTCTTAAAATTGTATTATAAGACAATTAACTACTCCTTATAGTTAAAAGAAGAAATAGAACATTGTTGGACATGACGAGATGAATGATGACACCGTTAAATTTTTCTATCTCTTTCTAGGGAGATGCCTTATTGACTGCGGCTTACATATTGAATAAAGTACCTTCTAAATCAGTTTCTTCCACTCCTTATAAACTTTGGATTGGTCATTAAACAAACCTGAAGGATCTACGACCATGGGGTTGTGTGGCATATATTAAATATCTTTTTGGTGAGTTTAGTAAGCTAATTCCAAAAGGAAAGAAATGTATCTTTATAAGGTCCTTTGACTGCTCCAAAGGGTATGTGTTCATCGATGAACTGGAGGATTGAAGTATTACTGAAATTATATCACGAGATTTCAGATTTTTGGATGATGATTTTCCAAAAAAGGGTGAAATAGATGAAATTGAGCCTCTCTACGAAATGCTGAATTCAGAAGATCTGTAATATTGTCAAACATACTTGATAAATCAATGAATCATGAAACGATTCATAGTCCAAGTGGGATTTATGAATCCCCAAATAGTATAGAGAAATCTGAACTTCAAATACGTAAGAGTACAACAAAAGGAGTACCTAAACGATCTAATGAGATTGAGAATTATGTTTTTCTAGATATCTCCAAAAAAATTGGATGAACCTAATTCTGTGACTGAGGCTGTCACATCCGGGAAGACCACCTAGACGTAACCGGCGTCTTCGTCCTCTTTGAGGACTAAGACTAGCCTCTTAGCATACATCATTACATTCATTGGTTAAAAGTGCGGGAAATTTATGTCACAATCCAAGAGTACCCCCTAGAAGTTAGGGCATTCTCGAATCAAAACACAGCGTACTCGACCTCTCAGAGGTCTTGTACAAGCCCTTTTGTACCATTCATTGCATACATGTATGAAAAGTACTGGGGAACTAAAACTTTTCACACGAAATAATAATACTTCAAAGTATCTCTTTTATAGAAAAAACATAATTAATGGCTAAGTCTTAAAGTCACCATCTTAGACATACGAATATATTGGGACACGACTCATACTCCATCATATAGAAAATAGCTAAGTCTATTATAATACTTTCAATAAGGAAATCTAAACATAAGGAAGTCCTCGAATCTAGTGAGGACATACAAACTCTTTACTTGAATGAACAGTAATCCAAGCTTCCACTTCGAGACTCCTCTCAAATGTCTCCTACACCAACAGACAAAATGTATGGAATCAGTACAAACACTTGTTCTAAGTATGGCATAATGCATAAAATCATGAGAAATGGATATTTGTATAAATCATGCTCTTTTTGAGTAAAACATCATAGTATAAGTATAAGAACAACATTTAACACCTTAGATACATATAAGATATCACATAAGCATTTTATCAAATATTGAAGAATGTTACAGTGAACTAAGTTCAACTTCACAGTAACCTCTTTTATCTTGCAACCCTCTCACCAAAGGTTATCCTAAGACTCACTTAAGTGAGACGAAGAGAGACCACCCATACACCTTATCTAAGCACACCAAAATGATCCTTAAGACTACCTAAAATAAGATCTTTCTTACTTTATTTGTTAAACTCCCTACCTAGAATTACTTTAAGAGTCACCTAAGTAAGACATGAAGAGACCGTCTATACACCCTCTTCAAGCTTACCTAAGCAATCCTCAAAGCTACTCTATATAAGTACCTTTTCATTAACATTCCTTTACTAAAGTCATTATTTATGTTCATTAAGTCATTTAGAAAACATTCAGCACTTATGGACATTTACATAATGGTCTTTAAGAAGACCTAGGGCACTCACACACTAACATCTTCAAAGCCTAATTGTGCAATGTCTAGATAGCATCTCATTCCACTACCGAAACTTCATATTACTTATTCAACACTTAGCATGTATCCCACGTGATGAGAATAGGAAATAACCGACCTAGACCATACTAGCTAGGCATGGAATCCGGAGTCATAAACCTACTCCAATTGAGGGTTTTCTACTTGCCAAGGGTAGAACTAGGAGACATCCAATGTAGGCACATGGTTAAGTAATATTAAGGTCTTTTATGCACTCTAGTCTCATTCTCAATTAGAGATACATTGTACTCTAGTCTTCTTCTTAAGCAGAGCTACAAATCATAACATATTCACTCGGTGCTAGCCTTTGTTCTCATAGAGTAAGTTCAATAAAAAGGGACATATGAAAAGGTACCATCTCTTTGTCTTTACCTAGTCATAATACACTTACCAAAGATGGGTCCACTAGGGCTGCCACTCAATGGTCTATAAGGATAAATCATTCTCAACCTTTTTTCTATATAGAAGGGTCCACATAATAGTCATGCTTAGAAGGGGACCATCTTAGGTCTACCGATCCTAGACTTTCATTCAACATTCATCTTAATATCACATAAAAGACAAAGGTGCATAAGCCTACTAGGTCAAGATGTTCATATTAATAATGTACATTTATCAAGTAAGGGATACAAGTCTACTAAGACAAGACACACACATCTTCACGTATAGCATATCATTCTATAAACATATAGACATAACCAACATCATAGTTCACCCTATTAGCTACTATAATTTATCAATATAACCATCATAAGACTCTATAATCAAGTAGGAAGAATCATGCATTAGCTTTAGGACTACACACACTTAAGGATATAGTCATAGTCTAACTTGATCACCTAACATCAGCAATAGAAGAACACATAATATCACCTTAATCACATATAGATAGATATGATCATACATCACATAATTCAACTATACAAATTATCATTATATATCAAGTGGTTGCCGACAAGGACATAATCATTATAATACATAAAGTAACACCGACGAGGCCACATAATTCACAAGTAATGCACATAATACCTCCACTATAGGTGGACCATACCAATCACAACATAATTCAAGACCTACATTACATAAAAGAAAGAGAATTAGGGCAGCGTACTACTAATCCATTCTAACCACTTCAATCCATAGATAAATCATCCAATACAATACTCAAATGCCCTTACCCATGGCCATGATCATCAATTCAATAGAAAATTCATAATATAAATGAATCTAAATCAATTCAATATATATATATATATATGTATATATCTAAGACAGCCTATACATCAATCCAATACAATTCTGACATCATTCAATAGCCCAAAGAAAACTTCACTAGAATTCATAAGCATTGAGACAAGATCAATTAACCCATAAAATAGTCAAAATAAGGATTGCATGTTTTGCATGGGTTCATAGGAATTATTTCTTTGAAACATTTCATTAACATCAATTCAATCCTAAAACATTGATTCACAACCTTTTATACAAGAACCCATGGCTAGATCACAAAATTGGAGAATTTATGTTTTGATCATCTTTGAAAAATCATTGGAATTGACTCCTTGAAGAAAGAGATTTCAAGGATGAATAACCATACCTTAATTGTGATGAAAAGCCCATAAGATTGATGGAGAAAAACTTGAGAAATCTAACTTCTTCTTTGGAGCTTCAAAGCCTCAACAATGGAGTTTTAGAGAAAGTGAATGGAGATGTTTTGTTTTGAGTTATGGGTTTAGCATTGATTGGTGAGTTTAGGGGTTTAAATAGGTCCTATAACCGTCCATAATGCACCCCTTAATTACCCAAAAGACCCCTACATTCATTGGACTAATTAACCAACTCAAATTTGACTTAAAAACGATGCAACGAAATCTGGGACTTTTCTGCGTGTCGCGGAGGCACTTCCAAATGTTATTTTTTAAAAATTCTTGGAAATAATGGTCCGTGACAGCCCCGCTTCGCAAGGCAAAACTTTTGCCTACTGCTCGACAGCTGCGCGTCGCACAGCAGCATGCCAATTCTTGGCAGCTTGGCAGCTTCACTGGCCAATGTTTGGGTCCTCATCGGGGACACTTTTGATGATCACCGGGACGTAGTTATCGGACGTTTCAACCCTTTGTATGTCAGGATACGCGTATGAACTCTCGTTACTGAATATCACCTCCAAACCATCCCCCAAAACATCACTACTTAATACTACGACACACAAGTTCAACTTCCACTAGTTACGGAACGTCTTGGATGTTCTTGGACTTTTGACCTCCAAACACTTCCAATATTTATATAATGCCTAATAGCACTATTATTAACCATTTTATGACTTTAAAACATCATGACACAAGTTTTAGGCTGTAGATCAACCTAGCTCATTTTTAGGGTGTAACAATACACTTGGACAACTTTTCTCCTCGAATGACACTTGCTATTCTTTTTAGAAACTATCAAAAGATAAGAAACTCAATACTAGCAGCACATAACCGTACCACACAATACAAAATACACACATGTAGGAGAGACATCGATTTCACATACTTTAAGAGACTCAAACACAACAAGAAGGTAGGAACTACTTCAACAACTTATCATGCAATAAGACTCACATTTTCATTTCATATCGGAGGAACTTCCTTCTACACATGTTATCATGCTCATATACATTAGTTCTATACACATCATAACCATATTTCATGAAAGAACAATTTAACCAAATTTTTAAAATCTTTACAGTGAGCACCAATTTTTTTTTACAGTGAAGCATGCTCAATTTTTCAAATATGCAACTCTTAAGCAATTTACGGTGGAAGCATGACAATATGAGAGATAAAATCATATAAACTCAATTAAAACATAATCATAAGTTCATGAAATTCACAATGCAACGAATCAATTAAATTCAATTTCAACTAGACTCCTAAACAAAATGCAACATGCAACATGCTACTATGACATTCCATCTCTCAAGCTTGAATATAATAGAAGAGATGAGACAAAAAATCACCATTCTGCTACTCACCATACTCCCCCACTTAGAAGGAACTCATATAAATAAAGAGAGAAAACTATAAATTACCGGCATCATCATCATCCGGTTTTGTTCCTTTGGCTCGAAAAGCATAGAAGTGATTCCTCTTTGGAGAACCACCATCCGGAACATTAGGAGGAAATTTCTTGGCCTTTCTTGCTCTAGCCGCAATAGTAGGACAATCTCGCACCTTGTTATCATCCTTTCTACAACCAAAGCACCCACTACTACCGGCTAGACACTTCCCAAAGTGCTTCTTCCCAAAAATAGCACAAGTAGGCTTAACCACTTAGGAACCACCACCTCTCTGATAGCTAGACTTAGGAGCACTAGAACCATCTTGATTTGGAGCCCTCTTTTTAAACTTAGGTTGAACTTGCTCATCGGTTCTTCCCCTCATAGCATCTCTACTTCTCCTCCCAAGTTTAGACTCTTGAATGAATTGAGCATACACGATAAGAATAGATATAGTAATGTCACCATGGATCATGGTTATACGACACTCTTCCTTCAAAATATACGAAACACCGGTCAAGAACCTACTCATCTCATCCCTAGGATTAGAGCATACTTTGACAATACGATAAACTTTAAGGAATACTCCTCAACATTCATGCTACCTTGCCTAAGGTTTATAAATTCCTCAATCTTAACCTACCTCTTTTCATGGGGAAAATACCTTTCTAAGAATGCTTCCTTAAAATCTTCCCACTCTAAGGGACCCGATTCAACTGGTCTACTATCCTTCCATTGAGTAAGCCATACTTGAGCAACATTTTTCAATTGATACGAAGATAACTCCGCTTTCTCCCTAGAAGTCACTCCCATAGCATGCACTATCTTATACAACTCATCCAAGAAAGCTTGGGGATCTTCTCCCACCTTAGAACCAAACAAGATAGGAGGATTCATCCTCACAAAGTCCCTCAATCTTTAGGTCATAGTACTCTCAATAGAATTCACCCTAGGCCCAATGTCTCTATTCACTTGAGTTGTCAAAGTTCTGGATAGGGTAAGGAGAGCCACTCTAATCTCCCCATTAGCCATAACCGGGGAAACCACCGGAACCTCATTACCTCCTTCCATAATAGGGACCTGATCACCTTGAGGAACTTGAACACTTTGTGGCACTTGTCCACCTCAGGGAGGAAGTCCCTCATTCACATCATTCTCATCAACCCTCCTAGACGATGTCCTCATCGTTCTCATCTTCCTAAAAACACAAGTAAAACCATAAGAAAAGGACACTCATAACCTTTAATCTCTATGGCACGACAAAGGAGTAGAAAAGAAGGGAAACTTTATTGTCTTATCTCCTCTCGCCCATATATGTGTCGTGACTCACAATGATAGTCAGACTCTACTCTACGTGACTATTTGAGACTTTTTGATTCGTAAGCCCACTTTCATAACCTTTTGCTCTGATACTAACTTTGTCACGACCCGAGAGTACCCCCTAGAAGTTAGGGCATTCTCGAATCGAAACACGGCATACTCGACCTATCGGAGGTCTTGTACAAGTCCTTTCGTACCATTCATTACATACATGTATGAAAAGTAGTGGGGAATTAAAAAATTTCACACGAAATAATAATACTTCAAAATATCTCTTTTATAGAAAAAACATAATGAAAGGCTAAGTCTCAAAGTCGCCATCTTCGACATACAAATATATTGGGACACGACCTATACTTCATCATATAGAAAATAGCTAAGTCTATTACAATACTTTCAATAAGGAAATCTAAACATAAAGATGTCCTCGAATCTAGTGAGGACATACCAACTCTTTACTTGAATGGACAGTAATCCAAGCTTCCACTTCGAGACTCGTCTCAAATTTCACCCACACCGATAGACAAAATGTATGGAATAAGTACAAACACTAGTACTAAGTATGGCATAATGCAAAAAATCTGAAAAACGGACATTTGTATAAATAATGATCTTTTTGAGTAAAACATCATAGTATAAGTATAAGAACAACATTTAACACCTTAGAAGCATATAAGATATCGCATAAACATTTTATCAAATATTGAAGAATGTTACAGTGAACTATGTCACTTTACAGTGAACAAAGTTCAACTTCACAGTGATCTCTTTTACTTTCAACCCTCTCACCAAAGGTTATCCTAAGACTCAGTTAAGTGAGACGAAGAGAGACCGCTCATACACCCTCTCTAAGCACACCTAAATGATCCTTAAGACAACCTAAGATAAGATGATTCTTACTTTATTTGTTAAACTTCCTACCTAGAATTACTCTAAGACTCACATAAGTAAGACATGAAGAGACCGCCCATACACCCTCTTCAAGCCTACCTAAGCAATCCTCAAAGCTACTCTAAATAGCTAATTTTTTATTAACATTCCTTTACTAAAGTCGTTATGTTTATTAAGTCATTTAGAAAACATTCATCACGTATGGACATTCACATAATGGTCTTTAAGAAGACCTAAGGCACTCACACACTAACATCTTCAAAGCCTAATCGTGCAATGTCTAAAAGGAGTCCCATTCCACTACCTAAAATTCATAGTACTTATCCAACAATTAGCATGTATCCCACGTGATGAGAATAGGCAATAATCGACATAGACCATACTAGCTATGCATGGAATACAGTGTCATAGACCTAGTCCGATAGAGGGTGTTCTACTTGTCAAGGGTAGAACTAGGACACATCCCATCTAGGCACATGGTTAAGGAATATCATGGTCTTTTATGCACTCTAGTCTTATTCTCAATTATAGATACATTGTAATCTAGTCTCCTTCTTAAGTATAGCTACAAACCATAACATATTCACTCGGTGCTAACCTTTATTCCCAAACAGTAAGTTCAATAAAAAGGGACACATGAAACGGTACCATATCTTAGTGATTACCTAGTCATAATGCACTTACAAAATATGGGTCCACTAGGGCTGCCACTCAATGGTATATAAGGATAGATCATTCTTAACCTTTTTTCTATATAGAAGGTTCCACATAATAGTCATGCTTAGAAGGGCACCATCTTAGGTCTACCGATCCTAGACTTTCATTCAACATTCATCTTCATATCACATACAAGACTAAGGTGCATAAGTCTACTAGGTCAAGATGTTCATATTCATAATGTACATGTATCAAGTAAGGGACATAAGTCTACCAAGACAAGACATACACATCTTCACATATACCATATCATTCTATAAGCATATAGGCATAACCAACATCATAGGTCACCCTATTCGATAATATAATATTATCAATATAACCATCATAAGACTCTATTATCAAGTATGAAGAATCATACATTAACTTTAGGACTACACACACTTAAGGACATAGTCATAGTATAACATGATCACCTAACATCGTCAATAGAAGAACACATAATATCACCTTAATCACATATAGATAGATATGATCATACTTAATATAATTCAACTATACGAATCATCATTATATATCAAGTAGTTGCCGACAAGGACATAATCATTATAATACATACAGTAACGTCGCAGGGTCACGTAATTCACAGGTAATGCACATAACACCGCCACCATAGATGAACCATACCAATCACAACATAATTCAAGACCTACATTACATAAAAGAAAGATAATTAGGGAAGAGTACCACCAATCCATTGTCACCACTTCAATCATTAGCTAAATCATCCAATACAATACTCAAAGGCCCTTACCCATGGCCATGATCATCAATTCAATACAAAAATCATGATACTCAATGAATTTAAATCAATTCAATGTATATTTTTCAATATAAGACAACCTATACATAAGTCCAATACAATTCTTACATCATTCAATAGCCCAAAGAAAATTTCACTAGAATTCATAAGCATTGAGACAAGATCACTTAACCCATAAAATAGTCAAAATAAATATTGCATGGTTTGCATGGGTTCATGGGAATTATTGCTTTAAAACATTGTGTTAACATCAATTCAATCCTAAAACATTGATTCAAAACCTTTTATGCAAGAACCCATGGCTAGATCACAAAATTGGAGAATTCATGTTTTGATCATCTTTGAAATATCATTTGAATTGACTCCTTGAAGAAAGATATTTCTAGGATGAATAACCATACCTTAATTGTGATGAAAATCCCACAAGATTGATGGAGAAAAACTTGAGAATTCTATCTTCTTCCTTTGAGCTTCAAAGCCTCAACAATGGAGTTTTGGAGAGAGTGAATGGAGAGCTTTTGTTTTGAGTTGAGGGTTTAGATTTGATTGGTTAGTTTAGGGGTTTAAATAGGTCCTATAACCATCCATAATTAACCCCTAAATTAACAAAAAGACCCCTACATTCATTGGACAAATTAACAAACTCAAATTTGACTTAAAAACGACGCATCAAAATCTTGGACTTTGCTGCGCTTCGCGGAGGCACTTCCAAATATTATTTTTCAAAAATTCTTGGACAGAATGGTCTGTGACAGCCCCATGTCACAAGGCAAAACTTTTTCCTACAGCGTGACAGTTGCGCGTTGCGCAGCAGCATGCCAAATCTTGGCTGCTTGGCAGCTTCGCTGGCCCATGTTTGGGTCCTACTTAGGGACCCTTTTGATGGTCCCCGGGGTGTCGTTCTTGGACGTTTAGAACCTTTGTATGTCATTCTATGCGTAGGAACTCTCGGTACTGAATTTCACCTTCAAACAATCCCCCAAAACATCACTACAAAATACTACGACACACTAGTTCAACTTCGACTAGTTTCCAAACGTCTTGGACTTTTGACCTCCAAACACTTCAAATATTTAGATAATGCCTAATAGCACTATTATTAACCATTTTATGACTTTAAAACATCATGACACAAGTTTTAGGCTCTAGATCAACCTAGCTCATTTTTAGGGTGTAACAATACACTTGGACAACTTTCCTCCTCGAATGACACTTGCTATTCTTTTTAGACACTATCAAAAGATAAGAAACTCAATACTAGCAGCACATAACCATAACACAAAAGACACAAGACACACATGTAGGAGAGACATCGATTTCACATACTTTAAGAGACTCAAACACAACAAGAAGGTAGGAACTACTTCTACAACTTATCATGCAATAAGACTCACATTTTCATTTCATATCGGAGGAACTTCCTTCTCCACATGTTATCATGCTCATATACATAAGTTCTATACACATCATAACCATTTTTCACGAAAGAACAATTTAACCAAATTTTTAAAATCTTTAGAGTGAGCAACAATTTTTTTACAGTAAAATATGCTCAATTTTCCAAAAATGCAACTCTTAAGCAATTGATGAAACCATGACAATATGAAAGATAAAACCATATAAACTCAATTAAAACATAATCATAATTTAATGAAATGCACAATGCAAGGAATCAATGAAATTCAATTTCAACTAGACTCCTAAACAAAATGCAACATGCAACATGCTACTATGACATTCCATCTGTCAAGCTTGAATTGAATAGAAGAAATGAGACAATAAATCACCATTCTACTACTCACCATACTCCCCCACATAGAAGGAATTCATATAACTAAAGAGAGAAAACTATAAGTTACCTGCATTATCATCATCTTTCGGTTTTGTTCCTTTGGCTCGGAGAGCATAGATGCGATTCCTCTTTGGAGCACCACCATCCGGAACATTAGGAGGAAATTTCTTGGCCTCTCTTCCTCTAGGCGCAATAGTAGGACAATCTCTCACCTTGAGATTTCCTTCCCATAACCAAAGAACCCACTAGTACTGGTTAGACACTTCCAAAAGTGCTTCTTCCCAAAAGTAGCACAAGTATGCTTAACCACTTGGGAACCACCACCTCTCTCATAACAAGACTTAGGAGCACTAGAACCATCTTGATTTGGATCCCTCTTCTTATACTTAGGTTGAACTTGCCCATCGGTTCATCCCCTCTTAGCATCTCTACTTCTCCTCCCAAGTTTAGACTCTTCAATGGATATAGCATACATCATAAGCCTAGATAGTCATGTAACCATGGAGCATGGCTATACGAAAATCTTCCTTCACAATATCCGAAACACCGGTCAAGAACCTACTCATCTCATCCCTAGGGTTAGACACCAAGGATGGAGCATACTTAGACAATAGGATAAACTTTAAGGAATACTCCTCAACATTCATGCTACCTTGCCTAATGTTTATAAATTCCTCAATCTTAACCTCCCTCTTTTCACGGGGAAAGTACCTTTCTAAGAATGCTTTCTAAACTCTTCCCACTCTGAGGGACCCGATTCAACCGGTCTACTATCCTTCCATTGAGTTAACCATACTTGAGCAACATCTTTCAATTGATACGAAGCTAACTCCGCTTTTTCCCTAGAAGTCACTCCAATAGCATGCACTATCTTATACACCTCATCCAAGAAATCTTGGGTATCTTCTCCCACCTAACAACCAAAGAAAATAGGAGTATTCATCCTCACAAAGTCCCTCAATCTAGAGGTCATAGTACTCTCCATAGCATTGACCCTAGGCCCAATGTCTCTATTCACTTGAGTTGTCATAGTTATCTGTAGGGTAAGCAAAGCCTCTCTAATATCCCCATTATCCATAACCAGGGGAACCACCGGAACCTCATTACCTCCTTCCACAATAGGGACCTGATCACCTTGAGCACCTTGAACACCTTGAGGAACTTGCACACCTTGTGGCACTTGTCCACCTCGGGGAGGAAGTCCGTCATTCACATCATTCTCGTCAACCCTCCTAATCAGAGTTCTCCTCATATTCATCTTCCTAGAAACACAAGGAAAACACGAAGAAAAGGACACTCATAACTTTTAATCTCTACGACACTACATAGGAGAAGAAAAGAAGGAAAACTCTATCGTCCTATAGCCTCTCGCCCATAGATGTGTCGCGACTTACACCGATGGTCAAGAATCTACTATACGTGGCTTTTTGAGACTTTTTGATTCCTAAGACCACTTTCATAACCTTATGCTCTGATACAAAGTTTTTCACGATCCGAGAGTACCCCTAGAAGTTAGGGCATTCTCGAATCAAAACACGACATAGTCGACCTCTCGGAGGTATTGTACAAGACCTTTCGTACCATTCATTGCATATATGTATGAAAAGTAGAGAAGAATTAAAGTATTTCACACGAAATAATAATATTTCAAACTATCTCTTTTATAGAAAAAACATAATGAAAGGCTAAGTCTCAAAGTCGCCATCTTAGACATACGAATATATTGTGACACGGCCCATACTTCATCATATAGAAAATAGCTAAGTCTATTACAATTCTTTCAACAAGGAAATCTAAACATAAAGATGTTCTCGAATATAGTGAGGAAATACCAACTCTTTACTTGAATGAACAGTAATCCGAGCTTCCACTTCGAGACTCCTCTCAAATGCCACCTACGCTGATAGACAAAATGTATGGAATTAGTACAAACACTTGTACTAAGTATGGCATAACGCATAAAATCATGAGAAATGGACATTTGTATAAATCATGCTCATTTTGAGTAAAACATCATAGTATAAGTATAAGAACAACATTTAACACCTTAGAAACATATAATATATCACATAAGCATTTTAACAAATATTGAAGAATGTTACGGTGAACTATGTCACTTTACAGAGAACTAAGTTCAACTTCACAGTGACCTCTTTTAGCTTGCAACCCTCTCACCAAAGGTTATCCTAAGACTCACTTAAGTGACACGAAGAGAGACCGCCCATACACCCTCTCTAAGCACACCTAAATGATCCTTAAGACTACCTAAGATAAGATCATTCTTACTTTATTTGTTAAACTCCCTACCTAGAATTACTCTAAGGCTCACCAAGTAAGACATGAAGAGACCGTCCATACACCCTCTTCAAGCCTACCTAAGCAATCCTCAAAGATACTCTATATAAGTAACTTTTCATTATCATTCCATTACTAAAGTAATTATGTTCATTAAGTCATTTGGGAAACATTCATCACTTATAGACATTCACATAATGGTCTTTAAGAAGACCTAGGGCACTCAAACACTAATATCTTCAAAGCCTAATCGTGCAATGTCTAGATAGAGTCCCATTCCACTACCTAAATTTCATTGTACTTATCCAACACTTAGCATGTATCCCACGTTATGAGAATAGACAATAAGCGACATAGACCACACTAGCTATGCGTGGAATCCGGAGTCATGAACCTACTCCGATGGAGGGTGTTCTACTTGCCAAGGGTAGAACTAGGACACATCCCATGTAGGCACATGGTTAAGGAATATCAAGGTCTTTTATGCAATGTAGTCTCATTCTCAATTAGAGATACATTGTACTCTAGGCTCCTTCTTAAGTAGAGAGACAAACCATAACATATTCACTCGGTGCTAGCCTTTGTTCTCATAGAGTAAGTTCAATAAAAAGGGACATATGAAAAGGTACCATCTCTTAGTCAGTACCTAGTCATAATGCACTTACCAAAGATGGGTCCACTAGGGCTGTCACTCAATGGTCTATAAGGATAGCTCATTTTTAACCTTTTTTTTTTATATAGAAGGTTCCACATAAAAGTCATGCTTAGAAGGGCACCATCTTAAGTCTACCGATCCTAGAATTTCATTCAACATTCATCTTCATATCAGATACAAGACAAAGGTGCATAAGCCTACTAGGTCAAGATGTTCATAGTCATAATGTACATGTATCAAGTAAGGGACACAAGTCTACCAAGACAAGACACACACATCTTCACATATAGTATATCATTCTATAAGCATATAGGCATAACCAACATCAAAGGTCACCCTATTTGATACTACAAGATTATTAATATAACCGTCATAAGACTCTATAAAGTAGGAAGAATCATGGATTAACTTTAGGACTACATACACTTAAGGACATAGTCATAGTATAACATGATCACCTAACATCATCAATAGAAGAACACATAATATCACCTTAATCACATATAGATATATATGATCATACTTTGCATAATTTAACTATACAAATCATCCTTATATATCAAGTAGTTGCCGACAAGTCCATAATCATTATAATACATAAAGTAACGCCGACGAGGCCACGTAATTCACAAATATTGCATATAACACCGCCACCATAGGTGGACCATACCAATCACAACATAATTCAAAACCTACATTACATAAAAGAAAGAGAACTCGGGCAGCGTACCACCAATCCATTCTCACCACTTCAATCCATAGCTAAATAGTCCAATACAATACTCAAAGGCCCTTACCCATGGCCATGATCATCAATTCAATACAACAGTCATAATACTCAATGAATCTCAATCAATTCAATATAGATTTATCAATCTAAGACAACCTATACATCAATCCAATACAATTCTTACATCATTCAATAACGCAACAAAAATTTCATTAGAATTCAGAAGCATTGAGACAAGATCACTTAACCCATAAAATAGTCAAAATAAGGATTGCATGGTTTGCATGGGTTCATAGGAATTAGTGCTTTAAAACATTGCATTAACATCAATTCAATCCTAAAATATTGATTCAAAACCTTTTATGCAAGAACCCATGGCTACATCACAAAATTGGAGAATTCATTTTTTGATCATCTTTGAAAAATCATTGGAATTCACTTCTTGAAGGAAGAGATTTCAAGGATGAATAATCATACCTTAATTGTGATGAAAAGCCCACAAGATTGATGGAGAAAAACTTTGAGAATTCTATCTTCTTCCTTGGAGCTTCAAAGCTTCAAACAATGGAGTTTTGGAGAGAGTGAATGTAGAGGTTTTGTTTTGAGTTGAGGGTTTAGATTTGATTGGTGAGTTCAGGGGTTTAAATAGGCCCTATAACCGTCCATAATGTACCCCTAAATTATCCAAATGACCCCTACATTCATTGGACAAATAAACCAACTTAAATTTGACTTAAAAACGATGCAACACAATCTTGAACATTGCTCCGCATCGCGGAGGCACTTCTAAATCTAATTTTTTGAAAATTCTGTACAGAATGGTCCATAACATCCCCACGTAGCAAGGCAAAACATTTGCCTACTATGTGGCAGCTGCGCGTCGCGCAGAAGCATGCCAATTCTTGGTTGCTTGGCAGCTTCGCTGGCCAATGTTAGGGTCCTCCTCGGGGACCCTTTTGATGATCCCCGGGGCATAGTTCTCAAACTTCTCGACCTTTTGTATATAAGGCTCTGCGTAGGAACTCTCGGTACTGAATTTCACCTTTAAACCATCCTCCAAAACATCACTACTGAATACTACGACACACTAGTTCAACTTTGACTAGTTACCAAGCGTCTTGGACGTTCTTGGACTTTTGACCTCCAAACACTTCCAAACTTTGTATAATGCCTAAGAGAACTATTATTAACCATTTTATGACTTAAAACATCATGACACAAGTGTTAGTCTCTAGCTCAACCTAGCTCATTTTTAGGGTGTAACAGTACTCCCCCACTTGGACAACAATCGTCCTCGAATGCCACTTGCTATTCTTTTTAGACACTATGAAAAGATAAGAAACTCAAGGCTAGCAGCACATAACCATACCACACAATACACAATACACACATGTAGGAAAGACATCGATTTCACATACTTTTAGAGACAAAAACACAACAAGAAGGTAGGAACTACTTCTACAACTTATCATGCAATAAGACTCACATTTTCATTTCATATCGGAGGAACTTCCTTCTCCATATGTTATCATGCTCATATACATAATTTCTATACACATCATAACCATATTTCATGAAAGAACAATTTGACCAAATTTTCAAAATCTTTACAGTGAGCACCAATTTTTTACAGTGAAACATGCTCAATTTTCCAAAAATGCAACTCTTAAGCAATTTATGATGGAAGCATGACAATATGAGAGATAAAACCATATAAAATCAATTAAAACATAATCATAATTTCATGAAATGCACAATGCAACGAATCAATGAAATTCAATTTCAACTAGACTACTAAAAAAAATTCAACATGCAATATGCTACTATGACATTCCATCTCTCAAGCTTGAATTGAATACAAGAGATGAGACAACAAATCACCATTATACTACTCACCATACTCCCCCACTTAGAAGTAACTCATATAACTAAAGAGAAAATACTATAACTTACCGGCATCATCATCATCATCCGGTTTTGTTCCTTTGGCTCAGAGAGCATAAAAGCGATTCCTTTTTGGAGCACCACCATCCGGAAAATTAGGAGGAAATTTCTTGGACTCTCTTCCTCTAGACGCAATAGTAGGACAATCTCTCACCATGTGATCATCCTTCCCACAACTAAAGCACCCACTAGTACCGGCTCGACACTTCCCGAAGTGCTTCATCCCACAAGTAGTACAAGTAGGCTTAACCACTTGGGAACCACCACCTCTCTCATAGCTAGACTTAGGAGCACTAGAACCATCTTGATTTGGATCCCTCTTTTTAAACTTAAGTTGAACTTGCTCATTGGTTCTTCCCCTCATATCATATCTACTTCTCCTCCCAAGTTTAGACTCTTCAATGGATATAGCATACACCATAAGCCTAGATAGAGTCATGTCACCATGGAGCATGGTTGTACGACATTCTTCTTTCACAATATCCGAAACACCGATCAAGAACCAAATCATCTCATCCCTAGGGTTAGACATCAAGGATGGAGCATACTTAGACAATAGGATAAACATTAAGGAATACTCCTCAACATTCATGCTACCTTGCCTAAGGTTTATAAATTCCACAATCTTAACCTCCCTCTTTTCACGGGTAAAGTACCTTTATAAGAATGCTTCCTTAAACTCTTACCACTCTAAGAGACCAGATTCAACCGGTCTACTATCCTTCCATTGAGTAAACCATACTTGAGCAACATCTTTAAATTGATACGAAGCTAACTCCGCTTTCTCCCTAGACTTCACTCCCATAACATGCACTATCTGATACACCTCATCCAAGAATGCATGGGGATCTTCTACAACCTTAGAACCTAAGAAGATAGGAGGATTCATCCTCACAAAGTCCCTCAATCTTTAGGTCATAGTACTCTCCATAGCATTAACCCTAGGTCCGATGTCTCTATTCACTTGAGTTGTCACAGTTCTGGCTGGGGTAAGGAGAGCCTCTCTAATATCCCCATTAGCCGTAACCGAGGGAATAATCGAAACCTCATTACCTCCTTTCATAATAGGGACCTGATCACCTTGAGAACCTTGAACACCTTGAGGAACTTGCATACCTTGTGGCACTTGTCCACCTCGGGGAGGAAGTCCCCCATTCACATCATTCTCATCAACCCTCCTAGCTGGTGTCCTCCTCGTATTCATCTTCCTAGAAACACAAGGAAAACCATAATAAAAGGACACTCTACGGCACGATATAGAAGTAGAAAAGAAGGGAAACTCTATCGTCCTATCGTCTCTCGCACATTGATGTGTCTCGACTCACACCGATGGTCAAGATTCTACTAGATCTGACTTTTTGAGACATTTTAATTCCTAATACCATTTTCATAACCTTATGCTCTGATACAGAGTTTGTCACGACCCGATAGTACCCCCTAGAAGTTAGGGCATTGTCGAATCGAAACACGGCGTACTCAACCTCTCGGAGGTCTTGTACAAACCCTTTCGTACCATTCATTACATACATGTATGAAAAGTAGTGGGGAATTAAAACTTTTCACATGAAATAATAGTACTTCAAAATATCTCTTTTATAGAAAAAACATAATGAAAGGCTAAGTCTCAAAGTCGCCATCTTAGACATACGAATATATTAGGACAGAGTCAATACTTCATCATATAGAAAATAGCTAAGTCTATTACAATACTTTCAATAAGGAAATCTAATGTCACGCCTCAAAACCCATTAAGACGGACAGGCACCCGATGCCCTAAAGGCCCGAGAGAACCAACCTACAACCTGTTCTTACTGAGCATATACTATAACAATTGAGACAAGTTAACTTTGGATGCAGCGATACAAACCAACGTAAGTAGATCCAAAAGTTATATACAAGACTTGGCCGTGTAGGCCACAACTCCTTAAGACACAACTGAACCATGTACATACGTCTACAAAGCCTCTAAAAGATAGAAGACTAGAGTAGGTCGGGACAGACCCCGCCTTACCCTTAACTACGATACAATACCAAACGAATTTACCAAGGACTTAATAAAGCTCCGAATCAACTTGGAGCTCACCAAAAGTAGCAGAATTTCGAGTGCTTCTACTGAGGAGGTCTACTAGCTGGAGTACCTGAGCCTGCAGCATGAAATGCAGCGTCCCCAATACGGGACGTCAGTACGAAAAATGTACTGAATATGTAAGGCAAAAAGTATATGTAATACAAGGCACAAATGAAATCAAGTAGCAACATATGAGTGCATAGATTAGGAGAGAAGACCACCTTTGCTTACTCTTGTGGAATCAAGTAAGCTAGATTCTTTTCTTTACCTTCTTTGTATGTTATAATCTTTGTTGGGCATGTGATACAAGTGACCAGCTGATCAGTGGTAGAAGAGGATGACCCATGCTAGGCGTATTAACCCCTGGGATGCGGTCCTCATAATTACACAACTTGGGATCGGCCCATGCTAGGCTTTCGCCCCTGAGCTGCCACCCTTCTATACCAATAGGGATCGGCCCATGCTAGGCTTTCGCCCCTGAGCTGCCACCCTTAATTAAATAGATTTCTTCACTTAGATTCTTTAATCTTTGAGATTATTGTTAATCAGTTCATAACTCTTTTGAGATGTTATTTTGGATAATCGTAACACTTTGAGATGTTGATTTGGTGGTCATAATCATCTTGGAGACATGAAATTACGAAACAGTAGTGGAATACATGAAAACAATACTTTGAGGCAGTAACAATGACATAAGGAGCTATGAAACATCAACACCTTACTTTAAGACCTTAATGGCACAATTGACTTCAATTGGCTTAGGAGAAGGATTCATTAAACTTTCTTTTGCAAATACAATTTCTATAACAGCACAAGGGGAAATTACACAAGTATAGAGTAGTGAACATATAATAAAGTAGTTCCATGTACTTAGAATGGGGAAAGAAATATTGTTAGCTATTTGGAGATAGTACGCTGCCACCATGCTTTCTTTTCTAGAAATAGAACTTATGAGAATCACTTCATTGATATTAATTGCAGGTGGCAGATTTCATGCCAAAAGGATATAGA
>JABWTJ010000922.1:0-198859 GCA_016801875.1 Solanum sitiens | reverse complement strand
AGTGTCACGTACCGACACATAGTATTAGGGGATCGGAGTGTCACGTTTTGACACATAGTATTAGGGGGGTCGGAGTGTCACGTTCCGACACATAGTATTAGGGGATCGGGTGTCACAAACCGACACGTAGAATTAGGGGATCGGAGTGTCACGTACCGACACATAGTATTAGGGGATCGGGTGTCACGAACCGACACGTAGAATTAGGGGATCGGAGTGTCACGTTCGACACATAGTAGTAGGGATCGGGTGTCACGACCGACACGTAGAATTAGGGGATCGGAGTGTCACGTTCCGACACTAGTAGTAGGGGATCGGAGTGTCACGTACCGACACAAGAGGAAGAAAGATAATGAATCTTGAGAGATGTTAAAATACTCAATGTAATGAACCTAATTTCCCAAATGAGTGTGGTATTGAGGCTTGAGTCCTCATGGATGAACTTGGTAGTACTTATTGATGATTATAGTACTTGTTGCTACATGTTGAGTATTGTAGTTGATTTATGATATGAACTGATATATACTGTTTTCTATTTTGAGTTGGCCGATGATACCTACTCAGTACTTGTGTTTTGTACTGACCCCCTACTTGTTGTTTCTTTCTTTGTTATTTGGGGAATGCAGCAAACGTACCGTCGTCTTCAACTCAGCAGCAATTCTAGCCAGTCTTCACTACACCGGATTTCAGGGTGAGCTAATGCTTCTAGCTTGGACTGGATCTTCTCTTCAATGTCTTGATGCCTTGAACTTCCGGCATGGACTAGCCTTTTATTTATTTTAGCTTCTTAGATACTTTTAGATTAGTAACTTGAGGATAGATGTTCTTGTGATGATGACTTCCAGATTTTGGGGATAATGAGTTTTAAGTCTTCCGCTTTGTATTTTGTTCAATATGTTGGGGTTTTAGATTGGTTGGTTCGCTCACATAGTAGGATAAGTGTGGGTGCCACTCGCGGCTCGATTTTGGGTCGTGACAGTACTCCCCTAAACGGCCTTCTCTTTGCCTACCGGTTTCCACTTTAGGATGGCATAGTCTGGGCTTACCTACTCTCAGAATATTTCCATAGCAAACCTTCTAAAGATGATTATTATAACATTATTAAAACATAATAGACAATTATAATCAACAAGAGATTATCAGGAATAAAGCAGTTTAGCTACTCATGTATAAAAATGAGTATACCTGTTCTTGTAGATTTTCCATATCTGATTTGTTTTCCATAACTATTATTTTATTTACTAGCTCTGATACCAATTTGGGGGGTGGAAGCGGAATGAGAGAAAAGAATAGAGAGAAGGGGGCTTGTTTTATTTATGAAGGCAAATGCCTCCTTTTATACAAAATCCTAATGACCTTTCATTCTTACTAAAGGATGATTGGCCTTTACTATTTACACAGTTACTTGACTCTTACTATTTACACAGTAACTTGACCTATACTATTTACACAGTGATACGTCTTTAGTAATTCATTAATTATTACAAAACTACAAAACAAGACAAAATACTTTATATCTTTTGAATCTTTTCTTTATTATCTCTATGTCTGCCATATCTCTTTGTCTTTGTCTGCCACCTTTGTACTTTTCTTCTTATCTTCTTGCAACGTGTTTATCTTCTGCAGTATCTCTTTTTTCTTTTTACATATTTCTATTCCAGCTGTACATCTGGTATCTCTGTTACTTCTTCACGATTGCATTTTGAACAACGATGATCTGAATATTTATGACTAATTATCTTACAATATCTGGTTAATAAATTTTGAGAAATAAATTCTTTTTTCAAGGCTCTTGTAGTGGGTTTTTCTTCTGGTCTAAGCAATGATAATATCCATTGTTGTACTTCTGCCATATCTGCTTCTCTTACAGTCCTTGAATTTGAATAAATTATTACTTGTTCTCTAGCATAATAGCTCCATATAGCATTACCATTTAAATAATTGTCTGCTAATTCTTGGATAATAGTAGAGATTCCAATAATTCTTTTATTTGCGTAGAAATCTGGTATTTCTATTATAGGTATTTCTGGTTGTATTGATATATCTTCTGGTATTAACATAGTTCTTGTCAATCCTAGCTTCACAACTTGGATCACTGGTTTTATCTCATCATATAATATCTCTGCTGGTGCTGTGTAGAATTTTATGAAAAATAAATCTCCTTTTGTAATTCTTTTATAGGTTAAAAATGCCTTATGTATTTCTGGTATTCCTTGTAACTCTTCTCCATCGTATGTATATACAGTACTAAGTAAGCCATAGTGGTAACATGTTTTAACTAGATTTGAATTGGTTTTTGGCTGGGCAATGAGTTTATTATATCCTTGTAATTTTTGGGTTATATAGTCTTGGTTTAGGTCTGTGGTTGTAACTGGCTCTGAT
The DNA here is from genome assembly GCA_016801875.1 of Solanum sitiens. Taxonomy (NCBI): domain Eukaryota; kingdom Viridiplantae; phylum Streptophyta; class Magnoliopsida; order Solanales; family Solanaceae; genus Solanum; species Solanum sitiens. The sequence continues at coordinate 196,477 of JABWTJ010000922.1, read as the reverse complement.
ACCAATTTTGGGGGGTGGAAGCGGAATGAGAGAAAAGAATAGAGAGAAGGGGGCTTGTTTTATTTATGAAGTCAAATGCCTCCTTTTATACAAAATTCTAATGACCTTTCATTCTTACTAAAGGATGATTGGCATTTACTATTTACACAGTTACTTGACTCTTACTATTTACACAGTAACTTGACCTATACTATTTACACAGTGATACATCTTTTACTATTCATGAATAGTAATTCATGAATTATTACAAAACTACAAAACAAAATAAAACAAGACAAACTACTTTATATCTTTTGAATCTTTTCTTTATTATCTCTATGTCTGCCATATCTCTTTACCAATTTGGGGGGAGGGGGGGTGGAAGCGGAATGAGAGAAAAGAATAGAGAGAAGGGGGCTTGTTTTATTTATGAAGGCAAATGCCTCCTTTTATACAAAATCCTAATGACCTTTCATTCTTACTAAAGGATGATTGGCCTTTACTATTTACACAGTTACTTGACTCTTACTATTTACACAGTAACTTGACCTATACTATTTACACAGTGATACGTCTTTTACTATTAATGAATAGTAATTCATGAATTATTACAAAACTACAAAACAAAACAAAACAAGACAAACTACTTTATATCTTTTGAATCTTTTCTTTATTATCTCTATGTCTGTCACTCTGTAAATAATAAAGGCCAATCATCCTTTAGTAAGAATGAAAGGTCATTAGGATTTTGTATAAAAGGAGGCATTTGCCTTCATAAATAAAACAAACCCCCTTCTCTCTATTCTTTTCTCTCATTCCGCTTCCACCCCCCCAAATTGGTATCAGAGCTAGTAAATAAAATAATAGTTATGGAAAACAAATCAGATATGGAAAATCTACAAGAACAGGTATACTCATTTTTATACATGAGTAGCTAAACTGCTTTATTCCTGATAATCTCTTGTTGATTATAATTGTCTATTATGTTTTAATAATGTTATAATAATCATCTTTAGAAGGTTTGCTATGGAAATATTCTGAGAGTAGGTAAGCCCAGACTATGCCATCCTAAAGTGGAAACCGGTAGGCAAAGAGAAGGCCGTTTAGGGGAGTACACAGAGTTGAGGCGCTGTTAGGGTAACTGATTGAAGAAGAAAACCATAGTAGTGACTAGACGAGATGATTATTAAATTGTTATTATTACATAATAAATAAGTATAATCTATGAAGAGGTTAAAGGGAATAAAATTTTAGCGAAAATATGAAAAAATGACTACCTATTTATTAAATGATGATATTAATTACATGATATTATTATTCTATATATTAAAAGATCTTGATGCTGATATAAGAAGAATAATCTATGATAAATTAGTAACATATGAAATAATTGAAGAAACAATTTATGGCTGGTCAGAATTAATTATCTCAGATGATTTTGATCTTGACTATTTATATGATGATCTAGAATTATACAGAGATCAATGATAGATTATAGATATTTACAACTTTGGAGAAAAACTAAAGAAGAAATAGATCTACTAGAAAAATTATTAATTGAAAATGTAAATAAATATTTCTATTTTAAAGAAGAAGAATATTTAGAATATATAGAAAACAACGCTAAGGAAATACAAAGATTAAATCTAATTAAAAAAGAATATTATGAAAAAACAATTTCTTAAAATATGAAGAATAATTCAAATAAAGCAATTATTAAGATAAAAAGAAAAATACAAAAGACACAGAAAAAATTAAATAATTTATATATAAAATATGAATTATTAAAGATTACTAAAAAAGATACTATTAAAGAAAATTTGTTGATAGATATAGTTTCTAAAACAGAGTATAAATATATTTGTTATTTGAAAAAACAATATGAACAGAGAAATATATAAACAACAACTGATAGACAAATAAGTGAAAAAAGATACGAATTAGAATTTATAAACAAAAGAATAGAAGAAAATATATTTGCAGGAATAAGTAGTAAAGTAATATCAATACAAAGAAAAGTTCTATTTAAGTTAGAAATACAAATAAATTGCTTAGAATATAAATTACAACATGATATAAGTTATAATAATGAATATAATGAATAAAGAAGAATTTGCAGTAGACGAAAAAATATATGAAAATCAAGAAGGATTAATAATAAAAATAATATTCTCAAATTTAGGAAGAAGATATAAAAAAATAGGAGATAAATTATATTTAATGCTAGAAAAAGAAACAGCAAAATTAGAAGATAGTTTAACAGCTATGATAAGAATAACAAAAGAAAATGAAGAAATAGATAAAACCAAAGAGATTGAAAAAATAAAAATACAAGCAAAACAAGAAGTACAATATATAGAAGAATTAAAAAATACAAAAATAAGTGAATTAGAAAAAGAATTAGCTAAGTTAAAATTATTATATGAAAATAAACAAAAAGAGAAACAAATAGAAAAAGAAAAAGAAAAAGAATTTGAATTGACACAAGAAATAAATAAAATGAAACAAATATTAAATGAAAATCTTGAAATAGACAAAATAAATGAGATAAATGAATCAGATACAATAAATGATCAAAAATCAGAAATAAGTGATATAAGTGAAACATATACAGAAATTCTAGAACAAGTAAATAAGCCGAAAAAATTAGAAATAAATACAGGAGATATAAATAAACCAGGAACATCAAGAGTTAAAACTCCAGATAATAGTCCTAGGAGTAGTCCTAGAAGAAGTAATCCTAGAAGATCAACACCAACCTATTATACAGAAAGTTATGAAAGATCAGACAGAGCAAATACAATATGGAATAGTAGATTAAATAAAAAATGGATACCTAGACCAATAATTGAACAAAATAACTTTTTAGATTTAGACTGTGTGATAGATATAAATAAAGTAATTTTATTATGGGTAGAAAATATATCTAAACAACTAGTTGATAATAAAATAGCAATAAAAGAAACACCAGGATATATAGAAAGAACATTTGTAGGAACAACAAAATTATGGATAGAAAATTTACCATCAGAAAGTATAGCAACACTTAGGAGTGATAAAAAATAGATGGATCAACAGCAACAACAAATATAGATATATTAGATAAATATGAATTAGCCATAAGAAATGAATTTGGAGGTATGACTACAGAAATACAAGAACAAAATAAAGAAAAAATAATAAATAGACAATTAATGTCAAAATTAGCAATATGTAATATGTGTTACATAGAAGAATATACATGTGCATTTAAAGAATATTATTACAAAGCAAGATATAATATAAATGAAGCAAAAGAAATAAGACAACAATATTTTACAAAATTACCAGAACCATTTAGTACAAACGTAATTAAAGATTGGAATAATGAAGGAATAACAGATACTCTAGGAGCTAGAATAAAATTTTTACAACAATGGTTTATCCAATTATGTGAAAATCAAAAAGAAAAATTAAAAATGGAAAAAGTATTAATAAAAAATCTAGCATGTTGTAAAAACAAGATAGCACCACAATTTGGTTGTAAAGATAAATATTATAAAAAACCTAGAAAATATAAAAATTATAGAAAAACTAAAACCAGATATAAATATAAAAATCCAAGAAAAAGATATTATGTAAAAAATTATAAAATAAAAAGATCATATAGACCAAAAAGAAAATTATCAGATTGTACTTGTTACAATTGTGGAAAGTTAGGACATTTAGCTAGAGACTGTAAATTACCTAAAAACTTAAAAGGTAAACAAATTGCAGAAATAATTATGAATGATGAAAAATATATGCAGATAGATTACATAGATTATGAATTAAGTGAAAATGATAGTATATATGAATTATCTGACATTGAATCCGAAAATATAGAAATAAATATGAAATTAAATAATGAATGATAAAAGAAGAAATATAATGACTGAAAATGATATAAAAATAATATCTAAAGAAGAATATCAAAATGAAGAATTAGCAGAACAAAAAATTATATTTGATAATAAAATTTTTCAACAAATAAAAAATAAAGAATTAGATTTAAGCGTAGATAAAGTACTTGAGATACCTACTTTAAAAAATTGGTTTAAAAGACAAAAAGAAGAATACTATGTAGTTAGTCAAAACGAACATATTGTAGATTGTAAATATACAAAAGGAAAAGCACAAATACCTATATTAAATAAGAGAATAATAAATAAAGAAATACAAGATATAAAAGCTAAAACACCTATAAAATATGTACATTTAGGAGGAACAGAAATACTAATAAAAGCATGTTTTAGAGAAGGAATAGATACACCTATTGAAATATATTTAGCAGATGATAGAATAATACACCCTATAGAAAAAAGTGTAATTAGTGCGGTAAAAGGAAATTTAATATACCAAAAATTTTGAATTTATAATAAGTGCAAATTACTCAATAGCATTAACAGATAGAAACATAGATAAATCATTAGTATTATATTGGAAACTATCAGGAATAGAATTAGCACCAGGAAGTAAAATATTTACAGCAAGATGTAAAAATCTATATATATTAACAACAAAACATAAAGTAATGGCAAAAAATAAAATTGACAGAATAAAAATAGAAAACCCTTTTGACCAAGTAATTATAATAATAGATAATAATGATTATAGTTATGAAGAAATTGACATGGAAGAAGATTTTGAAATAGTAAAAGAAAGAATAAGCACTTCAAGCATACCAAATATATTAAATAGAACTACTTCATCAAAAGCCAGTACGTCCAAAAGAAAATATGAAATTCCTAAAATATTAAATACAGAAGAAGAAACACCGAACCATTATTTTATAACTGAAATAATTAATGAAAAGAGATATAGGATATTAATAAATACAGGACAAGAAGATAATTACATAATTAGAGAATTACTTTTAGATACAGAAATTATAAAAACAGGACATGTATGCCCTGGATTACCTAGTGAAATTGTAACTAAATGAAGAAATAGTAGAAAAAGAAATAATTATAGGAGGAATATTATTATTAATACCATTTAAAATTTATCAAGGAAATCAAAATATTACTTTAGGAATAAAATGGTTAGATCAATTTAAACCATATAAAATAGAAGATGAACAATTAATCATAACCTGTCAAAATAAGAAAATAATTATAAAAAGAACAAAATGAGTAATGAAGATATATATACTTGCAAAAATTACTGTAGAAGGCTATAACAACAGATATTATACACCTATGATAGATACAGGAGCAGAGACAAATATATGTAAATATAATTGTTTACCAGAAGGTAAATGGGAAAAATTAAAAACACCTATGGTAGTAACAGGATTCAACAATGAAAGTAGTATGATTACATATAAAGCAAAAAATATAAAAATACAAATATGGGATAAAATCTTAATAATAGAAGAAATGTATAATTTTGAATTTACAACAAAAGATATGTTATTAGGAATGCCATTTTTAGATAAAATATATCCTCATATTATAACAAAAACTCATTGGTGGTTTACTACACCATGTGGATACAAAATAGGAGCAAAAAGAGTAAATAATAAACAAAGAAAACCAAAAGAATGGATAAAAGGAAGTGAAAAAATAAATCAAGAAATGGAAAATATAAATAGCAAACAAATAAACCAAATAGAAATTATCATATTTATAATAGATAAGGTTAAAATAATAAATGAACAATTAGAACTATTATATAGCGAAAATCCATTAGAAGGATGGGAAAAGCATAAGACAAAAGTAAAAATTGAATTAATAGATGAAAATAGTATAATAATGAAAAAACCATTAAAATACAATTTTGATGATTTAAATGAATTTAAAATGCATATAGATGAACTATTAAAAAATAATTATATACAAGAGAGTAATAGTAAACATACAAGTCCAGCATTTATAGTAAATAAACATAGTGAGCAAAAAAGAGGTAAAAGTAGAATGGTTATAGATTATCGTAATCTAAATGCTAAAACTAAAACTTATAATTATCCAATACCGAATAAGATATTAAAAATAAGACAGATACAAGGATATAATTACTTCAGTAAATTTGATTGTAAATCAGGATTTTATCATTTAAAACTAGAAGAAGAATCTAAACAACTAACAGCATTCACAGTACCACAAGGTTTCTATGAATGGAATGTTTTACCATTTGGATATAAAAATGCACCAGGTAGATATCAACATTTTATGGATAACTATTTTAATCAATTAGAAAATTGCATAGTTTATATAGATGATATATTACTATTCTCTAGAACACAAGATGAACATATTAGGTTATTAGAAAAATTTATATATATAATTAAACAATCAGGTATAAGTTTAAGTAAAAAGAAAGCAGAAATTATGAAATCACAGATAGAATTCCTAGGAATACAAATAGATAAAAATGGTATAAAAATGCAAACTCATATAGTACAAAAAATAATTAATCTTAATGAAGATATAGATACAAAAAAGAAATTACAATCCTTTTTAGGATTAGTAAACCAAGTAAGAGAATATATACCAAAATTAGCAGAATATTTAAAACCACTACATCAAAAACTTAAGAAAGATGTTGAATATCATTTTGATAAAAAAGATAAACAACATATAAGAAATATTAAGGATTTATGTAAAAAAATTACCAAAACTTTATTTTCCTGATGAAAATAAGATATTTATTTATATAGTTGAAACAGATTCAAGCAATCATAGCTATGGTGGAGTTTTAAAATATAAATATGAAAATGATAAAATGGAACACCATTGTAGATATTATTCAGAATCTTATACAGAAGCACAAATAAAATGGGAAATAAATAGAAAAGAATTATTTGCATTATATAAATATTTATTAGCATTTGAACCATATATTGTTTATAATAAATTTATTGTAAGAACAGATAACACACAAGTAAAATGGTGGATAACTAGAAAGATAGAGGATTCAGTTACAACAAAAGAAATAAGGAGATTGGTATTAAATATATTAAATTTTACATTTACAATTGAGGTAATTAAAACTGACAAAAATATGGTTGCAGATTACCTATCAAGACAAAGGTACACAAACTGAACAAGAAAAAGATATGATGGAAGAGATACTCAAATCCATTACTACACTTTGTAATAAAGTGGACAGTATGGACAAAGAGATACAAAAGCTAAAGACTAATGAAGTTAATCTGAAGTCTAAAGCTAAAGATAGTAGTCAGCAGCATGACTATAAAAATGCGGAGCTATGTCGATCGGAAGACAATAAAACTCCAGAGCTAGTAGGAGACGTTGGGAAACTCCAAAAAACCCAAAAAAATTTATCTAACATTGCAGGTACAAGTGCAGGTACAGTTGGACAACCTACAAAATCACAATACAAAAATACCAATTTAAATACTATGTTTACAAACCCATTTACTCCAAAAATACAAAGACCAGTTATGACACCCCCCCAAGTAAATACCTATGCAGCAAGCCTACACCAAGATAAAAAGATATACAACCATTTGTCCCAAACCTACATACAAAATATATATAAAATCCAAACATTCTTAAACCAAAATCCAAGGTCAGTTACAACCACAGACCTAAACCAAGACTATATAACCCAAATATTACAAGGATATAATAAACTCATTGCCCAGCCAAAAACCAATTCAAATCTAGTAAAAACATGTTACCACTATGGCTTACTTAGTACTGTATATACATACGATGGAGAAGAGTTACAAGGAATACCAGAAATACATAAGGCATTTTTAACCTATAAAAGAATTACAAAAGGAGATTTATTTTTCATAAAATACTACACAGCACCAGCAGAGATATTATATGATGAGATAAAACCAGTGATCCAAGTTGTGAAGCTAGGATTGACAAGAACTATGTTAATACCAGAAGATATATCAATACAACCAGAAATACCTATAATAGAAATACCAGATTTCTACGCAAATAAAAGAATTATTGGAATCTCTACTATTATCCAAGAATTAGCAGACAATTATTTAAATGGTAATGCTATATGGAGATATTATGCTAGAGAACAAGTAATAATTTATTCAAATTCAAGGACTGTAAGAGAAGCAGATATGGCAGAAGTACAACAATGGATATTATCATTGCTTAGACCAGAAGAAAAACCCACTACAAGAGCCTTGAAAAAAGAATTTATTTCTCAAAATTTATTAACCAGATATTGTAAGATAATTAGTCATAAATATCCAGATCATCGTTGTTCAAAATGCAATGGTGAAGAAGTAACAGAGATACCAGATGTACAGCTGGAATAGAAATATGTAAAAAGAAAAAAGAGATACTGCAGAAGATAAACACGTTGCAAGAAGATAAGAAGAAAAGTACAAAGGTGGCAGACAAAGACAAAGAGATATGGCAGACAGAGAGATAATAAAGAAAAGATTCAAAAGATATAAAGTAGTTTGTCTTGTTTTGTTTTGTTTTGTAGTTTTGTAATAATTCATGAATTACTATTCATGAATAGTAAAAGACATATCACTGTGTAAATAGTATAGGTCAAGTTACTGTGTAAATAGTAAGAGTTAAGTAACTGTGTAAATAGTAAAGGCCAATCATCCTTTAGTAAAGAATGAAAGGTCATTAGGATTTTCTATTTTTATTCTGTCAATTTTATTTTTTGCCATTACTTTATGTTTTGTTGTTAATATATATAGATTTTTACATCTTGCTGTAAATATTTTACTTCCTGGTGCTAATTCTATTCCTGATAGTTTCCAATATAATACTAATGATTTATCTATGTTTCTATCTGGTAATGCTATTGAGTAATTTGCACTTATTATAAATTTAAATTTTTGGTATATTAAATTTCCTTTTACCGCACTAATTACACTTTTTTCTATAGGGTGTATTATTCTATCATCTGCTAAATATATTTCAATAGGTGTATCTTTTTCTTCTCTAAAACATGCTTTTATTAGTATTTCTGTTCTTCCATATTTTATAGGTGTTTTAGCTTTTATATCTTGTATTTCTTTATTTATTATTCTCTTATTTAATATAGGTATTTGTGCTTTTCCTTTTGTATATTTACAATCTACAATATGTTCGTTTTGACTAACTACATAGTATTCTTCTTTTTGTCTTTTAAATCAATTTTTTAAAGTAGGTATCTCAAGTACTTTATCTACGCTTAAATCTAATTCTTTATTTTTTATTTGTTGAAAAATTTTATTATCAAATATAACTTTTTGTTCTGCTAATTCTTCATTTTGATATTCTTCTTTAGATATTATTTTTATATCATTTTCAGTCATTATATTTCTTCTTTTATCATTTCATTATTTAATTTCATATTTATTTCTATATCTTCGAATTCAATGTCAGATAATTCATATATACTATCATTTTCACTTAATTCATAATCTATGTAATCTATCTGCATATTTTTTCATCATTCATAATTATTTCTGCAATTTGTTTACCTTTTAAGTTTTTGGGTAATTTACAATCTCTAGCTAAATGTCCTAACTTTCCACAATTGTAACAAGTACAATCTGATAATTTTCTTTTTGGTCTATATGGTCTTTTTATTTTATAATTTTTTACATAATATCTTTTTCTTGGATTTTTATATTTATATCTGGTTTTAGTTTTTCTATAATTTTTATATTTTCTAAGTTTTTTATAATATTTATCTTTACAACCAAATTGTGGTGCTATCTTTTTTTACAACATGCTAGATTTTTTATTAATACTTTTTCCATTTTTAATTTTTCTTTTTGATTTTCACATAATTGGATAAACCATTGTTGTAAAAATTTTATTCTAGCTCCTAGAGTATCTGTTATTCCTTCATTATTCCAATCTTTAATTACGTTTGTACTAAATGGTTCTGGTAATTTTGTAAAATATTGTTGTCTTATTTCTTTTGCTTCATTTATATTATATCTTGCTTTGTAATAATATTCTTTAAATGCACATGTATATTCTTCTATGTAACACATATTACATATTGCTAATTTTGACATTAATTGTCTATTTATTATTTTTTCTTTATTTTGTTCTTGTATTTCTGTAGTCATACCTCCAAATTCATTTCTTATGGCTAATTCATATTTATCTAATATATCTATATTTGTTGTTGCTGTTGATCCATCTATTTTTTATCACTCCTAAGTGTTGCTATACTTTCTGATGGTAAATTTTCTATCCATAATTTTGTTGTTCCTACAAATGTTCTTTCTATATATCCTGGTGTTTCTTTTATTGCTATTTTATTATCAACTAGTTGTTTAGATATATTTCATAGCCATAATAAAATTACTTTATTTATATCTATCACACAGTCTAAATCTAAAAAGTTATTTTGTTCAATTATTGGTCTAGGTATCCATTTTTTATTTAATCTACTATTCCATATTGTATTTGCTCTGTCTGATCTTTCATAACTTTCTGTACAATAGGTTGGTGTTGATCTTCTAGGATTACTTCTTCTAGGACTACTCCTAGGACTATTATCTGGAGTTTTAACTCTTGATGTTCCTGGTTTATTTATATCTCCTGTATTTATTTCTAATTTTTTCGGCTTATTTACTTGTTCTAGAATTTCTGTATATGTTTCACTTATATCACTTATTTCTGATTTTTGATCATTTATTGTATCTGATTCATTTATCTCATTTATTTCGTCTATTTCAAGATTTTCATTTAATATTTGTTTCATTTTATTTATTTCTTGTGTCAATTCAAATTCTTTTTCTTTTTCTTTTTCTATTTGTTTCTCTTTTTGTATATTTTCATATAATAATTTTAACTTAGCTAATTCTTTTTCTAATTCACTTATTTTTATATTTTTTAATTCTTCTATATATTGTACTTCTTGTTTTGCTTGTATTTTTATTTTTTCAATCTCTTTGGTTTTATCTATTTCTTCATTTTCTTTTGTTATTCTTAACATAGCTGTTAAACTATCTTCTAATTTTGCTGTTTCTTTTTCTAGCATTAAATATAATTTATCTTCTATTTTTTTATATCTTCTTCCTAAATTTGAGAATATTATTTTTATTATTAATCCTTCTTGATTTTCAAATATTTTTTCGTCTACTGCAAATTCTTCTTTATTCATTATATTCATTATTATAACTTATATCATGTTGTAATTTATATTCTAAGCAATTTATTTGTATTTCTAACTTAAATAGAACTTTTCTTTGTATTGATATTACTTTACTACTTAATTCTGCAAATATATTTTCTTCTATTCTTTTGTTTTTAAATTCTAATTCGTATCTTTTTTAACTTATTTTGTCTATCAGTTGTTGTTTATATATTTCTCTGTTCATATTGTTTTTTCAAATAACAAATATATTTATACTCTGTTTTAGAAATTATATCTATCAACAAATTTTCTTTAATAGTATCTTTTTTAGTAATCTTTAATAATTCATATTTTATATATAAATTATTTAATTTTTTCTGTGTCTTTTGTATTTTTCTTTTTATCTTAATAATTGCTTTATTTGAATTATTCTTCATATTTTAAGAAAATATTTTTTCATAATATTCTTTTTTAATTAGATTTAATCTTTGTATTTCCTTAGCGTTGTTTTCTATATATTCTAAATATTCTTCTTCTTTAAAATAGAAATATTTATTTACATTTTCAATTAATAATTTTTCTATTAGATCTATTTCTTCTTTAGTTTTTCTCCAAAGTTGTAAATATCTATAATCTATCATTGATCTCTGTATAATTCTAGATCATCATATAAATAGTCAAGATCAAAATCATCTGAGATAATTAATTCTGACCAGCCATAAATTGTTTCTTCAATTATTTCATATGTTACTAATTTATCATAGATTATTCTTCTTATATCAGCATCAAGATCTTTTAATATATAGAATAATAATATCATGTAATTAATATCATCATTTAATAAATAGGTAGTCATTTTTTCATATTTTCGCTAAAGTTTTATTCCCTTTAACCTCTTCATAGATTATACTTATTTATTATGTAATAATAACAATTTAATAATCATCTTGTCTAGTCACTACTATAGTTTTCTTCTTCAATCAGTTACCCTAACAGCGCCTCAACTCTGTGTACTCCCATTTTCACTATTACTAAACAATCCATACAAAAACTACAAAAGGAGAAAGAATGAAATGGGTAGTGAAGTAAGTAAGAAAGTTTACTCACCGCGGGGTGTTAATAATAAAATAATGTCACACCATCAAATTGACAAATCCATTTACTAGTTTCCAACCTATCCAGAAAATCCTAAGAAAAAAAAAGACACATAAATTTAATTGACCAATAAAATCAACTGATCCTAACAACCCATTAGAGTGCACCAATACAGTAAAAAAAGTTACAAAAAAAATTGGGCAAAAAATTCAATAGGAATTGAATTACATGTGTGTGATCCTTCTACCATGATTTGCACTCCTCTACAAGAGAGCCACGTGTGATTCCGCCACACATGTTTGTGATTTTAACTCCTATTGCTCTCTTTGTAAATTTCTAATAATGAAATCATAAATTCGCAAACAAGGAACGGAAAATAACAGGTTATTTTCTAGGAAATTCCAATGGTAATTCTAGTTTGTAATCAGAGACGAATTTGGTATTGTAATATAAACTTAAGAAATATTCTCCATCCATTTATGTCAAAATAATTTAATTTATTATGATTAGAGGATTTCATAAAACATTATACACTATCAATTCACTATCATTATCATACCCCGATTGTCATATACCTTAGATGTGGTCAGCGTCGAGAACCATTGTTGGTCCCCAAGAGAATTCTTGTCCTGAGTGACTACTAATAAGAAGACTAACTCAAGTATACACAAATACCAAAAGTGAAAAATTGATTAAAACAATATAGTGAATTTCAAAATTATCCGAAAATACCGAGCATTAGGAATAAAAATTTAAATAATGCATCTGAAACTGAATATTGAAAGACATACCAAGACTTTCTACTTAAAAAGTCTGTACTATATAAAAATAGGTGCCGGAGAAGACCCATGAAACCTTAAAATGCTACAATTGAGGAATCATAAAATTTGAGTCCTTGGCAAAATCTGAGGAGTGGATGATGTGATCGCAACGGAACTCGTGTTCATGATCCTAAGTACCTGAATATGCATCATGAAAGACTTCACGTCGAACTAAATCAATACATTTAGTGCATGAATATGTAATAGGGCTGAATCAAATAAACAGTTGAACTTAAAAACTAAACGTAACTCAACTAATGTATAGTATAAATAAGGTTACATATCATTTAAACTGTTTTTGTCGAGATACAATAATAGTAAACATTGAATTGAAGGTCCAAAGTACTCACCCAAAGAATAGTATAAATCATGATAAAAATCTATTACATTGTTTCTTTCAAGATGCAATAAAAGTAAATATTGAACTGAAGGACTGAAACTATACTCAACTAAAGTATAGTATAAATCATGATGAAAATCATTTAATCTCTTAGTATAAGAATGCAATAATAGTAAATAATAAATTCAAATATATAAATTCAAATATACTTTACTTTACTTTATTAAGGAGTTTCTCTAGCCAACAATCATCACTATTAACCTCGTGATGATACAACGTCTTATCCATCCTGCAAAAGATAATTTTTACCGTAACAAAGTGTAGAACACAACTGAACTAGTGGATCAACTAAAAAGCCTTTTTTTAAGTAGGTGAGGGGTCGTCCGTCTAAGTTACAATCCTATCTATATTGGCTAACTATTTTATGGGGGTTGTGATTATATGAACTATGCCTATATAAGTGTTTAATACTATATCTTTACACTCATATAAAATACCCTCTAGGTTGAAATAATTACTCAATAAGGCCTCTTTAAGAGGTGACTGGATTGTACTCAATCTATCAAAAAACTCTTTGTACTTTTAAGAAAAATTTACTCTTTTTCATTGTGAAGATAAATACTTTCTTTAAGGGGTAACTACAGTTCTTTTTATATGGCTTAAATGCTTACGAAAACTATATATGCTCTACTACTTCTTTTTCTCAATGTGATAGTTGTTTTTTTTTGAACAATTAATGTCTCCTTAGAAATTTCACAAAACATACTTTAAATAATAATAAACTCACTTTAAATTCAAAAATCAATGCATGCGAATAAATGCTCAAAGATATGTGAAATATATGCATGAACAAGAAATCAATGATATCAATATATGAAATATCAAAATGTCAAAAATAAGAACTCATGATACAGAATAAGAAACTCAATTACTATCTAGAATTTCATAGAAACTGTGGATAATATACTTGACTCAACTCTTACCAATAGAATTTAGATGTAGGATGTCAGGAAGAACTAGTCCAACACTACGAATAGCCTGCCATACCTAATGATAAAGCTATTAGATTGAAAACTTTGATAGGGACTTGATTATTCTTGATCCCGTGTAAGAACACTACTTTTCTTGGATGAAATCTTTGGTCTTGGAATCATGGTGTTTGATCTTGATAAAGGAATTTATATGGAGTTTCTCAAGTTGAATAACTTGGTAGGGATTCATTATAACATGCATAATCTTTTACTCTAAACTCAAAATGAAGCAAACATGGTGGTGTTAGAAAGAGTACTCGAACCATTATTAATACTTAGATGATCAGATGGTTAAATGGGATATTTAAGATTCTAGGCATGTCTAAGCCTATATGGGCGCTCAATCTTCATCTCTTGATCACATTGGAGTCATCACTTTGAGGATGAGGCCTTGGTAGCATTTCAAGATAAGGTTTTAGCGAGTGTTGTTGGTCAGGATACCTCTAATTCATTTGTGTTTTTGAGGTTCGTAAGTCTTGTTTGTTTTTTGAGAGTTGGGATTTTTATTCAGTTGATACTTCATGAGGAAAATCATTCTAGATACTATATCCATCCAAGCATTGTGAAAATATTTTGTGATTTGAGAAAGCATTACTCATACAGAGGCATGAGGAGAAATATTGCACATTATGTGTCCTATTTCATGCCTTTTGAGCAGGTGAAGGTCCATTAGAGATATGGTGTTGAGTTTTACAGATTACTTTTTATAGAGTGGAACTCAGATCACATCATTATGGACTTTATGGCAGGATTTACTTAGACTTAAGGAGGTGTTGACTACATTTGGGTGATCATTGATTGATTGACCAAGCAAAAACATACTTTCTCCTATGTCAAACTTTCGATGTGGAGAGGTTAGCCTATATCTATATTCGAGATGTGGTATGTCTTCATAGTGTACCAGTCTCTGTTATATCACATTAGGCTACTCAATTAACTTTTATCTTTTGTAGGTCCTTTTAGGAGTAGGTGGGCACTAAAATTGACTTTAACACATATGTCCACCCATAGATGAGCGGTCAGCCAGAGTGTACTATTCAAGTTCTTGAGTATAGGTTGCAAACATATATTTTGGAGTTTGGAGGTGTCACATCCGGGGAGCACCCCCTAGACGTAACCGGGGTCGTCTTCCTCATCAAGGACTAAGACTAGCCGCTTAGATTACATCATTACACTCATAGGTTAAAAATGCGGAAATTTTAAAACTTTCCTATACCTATCTTGAGGTTTACATAGACCTCTCGCATACACGTAATATAGTCATATTGAGTATACATAGACCCTTCGTATAGGAAGATTACTTAGTCTTCTAATTTTATCGCACATAATATATATATATATATATATATATACATATATAATATATAACATAGTCTTAAAACCCGATGTCTCATCTCATAACCATCAAAACATGAGTATAACAATTAGGCATAACCCATACATCAATACAATAAGATCCACATATATGCTATACAATCTTTAGTACTCAATTAAAAAGGATGAACTAAAAGTCTTATAACTAGAACAACATCATTAACTCGATATTGGCATTGCCCTCGGAAAGTGAGGACCTACCCAACTTGGATGAGTGAGAATTCCAAGTCTTCCTTCAAAGTCCTCTCAAAAATCCTTCAATGACCTGAACCTAAAATGTTGGGGAAAAGGGAGAAAATGTGGTTAACACATCACATGTACTAAGTATGAGACCATATCCACACATATCATAAAAATCATGCAAAAAGGGGACATTTCATTAAATTATGCAATTTATTTTGAAAAGCCTTATGCACATTCAAGAAGACCATACCAATCAATAAGACATATTCATTAAATCAATATCATGTACCTCACAAAACCAACAATACTAAGTCTAGTCAAGCCAACATGCATATCACGTAATTGAGCACATAACCAAGACAACTCTATCATCAAGTTATAATAGCAACAATCATGGATAAGAGTTAATTACAACATAACCAAAGCATGACAATTACCCATGAACCCTTATAAAGTCAACTAGTTCAATGACTAAGCAAAGCCCCATAACCTTACTCAATCAAGTAACTCACCAAGACCCATAACCAATATCCAACTTCAAATATCATATCATTAAGATTACATATCATCATACTTTAGAAATGGAGACCAACACATGTTCATAAGTGAAACCAATCATCATATAATATCATCAATATGCAAGATCATCACATACATCTCATCTACAATTATAATCTTATACATATATAAGAACATCCTCTTAAGACTTTCCTCAAGGCTAACTAGTGCATTGTTTAGGTTGAGTCTCATACCCCTACCTAGACCAAGTTAAACACCTTAGGTTATTCTAGTTGGAGTTCATTCCTTTAGTTCATTTTACCTTTTGGGAATATCTTACCTTAACCGACATAGACCACATGAGCTAATGTGGAATCTGGTGTCTTGGAACCCTACACCGAAGGAAGGCGAACTACTTAACAAGGTAGTACAAAAACATGAACATAGCAACTACGTGGATCCACTAGCTAGTATTCCTATGGGGGCAACATAGTTCAAGAACTAGGAGATATAGTTGGGACCCTCTTTATGTTACATGCATTATAGTCTTCAATCTCATTAGTACATTAGTGATCCTACCTTCTCTATGTGGGAAGGGACACTCCTCACACTAGTTCACACGGTGCTTAGCTAGAGTCCATTTTGAAATGTGTTTAATGCCTTTATTAATCATCATATCTTAATTTAGGTAATACTGTCTATCCCTTATATAATCATTATCATCATAACTCAATAAGAATTGCATGAGTATTTTCCTTTTATTACAATTCATACAAGTGAGGTTAGCACATTAACATAATCATTCATGATAAGGCACATTGGTAAGTTATCATCATCCTTATAACATTTACATCTTAGCCAACACCTCACAAACCATAGTGAAGACTTTTCAATTCAACATCATACCAACCCTATCAATCTTAATATAAGGTATACTTCAATACAACATCATCACTTAATCACAAGTAACCATAATTGAAGTAAAGAGTTGAGATCACAAGACTTACCAAGTCTCCTTCATAAGCCAACATCAAGGTCTTACCATCAACCCTCAACTCAACACAATAAGGGTTTATTATCATCACACAATAGTAACCAACATAATAACAAGTACAATTGAATCATTATTCAACAACTCATCACTAGTTCATAGTCTAGAATTAGAGACTTAGATAAAATTCATAATCTACTTCACAACTTAGGCCAATTACTCAAGAACTAGCATAATTCGACTACAATATATCACAATCTACTCATAATTAGCGTAATAACAACATGGGATAGTAATTCACACACTAACCAAGCCAATTGAATCAATACTACACAATTCAATTCAAGATCACATCCTAGGGTTAAGGGGAAAAGTCATCTTCTACAATTGAGGACCAATACATCAAGAAATAACATAATTGAGTTAACATGTTAATATACTCATAATATCCAAAATAAATCATAAACAAAGCAATTCACAATTTCAATTTC
Organism: Solanum sitiens; assembly: GCA_016801875.1. Lineage (NCBI taxonomy): Eukaryota > Viridiplantae > Streptophyta > Magnoliopsida > Solanales > Solanaceae > Solanum > Solanum sitiens. The sequence continues at coordinate 178,610 of JABWTJ010000922.1, read as the reverse complement.
GTATTGGAGGAAAACCTACTTGAATTTCATACTTTGGAAATCAATTTGATGGAACCCTGTGGGGAAAGAAGTCCCAAAGGTGAAACGGCTCCCATACCTTGTTTATTGATGAAGTTTGATTGAGAAACTTTGGTATTTAGCAGCCCTATAACCCATTGACCTTGACTTCTATGGTGTTCTTCAATTCGGGAGAGAGAAAGAAGAGAGAAGGAGGAGCAAATTGGGTTGGGGAATTATGAGGGCTTAGGTTAGTCTAATTAGGTTAGGGTATTTATGTAGGTCATTAACAAACTTAATTAGACCTACATTAACCCCTAACTAATTAAATAACCACATAATTAATTAATTTAACTAAACTAAAAACGAGCAGCAAAACCAGGGGACTTATAAACCAGACCCCGTCTAAGCCCCATTTGTCAACAGACGGACCAAGGGACCAACCGTCCTGTTGGTGCATCGTTTATTTCATAGATTTGTCAAATCTCAGCCTTATCCAAAAATCAATGTGTCCATCGACGGATGCAATCGACGCCCTGTCGATTGGACCACGATCCCTTGGTGGCAAGTCATTTGTGGACACAGCCTTAGGCAGCCTTCGACACAAATGCAAGAGTTCTCCTCAAGGGCCCTTGGTTGGTCCTTGGGGAGTCGTACCCGGACGTTTCAACTACGATTTAACTCTAATACATGTTAGACACCCGTCCACAAAAATTCATCATTTTCCGACTACTAAAAATTAGTCAAATAGGCTAAGACACACTAGCACCCCATTGAGCTAGTTTCCGGACGTCGTGGACGTTCCTTGACGTTTTGATTTCTAAACTTCCTAGATGGCATATATTCATTATTTATGACCTTAAAATAGTGTCTAAACCTTTTGACACCTTTGTTAGGCTCTAGAACACATCTTAGACTTGCGGAGTATTACATTATCCCCCCCCCCTAGGAACATTCGTCCCTGAATGACACTAAAATTCTTTAAAAGGAAGGAATAGACTCAAGACTATAATCCCAACAAACAACAGTACATAACAACATGAGTTAAAATGTCAATCTGGCATTTTTACACATAGCAATTCAAAACTTCAATTACCACTCATAAGGGTCAAAAACACATTATGAGGAATTTTCTTCTCACAACAACATGAGCTTAACATACCATATATGAGTCAATTTTGATAAAACTCAACTTACTATCATGCTCAACATCATTTCTCAAAGACTCACCATATAAAAATTCACAACATGGCTCAAAACAAGAAGAAATGCAAACTTTCAAGTCAATATGCACAATTTCACTGTGATTTCACTGTAACCAGAACATTATTGCAAAACTTCACCAAAAATCAAAACAACTTCAAATTTAGTCATTATTTTAATTATTAGTATAAACAACTAACCTTCATTAGGAAAGAGATGAGGATAACGGGAATTTATGTCGGCCTCGGCCTCCCATGTTGCTCCCTCAACTAGGTGATTTCTTCATAACGCTTTTACGGAGGCCACCTCTTTGTTCCTCAACCTCTACACTTAACGATTAGGGATTTCAACCGGAACCTCCTCATTGGAGAGGTTCTCCTGCACACCAAGACCCTCAATAGAAAGAATGTACTCGGGATCACCGACACACTTCTTAAGCATAGAAACATAGAACAACGGATGAATCGAAGATAAGTCACTAGGAAACCTCAACTCATATGAAACCTTACCAATCTTATTCAAGATTTCACAGGGACCCACATAATGACGACTAAACTTCCCTTTCTTGCAAAATCTCACCACTCCTTTCATAGGCAAATTTTTCAGATACACTTTATCACCTTCATCAAACTCTAATTCCCTTTCCTATGGTCGGCATAAAACTTTTGCCGGCTATAGGCTGTTTTCAAGAGATTCTTTATGATATGAACCTTCTCCAAAGTCTTATTTATCAAATCGGGACCCAAAAGTGAAGACCCACCCACTTCAAACCTTCCAATAGGAGATCTACACCTCCTACCATACAAGGCTTCATAAAGAGCCATGGATATAGATGAATTGTAGCTATTGTTGTAAGCAAACTCCCCCAAAGTCAAGTGTTTATCCCAATTTCCCTTGAAATCGATTATACAAGCTCTAAGCATATCCTCAAGGGTTTGAATAGTATGCTCCGCTGGACCATCCATTTGGGGATGAAAAGAGGTGCTTAACTTCACCTGGGTACCCAACCCTTTTTGGAATGACCTCCAAAACCTAGATGTGAATTATGTACACCTATCTGATATGATGGATAACGAAATACCATGGAGACATATAATGTCATCTATATAGATCCTTGCATAATACTCCGCCGAGTATGTAGACTTGACGGGAATAATATGAGCGGATTTGGTCAACCTATCCACAACCACTCATATGGAGTCATATTTTTTTGTGTCCGAGGCAAACCTACCACAAAATACACATTGATGTCTTCCCACTTCCAAGTAGGAACTTGGATTTCTTGAAGCAAACCACCCGGATTTTGGTGTTCGACTTTCACTTATTGGCAATTTGGATACTTTGCAACAAATTCCTCTATGTCCTTCTACATGCCTTTCCACCAAAACACTTCCCTAATATCATGGTACATCTTTGTGGAACCTGGATGAATAGAGTAACGGGACCAATGAGCTTTCTCAAGAATCCAATTCCTCAAGCCATCTATACTGGGAACACACAACCTTCCTTTATACCTCAAGACACCATCCCCCCTTAAGAAAAATGACTCATTAAGCTTACCAAGAACTGATTCCTTCAACTCCATCAATGTTTGATCGGGGTGTTGTTTGGACTTCACCTCAACCACCAAAGATGACTCGGAGTTGTGATGGACCATAAAACAACCATTCGGAGAATTCCAATCTAACACCCAATCTACCCAACCTATGAACATGATACAAACTACCCATGGTCATACGACTTAGAGAATGCGCAACCACATTGGCCTTGCCGGGGTGATAGAGAACACTCATGTCGTAATCTTTCAACAATTCCAAACACCTTCTTTGTCGGAGATCAACTCCTTTTGAGTAAGCACATATCGAAGACTCTTGTGGTAGGTATACACATCAACGTGAACACCATACAAGTAATGCCTCCAAATTTTCAAGGCAAATACCACAGCTGCTATCTCAAGGTCATGAGTTGGGTAATTCCTCTCATGCACCTTAAGTTTCCTAGAGGCATAGGCTACTAATTTCCCATGTTGCATAAGCACACACCCTTAACCCACTCAGGATGCATCACAAATACAACGAAGCCCTTGGTACCCTCCAGTAAAGTCAACACTGGGCGGAAGTAAGCCTATCTTTAAAGATTTAGAAGCTTCTCTCACATGCCTCCGACCACTCAAACTTCTTACTCTTTTGGGTCAAAGTAGTCAAGGAAGATGCAATGGACGCAAATCCATCCACAAAACTCCTATAGTAACCCGCTAGACCCAAAAAACTCCTAATGTTTGTTTGAGTCAATGGCCTAGGACAATTTTTCACCGCCTCCGTTTTCCTTGGATCAACCTCAACCCTCTAACTAGAGATGGTATGACCAATAAACGCCACCGAACTCAACCAAAACTCACATTTTCTATATTTGGCAAATAATTTGTTCTCCTTAAGCACTTGTAACACTACCCTCAAATGGTCCATGTGTTCACTCTCATTTTTCGAATATATTAAGATGTCGTCAATGAAGACAATGACAAATGAATCTAGGTAACTTTGAAACACCCTATTCATGAGATCCATAAATGTCGTAGGAGCATTAGTATTACTAAAGGACTTTACTAAGAACTCATAGTAACCATATCGAGTTCGAAATGCCATTTTTTGTATATCCTCACCTCTCACCCTAAGTTGGTGATACCCCGATCTCAAGTAAATCTTAGAAAAGTAACTTGCCCCTTGGATTTGATAAAACAAGTCATCGATCCGAGGGAGAGGATACTTGTTCTTAATAGTGCATTTATTTAGTTGACGATAATTGATGCACATTCTAAGGGACCCATCCTTCTTCTTCACAAACAAAAATGGAGCACCCCATAGAGAAATACTAGGTCTAATGAAGACTTTGTCTAGTAAATCTTTGAGTTGAGCCTTCAAATCTTTTAATTCATCCAAAGCCATCCAATAAGGAGGAATTGAAATGGGGTTGGTATCCGCTAGCAACTCAATACTAAAATCAATTTCCCCGTTTGGGAGGGATTCCATGAAGATCATTAGGAAAGACCTCTGGAAATTCCCTTTCTACGAGGCTAGCTCAATGGGAAGATTTTCAGAGTCTAAATCTTTTACTCTTACAATGTGATATACATACCCTTTTAAGATTATATTACAAGCCTTAAGACAAGAGATGATACGACCTCTAGGAATACAATTTTCCCCCTTCCACTCTAAAACGGGTTGATTTGGAAAATTGAACTTGACAATTCTAGTTCTACAATCAATTGAAGCAAAACAATCATGCAACCAGTCCATCCCCAAAATGATATTGAAATTTACCATATCAGGTTCTACTAATATAACATGAGTAACTCTATTGGGCAACATTATAGGACAACCCCTATATACCCTCTTTGGAACCACCGACTCACCTACCGGGGTAGTCACTATGAAAGGTTCATTCAAGATATCGGGCAAAATATCATACTTCCTAGCTATCAAGGGAGTAACAAAAGATTGTGTAGCACCTAGATCAAGTAAAGAATATACATCAACATAGAAGACTCATAACATACCGGTGACAACATCGAAAGAACTCTCTTGTTAACCCCTAGAGCGAATTGCATAAAAGTGATTCTTCTTTAGAGGATCCACATTGGAACCACTTGATTTCGCGATACCTTTGTCTTACCCCTTCACATTAGGGCAATCCCTAACCTTGTGTCCACTCTTGCCACACCCAAAGCAATTGTCCGTCCCAACGAGGCAATCACCATAATGCTTCTTGCCACACTTTCCACAAGTTGGCTTCTTGGTTGGTGAGCTAGTACCTCTTCCCTTTTGAGAATTATGGTTAGACACCCTATCATCATGAGCCTTGGGAAATTTTGTAGGAACTTGATTAGAAGACCTTTTCTTAAACCTATGCTTGGCTTGGATATCAAGCCTACCCTTTGAAGCCCCACCATCAAAATACCTTGCCCTCTTGGCATCTCTACTCTTTCTCTTAGCCCTTGTGTGTTACGCTTGTTGAGAATGAACCATGATACGAGAAATGTTCATATTGTCATGTAGCATAATTGAATGACATTCTTCTTTGAAGACATCCGACACTCCCGTCACAAAGCGGCTCATTTCATTTCTAGGGTTGGAAACCAAAGAAGGAGCATACTTTGACAATTTAGTAAATTTCAAAGAGTAGTCAAGTACACTCATACCTCGTTCACGAAGGTTGATGAATTCCTCCACTTTGGCTTCCCTTTTCTCCCTAGGAAAGAACCTATCAAGAAAAGCCTTCTTGAAAATCTCCCAAGTCATCGGTCCACCTCTTAAATGCCTATTGTCTCTCCATTGAAAGTACCAAGTTTAGGCCATATCTTTGAGTTGATAAGTGTCGAACTAGGCCTTCTCACTAGTAGTCAACCCCAATAGAGGATCTTATTGGTTTCATCAATGAACTCTTGGGGGTCTTCCTTAACTTTGGACCCATAGAATGTAGGGGGATTCATCCTAGTGAAATCCCTCAAACGAGAGGCCATGATACCAACATGTTAGTTTGTTCGGGGTACAACCTCCCGATTAGCTTGGGTCGTCATGGCTTGAGCATGACTAGTGACGACTTGTGCTTGAGTAGTAACGGCTTGCTCCATTTGGAGAAAGGAAGCCCTTATGTAACCATCCGTCAAAGGAGGAGCATTTACCAGACCTTGGTCATCATTAGCAAATTCTTCAAGAGGAGGGACTTGATTGCCTTGGGGAGGAACTCCCGCATTGGAAATCTCTTCATCAAGTCTTCGAGCAATTTTTCTTCGAGTATTCATTACCTATAATCACAATAAAAGGATTAGATTCTAAGGTCACATAGATCCAAGATGTATATCACATAATTGAGCACATAACCAAGACAACTCTATCATCAAGTTATAATAGCAACAAACATGGATAAGAGTTAATTACAATATAACCAAAGCAAGATAATTACCCATGAACCCTTATTAAGTCAACTAGTGAAATGACTAAGAAAAGACCCATAACCATACTCAATCAAGTAAACTCAACAAGACCCCTAACAAATGTCCAACTTGACATAACATATCATTTAGATTACATATCATCATACTTTAGCAATTGAGACATGTTCATAAGTGAAAACAATCATCATATAATATCATCAATATGCAAGATCATCACATAAATTTCATGTACATATACATATAAAAGAAAATCCTCCTAAGACTTCCCTCAAGGCTAACTAGTGCAATGTTTAGGTAGAGTCTCATACCCCTACCTAGAACAAGATAAAACCCTTAGGTTATCCTAGTTGGAGTTCATTGCTTTAGTCCATTTTACCTTTTGGGAACATCTTGCCGTAACCAACATAGACAACATGAGATAATGTCCAATTCGGTGTCATGGAACCCTACACCGAAGAAAGGCACACTACTTGCCAAGGTAGAACAAAAATGTGAACATAGCAACTACATGGATCCACTAGCTAGTATTCCTATAGGGGCAACATAGTTCAAGAACTAGGAGATATAGTTCAGACCCTCTTTATGCTACATTTATTATAGTCTCCAATCTCATGAGTACATTAGTGATCCTACCTTCCCTATGTGGGAAGGGACAGTTCTCACACTAGTTCACTCAGTGCTAAGCTAGAGTCCCTTTTGAAATGTCTGTAATGCCTTTATTAATCATCATAGCTTAATGTAGGTCATAGGGTCTATACCTTATATAATCATCATCATAGCTCAATAAAAATTGCATGTGTATTTTCCTTTAATTACAATTCATGCATGTTAGGTTAGCATATTTACATAATCATTCATGATAAGGCACATTGGTAAGTTATCTCCATCCTTATAACATTTACATCTTAGCCAACACCTCACAAACAATAGTCAAGACACTTCAGTTCAACATCATACCAACCCTATCAATCTTAATATAAGGTATACTTCAATAAAACATCATCACTTAATCACAAGTAAACATAAATGAAGTAAAGAGTTGAGATCACATGACTTACCAAGTCTCCTTCATAAGCCAACATCAAGGTCTTATCATCAACCCTCAACTCAACCCAATAAGGGTGTAATATCATGACACAATTGTAACCAACATAATAACAAGACCAATTGAATTATTATGCAATAACTCATCACTAATTCATAGACTAGAATTATATACTTAGATCAAATTCATAATCCACTTCACAACTAAGGTCAATTTCTCAAGAACTAGCATAATTGGACTACAATATATCATAAGATACTCATAATTATAGTATAAACAACATAGGATAGTAATTCACACACTAACCAAGCCAATTGAATCAAACTACACAATTTAATTCAAGATAACAACCTAGGATTAAGGGGAAGAGGTCATCTTCAACAATTGAGACCACTACATCAAGAAATAACATAATTAATTTATAATACATGTTAATCTACTCATAATATCCAAAATAAATAATATACAAATCAATTCACAAGATCAATTTCTTATTGGATGAAAACCCACTTGAATTTCAAGCATTGGAAATCAATTTGATGGAACCCTTTGGGGAAAGAAGTCCCATAGGTTAAAATAGTCCCATACCTTGTTAATTGATGAAGTTTGATGGAGAAAATTTGGTATTTAGCATCCCTAGAACCCTTTGACCTTGACTTCTATGGTTTTCTTCAACTTGGGAGAGAGAAAGAATAGAGAAGGATGAGCAAATTGGGTTTGGGAATTATGAGGGCTTAGGTTAGTCAAATTAGGTTAGGGTCTTTATGTAGGTCATTAAACAACTTAGTTAGACCTCCCTTAAACCCTAACTAATTAACTAACCACCTAATTATTAATTTAAATGAACTAAAAACGAGCAGCAAAACCAGGGGACTCATAGACGAGACCCCGTCTACGCCCCGTTTGTAAATTGATGGACCAAGGGACCAACCATCCTGTTGGTCTGTCGTTTAGTTTAGAGACATTTCAAATATCATCCTTGGCCAAAAATATAAGTGTCCATCAATAGATTCAATCGATGCCCCGTCGATTGGACCACGATCCATTGGTGTCAAGTCGTTTGTGGACACTGGGCAGCCTTTGACACAAATGCAACGGTCCTCCTCAAGGGCCCTTGGTTGGTCCTTGGGGATTCGTACCCGGATGTTTCGACTATGAAATAACTCTAATACATGTTAGACACCCTTCCACCAAAATTCATCATTTTCCGACTCGTATAACTTAGTCAAAGAAGCTAAGGCACACTAGCACCACATTGAACTAGTTTTCGGACGTCATGGACGTTCCTTGACGTTTTTATTCCTAAACTTCCTAAATGACATATATTCATTATTTATAACCTTTAAAAGTGTATAAACCTTTTGAAACCTATGTTAGGCTCTAGAACACGTCTTAGACTTGTGGAGTATTACAGGAGGTCAGTGGGACAAGTTCTTACCATTGGTGGAGTTTGTGTAAAAAAATAACTACCTTTTTAATATTTAGATTGTCCCATTTCAGATAATATATTGTAGGTGTTGTCACTCTCCTGTAGGTTTTCTTGACTTATTAGAGCGTAGGCCGCATTGTACAGACCTGATTGAAGAGGATTTGGATGAGGTGAGGATTATTTAGGATACGCTTCAGATAGCTCAGAGTATCCATCTTATCTATGTTGATCGTATGTTGCATCCTTTAAGGTTATAAGATGGTGATACAGTTTTTCTTATGGTGTCACCCATGAAGGGTGTGATAAGGCTTGGGAGCTAGGGATAGCTTATCCCAAAGTATACTTGACCTTTTAATATCCTTTGGACAGTTTTGTGAGGTTGCATATAAGTTTGATCTCCCTCAAGTATATCATTTATCCACCATGTTTTACTTTTTCGATGTTGCTTCAGTACGTTCACGATGAGTCTTATGTGCTCAAATATAATGCAGTACAGTTTGATGAGCATTTGAATTTCATGGAGAAGCATGTTTCCATTCGAGTAAAATATGCATAGTAGTTTTATTTGAGAGAAATTATTGTGGTTAAGTTATATTGTACAAACTAAGAAGGCTACTTGGAAGACCCAGTATGATATGTGGGAGCATATTCTTGGCTTGTTTGAGCAATAAAGTACTTCTTACCACATACTTTCACAAAAGAAATTCGGTTTTAGGATTTGATATTGTAATGATCCTCTAGGTTATTTTTGTGTGTGTGCCTCATGTTCATTGTTTACAACATTCTTATAGGGACCGCAAGTCATTAATGACCTACTGGTCTAATAGTTTTGTCATCTATTCGTTCATTTAGTTTTTATGAGAGTTTGTTTTTTTGGATATCTATACTTTTAAATGGTCTGTATATCAAAAGTTCAAGAAGATGAATCCAACAGCTCTAGAAGGTTCATTTTAGCTAGTAGCATGGTCAACACGACTCTAGAGACTTTCAATTTGATTATGTGTTACTAGGATTTATTCATTTTAAGTTAAGGCATAAGTTTACTTAAGTTAACATTTTGAGTAAAAGTGCTTGGATGATAATTCCTTTAATGTGTTTAGCTCAAGAATGATTTCTCTTACATATAATGATCATTCATTTGGATAGTGATACTTCCAGAATTGTTCCGAGCCCCATATATAATTTTTCTTAAAATAAAGTTTGGAGGTACGACCACTTTTTTCTGAGATGAAGTCGTATGGGAAATTTGGTCATTCTGTAGTATCTGGAATATCAATTTTTGCAGGATTGCAGATCTCATTTGTGTGTAATGGGTTCTGAAAAATTTAAGAACCCTTGTCGTAGATTTGGACTTGCAAAAACATAGGTGAAATACATTAGCTCGTGCAGGCCTAAAGCGTCCTTCGTGTTTTCAAGACCTTGGTTATGTTGACGGGTTTTAGGTATCCTGGTTGTTATAGTCATATAGGCCAGTTTGCAGAGCGAACATTGAGGGATTGCGCACAGCATTCGCGAGGTCCGTGTTCTTAGGTGACCCTCAATGTTCACAAATAGTTAAGTAGAATGGTCTTTTTTAAAGACCATCCACAAATTCACCTTGATCCCTAACTTGATATTGCAATATCTTACTCAATTTATGTTTGGATTGAATGATTCAAAGTCACAGGTATCCGGAATTATCAAAGCTCCACTGGAGAGTAAATGGTAAGTGTTGTTAAACCTCCGCTTGATATGAATTCAAGTTTAGAGATTTTGTCCTTGTTCTTTAATTGCGTTAATTTTTCAGTACTTTCAAGATAATTTAATTGGTTGATCAAAGTCCCAAATTGTGTACCTTTTTGGAACATAAGTTCAAGGAATTATTTAGGACCTTTTGATGTAATCAGTTCCAGAAAATTCTATGTGTTTCCCATAGTTTCAATTTGACTCTGACATTAGTGAATTTGGAGGTTAGGCGATCATACATACTTTGTGATACTATTTTGCATAGCGTACTAGCATTCAAATGCCATTCAGAAAGGAAAAGCTTCAACCTTGTGATTTTGAGTGTAACCCATCAACATATACAGAGGCTACAACTTCCTTCCTTATTACATTAAGATTAAAACTGTAAATGCATGTCAATTAGAGTAATTTAGGAAAGGTACCTAGTAGTTCTTATTTTTCATTGTATATAATTGTTTGTAGATTTGTCGACATTTGTTTTATGTTTAGTACAATGCTAGTTAGGGCTTATATGTTTTGTTGCATGCTATGTGAATCAATTGCATTATTACTTTGATAATGAGCATGATCGACGTAAGTCTAGGACTAGACTAGTGTGGCCTTAGACATCTGATCCTTGTATCTTTATTATTGTCTCAAACATCATTTCAGATAGATAATATCCTTGTAGACTCGAACAAAAGAGTTGGGTCAGATAACACGATCTTTAGTCTAGAAGTATTTACAGCTTTATAGATCTTTTGTGATCTCTCCTCTATTTATATGGCTTTTATATTTAGTACAGGTTTTGTACTTTTGTGGTGATATGAGACTTGATTGTTGTAGGATTGGAGCCTTTTGTTGATTCTTTATGAGTGGAAGTTTGTGATTTGGTACTTTTATTTGAGATCCACTTTAGAGTCGACATGCCCCTGGGCTCGCTTTGCTTGTTTGACTACTTATGCCTCTATGAGTGGACATGTTTTCTTGGTGGCCTTGATATATGAGATTATCTTGGGATTCAATGCGCCCCGGGTCAGTCTTGCTATCTAGGATGGGAGTGGACTATCTTGTTGGGTGGCATGTATTAATTATCATTCTTTCTAGCTTGGATGAAAGTTTATTGTACTTATTTATTGAGAGCCCAACTTTAGATTTATGACACTCTTCTCTAAAAAGACTTTACTTGCTATTTTCTATAACAGTCAGGTTTATGGAGGTCCATTTGTCTATTAATTAAATTTTCTTAGGAGTGTACCTTCTAGGATATTAGGGTCTGGCTCAGTTTTAGTTAGTTTTACCTAGATTTTTTTTTATGCTCATGTGTTTTCTTTCATACCCACAGTAACCTTTGTTTATGTCTAAATTCTATCCTTTCTTAATACATTTACCTCTCTTGTTCAATCGGCCTATTATTACTACTTAGTACCTTTATTTTTGTACTCATATTATACTCATGCACATTTTTTGTGAAGTAGGTCCTAGTACTTGCTGAAAACGGTGATTGTTCATGCCCTTTTGTATCTTTTGGGGATTGGTGATGAGGATGCGATCATGGTGTCTTGGATAAACTTTCCTCCTTAGGTATGTATGCATGTTTCACTATTCTTTGTCCTTGAGACGACTTGCTTTAATAGAATTTTGGGACTTTTATATTCATGTTAGATAGTTATGTAGACGTAACTTCAAAGTTTTCGGAGGGATTCTATTGTATATAGAGTTTAGGTTTTCTTCCTCTTCTGTCTTATTTAATAATGTTGTGTTATTTCGTTTTGTTCTACATCTATTCTAATTATATGATGTTTTATGTTACGGGTTGCCTTACTTAATGGTGGGATATAGTAGGTGCCATAATGACCTGAGGAATTGAGTCATAATATAAGGAATCTAGGCCCAATATTCACCGTTTGCACTTGTACATAGCTAATAACTAGTAGAGTCCCATGGATCAGTGTGGAGACACTCATATCCTACATTTGAGAGGCTATAGAGTGTCTTTAGGAATTCCCCTCTTTTTATCACATTAGTGCATCTTGTTTGTTATTGGTTTCTTGTAATCTCACTTGTTTACTTCTTTTCATAGTACGGATTGTAAGCACCGCACGAAGCCTGATGTAGAGTTTTACCTTCCCTGCCAGATAAAGGTGCATTATCACCTCGTAAAGAAAGAGGGTCATGTAAGACCCCCAAAATGAGTTAGGGTTTCTAGTGACTAACATGTTCCTATAAGCTTGTTAACATGTTAATTAAGTGTTTTAAAGTATGTATGATTTACTTGAAGTCATTTGGAAGTCATACGTCCTAGAACGTCCAAGACGTTCGAAAGTTAGCCCTTGAGAAGTGCATGTGTGACATGAGTGTGCCTAGCATGTTTGGATGTGTTGCGAGTGTTTGTTTTGGGTGAAACGAATGTAGAAGGTCATTTACATGTTAAGGTTTATATTTACATTGGAAATGTTTGGCTACGACTCCCCAAGGGCTCTGCAAAAGGCCCTCATGGAAAACCCAAAGGCTGTCAAGACACTGCCTTTGCAGTGTCAATCGACGAGCCTCGTTTGACCCCCCATTCCTCAATCGACGCCCAGTTGATGGAAGGCATTGATCAAAACTTAGAAGTGTGAGCTCAGCCCTATAGGAGGGAGTTGCAATCTCAAATGACGGAGCAGGAGGACGACTCATCAACCAGACGACACCCCGTCGACTGCTGACCATTGATGCAATCTGCAATTACCTGCACGCACTGTTTCATTAAAGAGGTGAATGAGATATTCACCCCACGTCCCTAAATTACTATAGACGTTTATTGTACCTATTTTGGGTATTCTATGTTAGTTAAAAAGATCAAAATCCCAAATCCAATTTCACAATTAAAAATTTGACTTCCCTCTCCCAAAATATGCTCTCTAGAAACCTCCATGGGACTTCCATGGGTTCTTCACCACGTTTTCGTGGTTCCATCATCTAATAAAGGTATGGTGATCCTTCATCTCTAGATAACCTTTCACCTAGAGAGTTCCTTTCAATGTTTTCAAAGAGAATTTATGATCAAACTTCTTCTTCTTCAATCTAGCCATGGGTTCTTTCTCAAATTGATTTAAAAAGCGTAATGTTAATGAATTAATGATTAGCTACTGATTTGAATGTGATTTTTAGTCAAATTCCATGTTGAACCCATGATCTCTCTCAAACTCGATTTAGCCTATGTATGGGCTTTGTGATCTTGATCTTATGTAAATCGAATTATGATTCAATTATGTTAAAATGCATATATCTACTGCCTAGTTTGTGTATTAATGGTGAATTGTTGATAAGTGATCCATGTGGATCAAGGTTTGAAGGTTTGAATAAGATTAGCCTATAATGTAGTATCTTGTGATCTTGATGCTAGAATGATTGTGTATGTGATTCAATTATGATGAATTGTCTTAGGTAATTCCTTCATTGTAATGTGATGATAAATTAAGTGTAATTGATCCAATGTGAAAAGATCCAATCGAATTGGTAAGGATTGATCTAGGTATTTTTAACCTATAGATTGATAATGTAATGTACATGATATGATATGATCTCAATTCTAGGGTAGATGAAGCATGATTTATTTTAGGTTGTTATCTCTTTAGCTTCTGCCGTAAATGCATATTGTTGATGAATTATGATTGATGATCAAGGCAAGGGAAATTGGTGAGTGGTGTATGTCTTTCTACTTTCTAGTGAATTGGTGATGTAGTGTACTTGTTAGTAGCATGATCTTGTAGTGGCTTATGCATGATTTCGTTTATGTTAAATGACATTTAGCTACTGCCCTATACTACAATTGTTGATGAAATATGAGTATTGATCAATGATGATCAAAGGTTGATGAATTGGTAAGAATGGATCTTCCTCTCTACTTTTTTTATAGAATTTTAGTTGATGAAGCCTTGTATGACATTGTGTGGTATGGTCCACTTATGGTGGTGGTGTTTACTTTATTGTTATTATATATATGATGTGATCATGGCCTTAAAGGGAATTGTGGTATGAATCTGTCGTGGTGATGATCACCCAATGTGAATTCTCATGACTAGTTTCCTTTCTAGCTTATGGTCAAGATTGTATTATCAATATTATGAACATGTGGGTGTCTATGTTAGCTTTGGTCTATATGCTGCCAATGATGAAGTATGAATGATGGATGACCCCTTACCTATGTGCCCCTATATGAATAGGTAAATAGCTAAGGTTAGGAGACTTAAGTGTAATGTGAAGTTATTGTGTCTCTTATACTAGTATGTGATGTATCATTAACTAGGATGACTTGATAGTTGTACTAGTATGGGCAAGGGTGTGGGACCTTGTCTATACATTGCACATGTGTGCCTTGATAGGATAGTTCTTAGGTTTGGTTTTCTATGTACGTGAATATGAATGCATGGTTATGATATGAATGTGCATAGTGTCTTAATGTGTTTAATATAAAAGGATTTCTCATAATATACTTATGCATTAATGTATTAACGTGTGTGGACTTAATGTGTTATGTGAAAGGATTGCTCACATATATGTATACACACATGTATGATGATCTAGTCAATAGAGGGGCACTTGGAAGATGTTCCCAAGAGTACCCTAAACTAGATGGTGCTTGAATATGCTATGTCCATGTGAAAGGGTTTCTCACATGATATAAGTTGATGAACTATCATCTGTACCTATGAGCTAAGTATATGAGTAGTCAATCTCTTAAGCCTAATTTTATTAAGTAATCTTAACAAAGGCTTTTCAAAAAAGGGAACTTAGCTAAGCACTGATTCAACTTAGATGAGGGGTGCCCCTTCCCAATGTGGGAAGGCTTGTTCACCATAGTCCTCACGGAGTGGATAACTACAATGCCTCAATAGGCATAAAGAGGGTTTCCATAAGTGGATAACTACAATGCCCCATTTGGCATAAATAGGGTTTTCACATATAAATCCAAGTTCCATAAACTATGTTTGCCACATAGGATCTAGCAAGTGATATCACTTAGTATGCTATCATGTCTTAGTGTTCTACTTTGGCTATGTAGAGAACCTTTCTTTGGTGTAAGTCTCTACAACACCAAATTCCATATTTAGCACCCATGGTCTTAGTGTCGGTTAAGGCTATAGTTTCCCTAAAGTAAATGGACAATGGAAGTAAATTACTAGGATCCTAACTAGGATAACCTAAGGGTAGTTTCTTAGTGTAGGTAGGGGTATGGGACTTCACCTATGCATTGCACAAGTAGCTCTTAAAGGAAGTCCTAGGAAGGTGTTCTAATGTATATTACTATGGTTGTGTTCCTTATGCATGACCTTGTAGTGTTGTCTAATTGTTGTGATTAAATGCATGGTATGAGTCTATATGATGTGGTCTTATCCTTACATGTAAAATGTTGGTCTTATTGACTACATGATTGAAGGTTCTACTTAATATGCATGTAGTTGACTATAATATTATGGTTGGTATATGAAGTACATGTTATAATGCTTGTTGTCTTATGATAGGTTTACTAAGTATGTGTGAGATTATGGGGATTCACATGTACATTGCACTAGTATATTTAGATTAGGATTGTGAGTAAGGTATTATGTTGTGTCTAATGTGAAGCATGTGCCTTGTTATATGAAAAGGTCCTATATGAATGTATGTGTTTAGTTGAACGGTTTTATGTGTGAGTCCCTTGTAGTCCTAAGGTGATGCTTGAGTATGTATAGTGTAATGGGACATTATTCATGCATTGCACCAAGTATCACTAGAGGGATTACTTGGAAAGTTAAGGAATTAAGGTAAAGCTGAATGATGTACCGTGGTTTTACGGTACTTTTAATGCTTTTTCCTTAAGTTTAGTGTGTGTCCAAAGCCTTTTTGTATTGATTTTTGATGTAGGTTTCTCTTTATTTGCAGGAAATCTGTCCAAAGGAGAACGCGGAGGTTGTGAGCAGGATTTGCAGAAGTGACCACCTACGGAGCTCACAACGGTCCGTCGCGACTGTGACGGTCCATAGGTGGCACCATAGTGAGAAGAGAGTAGCTGCTGAAGGAAGATGGAGAAGTCTGACTAAGTGTGGGACTACGGAAGCCTCACGATGGACCGTCATAGCCACGACGGTCCGTCCTACTTGTTCGTTGTGATTTTCAGAGAGTAGTCCCAGTACCCAATTCGAAGAAGTTTAAGTATTGTGGAACGAAACCCCTTGACAGACCGTCGTTCTTGAAATGGTCCGTCAGACCTGTCCGTCGAGGGTAACAGAGTTGATGAAGGAAGCAGCAGAGATTAGAGCCCAAGTATGGAGCGACGGAGGCCAAGACGGTCCGTCGAGGCCACGACGGTCCGTCACATAGGTCGTCGTCTCAGACGCGTTTTGGACAGATTTTCCTTAATTAGATTCCTTCTTTTATTAGGTTTTATTTTATTATAAATAGTTCGAAAAACCTCATTTTTGGGGTTAGACTTTTGGATATTTTTTTGGTTCTCTTGTTTAAGTATTGTACTATTGATTTTGGTATTTGATCATACTTTTCCGGAATTGATTGTTAGTGTTTTTGTAAATTATTCAAGTGAATTTCTGGATTTTCTTCCTTCTCATTAAAGTAAGTGCATGAATTCTTATATTATTAATATGAATTGTGTGATTATGACCATGGGTAACTAGACTCCATAACTAGGGTTGTGGGAACCATGGGTAAATAACAAGGTAAAATCTAGCTAAAATAACAATTCTAGAATAGTGTCTTGCATGTATTGATAATTCTTTCATTTAGAAGTCTTTTTAACGGATGGCCAACGTTAGAACTCGTCTTAATGCTACTTGCCAGACCAAAGAGGTAGATAATAGGAAAAGAATTATCAACGTAGATTTAGTGTATACTATCTAATAGGCTAGTGTTGGTTGGTACGAAGTAACAACTTAGTCAAATATCGATTATGATGCTTAATATGAGGTAAAGATAAGGTTTAGTAAAGCAATACACGTAGCCGAACCAAGGTGCGGAGTGAAATTCTCTAGATGCCGGACCAAAGATTTAGAGATACCTAACTTATCACCTTACATGCAAGATATTAGGAAAGAATTGTTATAGCTAGAATTACCGAGTTAGGAGCTTGTGGGGAACACTTAAGCCCTAGTTACTCTCATTACTTGATTAAACTACAATACTTGAACCTGCTAGTTGATTACATTAATTTAGTTAATTACGTTTATTAATCAAAACCCCCCTTTAGTTATTTGTTTTTTTTCCGGAAAATAATTGACTAAAAAGAAGTAATAATAGAATAACGTTAAGTCTGAACCATTTTTCTTGTGGGATCGACCCCAACCTCATTAGTTGGGTTCTTTATTTGATACGACCGCTTTACTTCTTATTTTACAAGTAAGTTTGAGCGTAGCAAATTTTGGCGCCGCAGCCGGGGAAAGTGGCTTTTAGATTAACTTAAAACTTATTTAGTCAATATTTTCCTAATTTTACTTTTTCTGTTGTTTTTGTCTCTTGCAGGTCTAACTTCCTTTATATGCCAATTACGCGGAGTAGAAGAGAACCCTTGTTTCCATACGACCACAAATTAGAGCGTACACTACGCAATATGAATTGAAACTTGGGTATTAATGACGATGATCCCAACCAGGACATTCCAGCTCCAGTTAATGCTCATGGTCGGTTATTACCTGAAAATCGTGGTGAAGATGAACACAGGGGACAACACACCGCCCCACGCCCTCCAGAGTACTATAGGGGTTATGATAACATCGAAGACTCTGATGGGCCACTTGTCTTGCCCCCTCTACCACACGGCCACACTTTTGTGGTAACCAGTAGTCTGATGCAAATGCTCACTGCCAGAGGTTTGTTTTCAGGGCTACCTTCTGAGGATCCATATGCCCACATCGCTAAGGTAAGGGCAGTGTGCAAAAGCTGTGTAGGGAGGCCCGATTTGAATATGGATGTAATAGGGCTAAGAGTATTTCCTATTTCACTGACGGGAGAGGCTGCTATCTGGTTTACTGAGCTCCCTTATAACTCAATCTTCACTTGGAATCAACTGAGGGATGCTTTCTTAGCACTTTACTACCCGGTCTCTAAGAAACTAAACCACAAAGACAGAGTGAACAACTTTGTGGCACTACCAGGAGAGTTAGTTAGCAGTTCTTGGGATAGGTTCACTTCATTCTTGAGAAGTGTCCCCAACCACCGCATTGATGAATTGACCCACCTATGCCGTCTGATGTAGAAAAGGTGATAAGAGATGATGATAAGGTGGTGGAGGTTAGTGGTGAGTCAGAAGACAACACGGGTAAAGATGTTGAAGTACCCAAAAGGTGACTCCCATGCCTAGACCACCACCTCCCTTCCCACAAAGACTAGTAAAAAAGACCGAGGATGGTAAATATCGGCGTTTTATAACGATGTTGAAAGAGCTTTCTATCAATGTCCCTTTGGTAGAAGCTCTGGAACAAATGCCCGGTTATGCCAAGTTCATGAAAGATCTGGTTACAAAGAAAAGATCGGTCACTTTTGAGGATGATGATAGAATGCAGCACTGTAGTGCTATTGCTACACGATCTCTAGTGCAAAACAAAGAAGATCCGGATGCTTTCACTATTCCTTGTACAATCGGGTTATTACATTTTGCGAAAGCATTATGTGATCTTGGGGCAAGCATAAATATCATGCCCCTCTCGATTTACAAGAAGTTGGGTTTGGGTGAACCAAAGCCCACTGCGATGCGGCTACGTATGGCCGATCGAACAGTAAAAAGGCCGATTGGGATACTCCATGATGTGCTAGTTAAAGTGGAGTCATTCATATTCCCGGCCGATTTTGTTATTCTTGATTATGAGGTCGATTTTGTGGTGCCTATTATTCTTGGGAGGCCATTCCTTGCTACGGGTAGAGCCTTGGTTGATATGAAAAAAGGGTAGATAAAATTTCGGTTGAACAATGAAGAAGTGACCTTCAACAGTTGTAGGTCCATGAGACAGAGTGGTGAGCTCCAATCGGTGTCTGTCATATCCTACAAAGTTGACAAGTCATCTAAGGTACAAATTGAATAACGTTTGGGTGTTGAAGCACTAGCGGCCGTAATAATGAATTTTGATAGCGATTGCATTGAAGAGTATGGGTCATTGGTCGCCGCACTTGATCGAGGTGATGTCCAGTTTAAACCGAAGAAATATGAGTTAGACATGAAGAATAGTGAGTCTCCACCCACGAAACCATCTATAGAGGAGGCTCCAAAGTTAGAACTAAAAGCTCTCCCACCTCATCTGAGGTATGAATTCTTAGGAAATGGTGACACTTTGCCGGTAATCATTGCATCAGATCTGAATGTACAACAAGTTGATAGTTTGGTGAAAGTGTTAAAAAAGTTCAAAAGAGCTATTGGGTGGACTATTGCGGATATTATTGGGATCCCTCCCGACATTTGTTCTCACAAAATCCAACTCATGCCCGATCATAAGCCAAGTATTGAGCATCAGAGACGCTCAAATCCACCTATGCAAGAGGTAGTGAAGAAGGAAATTATTAAGTGGTTGGATGCTGGAGTAATATATCCGATCGTTTATAGTAGTTGGGTATGCCCTGTTCAGTGTGTACCTAAGAAAGGGGGAATGACTGTGGTCCCCAATGAAAAAAAATGAACTTGTCCCAATGAGACCGGTGACTGGATGGAGGGTGTGTATGGACTACCGTAAATTAAATGCATGGACCAAAAAAGACCATTTTCCTATGCCCTTTATGGATCAGATGTTGGATAGACTTGTCGGAAAAGGGTGGTACTGTTTTCTTGATGGTTATTCGGGGTATAATCAGATTTCTATTGCACCAGAAGATCAAGAGAAAACCACCTTTACTTGTCCATATGGGACCTTTGCGTTCAAAAGAATGCCGTTTGGGTTGTGCAATGCACCCGCCACATTTCAGAGATGTATGATATCGATATTCTCCGATATGGTGGAGGATATTATTGAGGTGTTCATGGATGATTTTTCTGTGGTTGGTGACTCATTCGAGCGGTGTTTGAATCATTTATCTGAGGTTCTTAAGAGGTGTGAAGACCGCAATTTAGTACTAAATTGGGGAAAATGCCACTTCATGGTGAAAGAAGGTATTGTATTGGGTCATCGCATTTCAGAGAAGGGTATAGAGGTTGATCGAGCTAAAGTAGAGGTAATAGAGAGACTTCCCCCACCTATATCTGTAAAAGGTGTGAGAAACTTTCTTGGGTATGCAGGTTTTTACCGGAGGTTCATCAAGGATTTTTCAAAAATTGCGCATCCATTGTGCAAATTGCTGGAGAAAGAGTGTAAATTTTATTTTGATGAATCCTTTCTTAAGGCATTCGGTGAGTTAAAAGAAAAGTTGGTGACTGCACCTATCATTATTTCTCCGGATTGGAGCAGTCCATTCGAGGTGATGTGCGATGCTAGTGGGTTTGCTCTTGGTGTGGTATTGGGACAAAGAAGGGACAAAATCCTTCATCCCATTTACTATGCTAGTAAATCCCTCAATGAAGCCCAAAAGAACTACACAGTGACTGAGCAAGAGCTCCTTGCAGTAGTCTTTGCTTTTGAGAAATTTCCCTCCTATTTGCTAGGCACTAGAGTTATAGTGCATACTGATCATTCTGCTTTGAGATATTTGATAGCAAATAAGGATGCGAAATCGAGGTTGATTTGTTGGGTATAACTATTGCAAGAATTTGACTTTGAGGTAAGAGATAGAAAAGGGACCAAGAATCAAGTTACTGATCACTTGTCCCAATTAGAAGATGAAGCAATGAGAGAGTTAGGGGATAATATTGATATTGATGATAATTTCCCTGATGAGCATGTATTGGCTGCCTCTCAAGACTTGATTCCATGGTTCGCAGATTTTGCGAATTATCTGGCTAGCGATATTGTTCCACCGGATTTGTCCTTTCATCAAAGGAAAAAGTTCATGTACGATGTGAAGAAGTTTTTTTGGGATGAAACATACTTATATAGGAGTTGTGCCGATGGGCTTATTCGGCGTTGTATGCCAGAAGTTGAGATGTTGAGTGCTTTGGAGGCATGCCATTCTTCACCCGTAGGTGGACATCATAGTGGTATCCGGACCGCTCATAAGATCTTACAATGTGGCTACTATTGGCCAACTATTCATCAACATGCTCATGAGTTCGCTAAAGCATGTGATAGATGCCAAAGAGATGGCAGCATTTCAAGAAAGCAAGAGCTCCCTTTAAATCCTATTCTTGTGATTGAGTTATTTGATGTTTGGGGTATTGACTTTATGGGCCCTTTTGTGAGTTCTAATGGGATGAAGTACATTCTAGTAGTAGTTGATTATGTGTCTATATGGGTGGAAGCTATCGCACTCGCAAATAATGAAGGGAAGAGTGTCACCGCGTTCTTGAAAAAGAATATATATTCTCGATTTGGTACCCCAAGATCGATTATTAGTGATGGGGGATCCCACTTTTGCAACAAATTATTTAAGGGATTATTGGAGAAATATGGGGTTCGCCATAATGTGGCCACTCCTTACCATCCTCAAACTAGTAGGCATGTTGAGGTGTCAAATAGTGAGATCAAGCAGATTTTGTCAAAAACGGTGAACGCTAGTAAAACTGATTGGTCAAGGAGGCTTGATGATGCTCTTTGGGCCTATCGGACAACATATAGGACTTCCATAGGTATGTCTCCATACCAACTTGTATATGGGAAGGCTTGTCACCTACCGGTTGAATTAGAGCATAAAGCCATGTGGGCAATGAAGAAATTGAAAATGGATTGGAATGAAGCTGCAGAGCAGAGGTTAAATGGGTTGAATGAACTCGATGAATTTCGCCCAAAAGCTTATGAAAGTTCAGCCCTCTACAAAGAAAAGATGAAGAAGTACCATGACTAAAAGATTGAGAAACGCGATTTTATGGTTGGGGATTTGGTGCTTTTATTCAATTCTAGGTTGCGCTTATTTTCGGGTAAACTCAAGTCCAAATGGACTGGCCCTTACTTGATCACCCAACTATTCCCTCACGGAGCGGTTGAGTTGGAAAACAAGGAGGGTGTGCGATTTAAGGTGAACGGACAACGAATCAAAATCTATGAATCGGCGAATGAAGTGATCGAGGCATACCATCTTGATGAAGTCTGAGTAATTGAGTGTCCTTTGTTGTGTCGCGACGTTAAATCAAGCGCTGGTTGGGAGGCAACCCAATATGTGGCCTCTAAGCCAACTATACTTTTCTTTGATAACTTTCTAGTAATAGTCGCATTTTTTTTGTTGTTTTTCGTTTTGTTAGAAGTGTTGGCTAGAGCGTAGTTAGGGTCCGTGTCCACTAAGTGTCCAGTCAAATACATAAAAAATAGCTTAATGGGTGTTAAATTTGCAGGTAGCACATCACCAGAAAAATCTGCAGAAAATTGGTCTGAAACACTCATTGACGGATCCATCAACGGACCGTCATGCCTGCGATGGACCATCGCAGGAATCCGTCATTCTAGGTAAGTTTGTCTATTTCTTTTAAATTAGGGCACCCTTGAAGGAACCCACGACAGACCATCACACCTGTTACGGACCGTCGACAGGGACTCGTCGCATTAATACCCATCAACCCGACCCGACCCGTCCGGCGAATATTAAAAGTTTTTAAACCTTTTAACTTCCCACCTCTTCATTTAAACCGTTTCTTTCCCTCATTTCTCCCATTTCCTCTCTTTTCAACTCCCCACCACTCTCATTCTCTTCCCAAACTCCTGATTCACCATCCCTTCCCAAATTCCCCTAATCTTCCCTCTTCCAATCTCCCTGCTTCTTCAAAGTATTCTGCTGGTCGGAGTCTACTGTTCTTCTGTTGATATTCATAGTTGTGTACCTCACCCGGTTTTCATCTTCTCCAAGTCTCAGGTATGTGCTTCTGATCTCTAACCCATTTACATTTCATTATTGTTTTCACATACTACGGGTCTGTTTCTGAATGTGGGTCTTTGAATTTTGACCCCTATTGCTTGCTAAAGAACTCACCATGTTCATACTACGTGCCTTAGATAGTAAAATTGTTGTGGGTGGTGTGTTAACTACATCAAAAAGGGGGGAATATGTTTCTGAAACTTGTTCTAACCTAGGTTCATAGTCCTCCTAATTTGCATGTTAAAACTCGAGAAATTAGTGCCTTAGAATTTCTAGTTTGCTAGGTATTTGGGTTAGAAAGTGTGGGTTGATATATAGTCTTTTCAATTGAAATTTTAGGGGACGATTGAGGCATCCTCAGTTCTGTCACTGAAAGACAGAACGAGACCCTGTCGATGGACCGTCGTGCCCACGACGGACCATCATAGGGTCCGTCCCACAAATCCCCCAGTTATTTTCCCCAAGTGTCCACTGACGGACCTCTACCACGGACCGTCATACCCTCGACGGTCCGTCCTGCACAACCGTCATGGTTGTCAGAGACCCCACTCCTAAGGGTCTCAAAATTTTCTCTAAGTGTCCAATGATGGACAGTATCAGGTGTACTCTGATGCAAAGCTGCTGAATGGTAAGGGCGTCATGACCCGGACCCTTACACTGGAGAGGCGGGTCCTTACGGGGAGTCTCCCCACCATGTCGGATATCCATTCACTCTTCACCAGACACCGGCTAGATTAGACGGCTCGGTCTTTGGGCCGATACAGTGAGGAGTTGGTCTGAGAGTTCTATGCCTCGTATGTGGCAACTCTCCGATCCCAGATTGATATGCGGGCTGCCCCCGCCAAACAGGCCCCACTTGATCACATCAGAGTCCGCAGCAAGTGGGTAGACATCTCCTTGCCAGCCATCCGCCGGTATATATACGGCGAGGATGTTGATGCCACCAGAACCCCTCTCACCGCCGAGTTTAACTACCGGCGGCAACTTGTTAAAGATAGACGGTTCTTGCGTGAGCCAGCGCTGAGAGAGACCACCAAGAGGTGGGTGGCCCAGCACTTGTCTGTTGATGGAGAGGTTGCCGACTGGGTACTGGAGCCGAAGAAAGCCATCAAGAAGGCTAACTTGACCTTCACGGTCAAGTTCTTATGGTTGATAGTCTGCCACTGTCTTTCACCCACTGCTGCAGTTAATATAGTTACATGGGATCGCGCAGTTCTGATGGCAGCGATAATAGCGGGGTTTGAGGTCGACTTAGCTTGGCTTCTACAGGCGATCATGCACGAGAGGGCCTTCAAGGTCACCACTACTTACCCATTTCCGTGCATGGTGTTTTCTTTATTAAGTTCCGCAGGTGTGCCCATTTGGCACATAGATCAGCTCAAGACCCCGCAGGGAAATGTTGATATCGGCCTCATCAGGGATGAGGCCAATGAGTTGGCTCCATGTAGAGGGGCCCGCCCGGAGGTGCCTCTGCTTGGTGAGAACCTGGCGGACACAGTAGAGCATGCCCAAGCGGCTACGCAGGCTACTTCTGCGCCCACTGACACTACCCCGGTCGAGTCTATCCCGGGTAGTAGCACTACCCCAAGCTCCTCTCGCTCGGCTCCTTCCGCCACTCTGGTCCCACTTGCTAGGGTCCAGAAACTCGAGGCTCAGATGGCCAAACTTCTGCATCACATATAGCCTTGGATGCAGAGGTCTATTGCTGAGGCGGAGGAGCGCATGGAGCGGAAGATGACCCAGCACACGGAGAGGAAGATCATGGAGGTTCATCAGCGCTTGGATGCTTTTGAGTTGTGGGTGCTAGCCCGGCCAGCCCCTCCGGTGGACGTGTCGACCCTTCAGGGTGCGGTTGAGAGTTTGAGAGTGGATCTAGACACAATTCTAGAGGCTAGGGTGCCTGAGTCTGAGGCCCCTTCTGCAGAGCCTGCTGAGGACACTGTGATGGTTGCTTTATTCGCCACTTCTGATGTGCCACCACCTCCCCCATGAGAGCATGCCAAGAGGCGCAGGGGTTGAGAGGAGGATGAGGCTAGGGCGAGAAAGAAAGAGTGCCATGAGATGGAGGCTGCGAGGAGAGCCTCGATTGCTGATGAGGAGGCCCGTACGTTGAGGGCTATAGAGTTGGCTGCTGGGGCGTCTAGTTCCAGAGTTGTGGAGATAGACATAGGCACTACTGATGGTGTTGTTGCTGCTGAGGACACTATTGAGGGTGTCCAAACTACAGAGGGAGTGGGTTCCGAGAAACCGGACCCACCAGCTTGCTGATCGCCGGCGCTTTGCGCCTCAGGTTTGCTTCACCTACCACTTGATTATTTTAGGTTCTTTTATGCATTGGGGACAATTGCATATCTTTTTGTTGGGGGTGGGGTAAATGGAAAGTGAGTGCTAGGGTGAAATCTGAGTAGCCCAATTCATGATACTCTTTTGGGGTTTTCTTGCCTGTGTTCTTTTTCCCCAAGAGACTGATTATTTTTATTGTTGAACCGGCATGTTTATATCTTGTGTACATAGTATAACTCTGAAGCATGATGGCTTAAACATAAATGATATCCCGGTGTAATGAAAATGATGCATGACCAAGCATAGTAATTGATAAATGTGTGGCTCTAAGTATGACATAGAAATACACTACTACATGACCCAGAATCTAAGACTCGAACTAGGTGTCTGATAATCTGGTAGTGTAACGAGATGTCAAGTGAGTGTGAGGAAAATTCGAATGATCCACCATTGATACTGAGCTAGAACTTGCCTGGTTAGTCCTGCTAAAAGTAAGCCAAAATAAACAATTAGGAAAGGTTCATAGGCCCTTGTTCGAAATAGTCAATCTTGAGCCTAAAAAGAACAGAAAACCAAATGAAGTTAATCCCTTATTGATCAAAATGATTTGAGCCTAAAATAGATCTTTTTTTTTCACCCCAACTGATCTTCTCTGGGAACAATGTGTTGGCCTTGGTCCCTCCTTGGACATGTACACCTCAGTTTATGCCAAAAGCATAAGTTGAGGGTGGCTAATGCAGAAAGCAACCTTGTCGTGGCCCTGACCCAACCATGGGTATTGTGAACTTTGACTCATGGCAAAATCATGAGTTGAGGGTGGTTGTTATAAGGAATACTCTGGAAAGTGAGGTTGAAAGAATAAAGAGGAAGAAAGAACAAAACAAAGGTGATTACCTTTTTTTTATAAAAAAAAAGTTAATAAAAATAAAATAAACACAAGAAAAGAGAAGAGTCACTTACACATAAGGAGAAGAAAGGGAAAATAACAAGGTGAAAGGAAATTGTGAAATAGGGCGAATTAAAACGATAAAAAGGTGGTACGCTTAGCCGATATGTCAAGGAGGGCAACAAGTCACTAAAGTATACCTAAATATACCCTACCTGACCCTGAGCCTATGTTACAAGCTAAGAAAGTCCTATCGTGATCCTAAGAGTTGTTATGGCAAACTTAAAGTAGTGAAAATAAGGGCAAGCTTATGGCAATATGTATAAATGAGTTGTGAAGTTGTTCTGAGAGCGAGTGTTGAAAAGTAATCCTTATACTCAAACTGAAATCATTGTGTGAAAAATGTGGATGTTATTTTGAAGTGAGGACACTAGTTGCAATACCAGAAAAATTAGCACCTGGGTGAGAAATTGAAGAGGATAGGTGTCAGTGCGTAGTGAGTCTGTGTCATGGTCTGATCCACATAATTCAAGCCTAATAGTGATAGCATGCATGAACATAATGAGAATGATCGGGATTGATAGCAAATGATTGCGAAAGATAAAATATGGATACTTTTGTACAAAGATTTTGTAGTGAGTCATAGTGCATCGCTTGAGGACAAACAATGAATTTAAGTTGAGGGTGTTGATGTACCGTGGTTTTATGGTACTTTTAATGCTTTTTCCTTAAGTTTAGTGTGTGTCCAAAGCCTTTTTGTATTGATTATTGATGTAGGTTTCTCTTTATTTGCAGGAAATCTGTCCAAAGGAGAATGCGGAGGTTGTGAACAGGAATTGTAGAAGTGACCACCTACGGAGCTCATAACGGTCCGTTGCGACTGTGATGGTCCGTTGCGACTGTGACGGTCCGTAGGTGGCACCGTAGTGAGAAGATAGTAGCTACTGAAGGAAGATGGGGAAGTCTGACTAAGTGTGGGACTACGGAAGCCTCACGACGGACCGTCATAGCCACGATGGTCCGTCCTGCTTGTTCGTCGTGATTGTCAGAGAGTAGTCCCAGTACCCAATTCCAAGAAGTTTCTAAGTATTGTGGAATGAAACCCCTTGACGGACCGTCGTGATTGAAATGGTCCATCAGACCTGTCTGGCGAGGGTAACAGAGTTGATGAAGGAAGCAGCAGAGATTAGAGACCAAGTATGGAGCGACGGACCGTCGTGGCCACGACAGTCCGTCACATGGGCCGTCGTCTCAGACGCGTATTGGACAGATTTTCCTTAATTAGATTCCTTCTTTTATTAGGTTTTATTTTATTATAAATAGTCCGAAAAACCTCGTTTTTGGGGTTAGACTTTTGGATATTTTTTTATTTCTCTTATTTAAGTATTGAACTATTGATTTTGGTATTTGATCATACTTTTCCGGAATTGATTGTTAGTGTTTTTGTGAATTATTCAAGTGAATTTCTGGATTTTCTTCCTTCTCATTAAAGTAAGTGCATGAATTCTTATATTATTAATATGAATTGTGTGATTATGACCATGGGTAACTAAACTCCATAACTAGGGTTGTGGGAACCATGGGTAAATAACAAGGTAAAATCTAGCTAAAATAACAATTCTAGAATAGTGTCTTGCATGTATTGATAATTCTTTCGTTTAGAAGTCTTTTTAACAGATGGCCAACGTTAGAACTCGCCTTAATGCTACTTGCCAGACCAAGGAGGTTGATAATAGGAAAAGAATTATCAACGTAGATTTAGTGTATACTATCTAATAGGCTAGTGTTGGTTGGTACGAAGTAACAACTTAGTCAAATACCGATTACGATGCTTAATATGAGGTAAGATAAGGTTTAGTAAAGCAACACACGTAGCTGGACCAAGGTGAAGAGTGAATTTCTCTAGATGCCGGACCAAGGATTTAGAGATACCTAACTTATCACCTTACATGCAAGATATTAGGAAAGAATTGTTATAGCTAGAATTACCGAGTTAGGATCTTGTGGGGAACACTTAAGCCCTAGTTACTCTCATCACTTGATTAAACTACAATACTTGAACCTGCTAGTTGATTACTTTAATTTAGTTAGTTACGTTTATTAATCAAAAAAACCCTTTAGTTATTTTTTTTTTTCGGAAAATAATTGACTAAAAAGAAGTAATAATAGAATAACGTTAAGTCTGAACCATTTTTTTTGTGGGATCGACCCCAACCTCATTAGTTGGGTTCTTTACTTGATACGACCGCTTTACTTCTTATTTGAGAAGGAAGTTTGAGCGTATCAATGAACTCACATTAAAAGCAACAAGCTTACTGTAAAGTGGTCCTAAAATGCCTTAAATGCAATGTGTGATTTTATACAATGTATGACCATTGAATATGCCTATATTAAGTATACGATTTGTATAATTCTTATTGTATCAAAGTTTTATGAAGTTTTTCACAAAAAGGCATGATTCATGGTTTCATGTAAAATGTCACTTTTAAATGCATGGTTGTCATACTTAGAGCATTCTTGTACTAACTCCATTCTTCTCTACCTTTTTACACAAAGTGTAGATTAGGGATGCTTACATGCTGTCTTTAATGGTGAGGAGCTTGATATGTGATTCCCAATCTGAAGGAAAGGAATCCTTAAGTCCAAGGATTTCCTAAGTCATGATTTACTATAAAGTTATGTAATAAGTATAGTTACGAATTATGTTGTAATGGTCGTGTCCCTACTGTACTCTAATGATGTTGAGTCTAGGATGGCAAAAAGAGACTAGAGTTTTTAACTATATATTATGATATTATATATATATATATATATATATATATATATATATATATATATATATATATATATATATATATATATATATATATATATATATATATATATATATATATATATATATTGGGAGTGATGTTCTAGCATATGATGTGCTATGAAAGTTTCAAATGTTCAGCTGAATTTACCCATGACAATGCAATGAATGATAACTATGGGATTGTATTAGATCTCAGAGAGGTCAAGTACGCCATGTTACTTCTAGGGGGTTCTCCCCGGTTGATACAGGGCCCAAACTAAGCATTGGAAACTCTAATAACGTAGATTCTTGATCATCCAATAGAGTAGGGGACAAATTATCCACCACACTCACAAGCTATTGCTCCAAATCATTAGGCATCCATTACTCAACTCCTGACTGTGCATGGAGCGGCATGCATCAAGCCCTAGCACCAACACTTGGATAATACTGCACCTGAGGCACCATAGTCCCAAGTATTACATGACACTGCCATGCCCGTGATCGTGGGCGAAGCTATGCCGCTAAAGGAGAAAAAGATGCTCAATATTTTTCTAGAGATTTCACCACTGATGTTTATTAGGGTTGGGGTTAGAATTCCCACGAGCTTATACTATTTTACCAAAAGGATCTTTATACCCTATTATTAGTGGAGTCGAGATGATCTGACTTCACTATATATCAATAAGATGGGCCAGCTAGAGAGTGTTGGTGTACCTTCATTAAGACCACATAAGTTGGGGTTTCCTATGGTCACTTGAACAAAGTTTTTTGCAGCCTTCTTACCCATTTTAATTCCTCGCCCATTATATATCACCTCTAGGAGATTTTCTCCAGGTTGGACAATAGCTCCATTATTAGAGTATGAGGTAAGGATACATGATCTCTCGCCCCATGACACTATGATTCTACTTATAGAGAAGTGGAAAAGTAAGACTTAGTCTATGGTCTCTATGGGTAATTCATTTCTCAATGTTTACCATTCCACCATTATTGAGTATCTCCATCGTGAGGACCAAGGGTTAGTGATAAGGAATCTAGATATAAAGGTAGATACAACAGTTCATGTTCTATGTCCAAAGACATAAATGATAGGACTTGACAACACTTTCAATAGGGCTAGCCGAGTTGGCTTGTTTAGGCCACATTGCATATCCTAGAGGGTTAGCGGTATAGTCAATGTAAGAGGTCCCACTCTTGTGCTTCAGCCCATGGTTGTCGTTCTTTTTGGAGTCAATCAACTATGGGTCACTTTGATATTGGAGAGTTTGATCATTGGACTAGAGATTTCCATACTCATAAGTTGATTGCTCCTTCTCTACAAGAATATCCATAAATTATACCATCTCCACCTATAAAACCTCAAATTAGGAGTGGAGGTTAGGGTCAAGGACACCGCAGTGGACACTAGGATATTCAGGGTGATCCTTGAGGAGGCATATTATATTGTAATACAGATGGAAAATATAGAGGTTTATAGGTATATTTCAATGCAGTTCTAATGAGGGTGGAGGCTGAGGCATTAGGCGATATGATCACATGTACGATTCTTTTAATGCATTATCCTACCTCGGTTTTATTTTATTCGATCTATACCTATTGTTATGTGTCTATAACATATGTCTATTTTGTTGGTATGATTTCTTACCCTATGGAATTATTTCATGTATGAACCTCTAGATAACTCAGTTCTAGTTTCCCATTATTTTGTACTTGTGTTTATTACTGATGTACCGTGGTTATACGGTACTTTAAATGCTTTTTCCTTAAGTTTAGTGTGTGTCTAAGGCCTTTTTGTATTGGTTTTAATGTAATTTTCTCTTTGTTTTCAGGAAATCTGTACAGAAGGAGAACGTGAGAGTTTTGTGCTGAAAGTTGCAGAAGTGGCAACCTACGGAGCCATCGACGGTCCGTCGTGACCTCGACGGTCCGTAGGTGGCCACCGTCATGAGAATAAGAAGAGTGACAAAGGAAGGTGGGGAATTCTGACTAAGTGTGGGGCTACGGAGGCTCTCGACGGACCGTCATAGCCACGACGCACCATCCTGCACATCCGTCAATGTCAACATAAAGTAGCCCTTGTACCCAGCTTCAGAGGATTCTAAGTATGGAACGACAGAGGGCATCGATGGTCCGTCGTTCCAAGTCGTCGACTCACACGCATTTTTTTGGACAGATTTTCCTTAAATAGGTTTCCCTCTTTTATTAGGATTCTAGTATTACAAATACCTGTAAATACCTCATTTTTGGAGTTAGACTTTAGGATATTTTTTAGTTTTGTTGTTCTAAGTATTGAATTTTGGGATTTTGGAAATTACTCTATTTTCCGAAATCGTTTGTTGCAAGTGTTTGATTAATTCAAGTAATTTTCTGGATTATCTTCAATCTCATCAAAGTAAGTGCATGAATTCTTATCTAATTAATATGAATTGTGTGATTATTAACATGGGTAACTAAACTCCATAACTAGGGTTGTGGGAACCATGGGTAAATAACAAGGTAAAATCTAACTAAAATAACAATTCTCGAATAATGTCTTGCATGTATTGATAATTCTTTCATTTAGAAGTCTTTTTAACGGTGGCCAACGTTAGAACTCGCCTTATTGATACTTGCCAGACCAAGGAGGTAGATAATAAGAAAAGAATTATCAATGTAGATTTAGTATATACTATCTAATAAGCTAGTGTTGGTTGGTGCAAAGTAACAAATAAGCCAAATATCAATTATGATGCTTAATATGAGGTAAAGGTAAGGTTTAGTAAAGCATACACATGTAGCCGGACCAAGTTGCGGAGTGAAATTTCCTAGTTGCCGGACCAAGGAATTAAGGATACATAACTTACCACTTTGCATGCAAGATATTAGGAAAGGATTGTTATAGCTAGAATTACCGAGTTATGAACCTATGGGAACACTTAAGCCCTAGTTACTTTAATTACTTGATAAAAATCAAATCTGTGAACGTGTCATTTGTTTACGTAGAATTAGCCAATTACATTTGTTATTCAAAACCGCTCTTTTTGTTATTTGTTTTCAGAAAGGACTTGACTAAATAAGAGTAATAGTAGGTTAAAGTTAAGTCTAAATCATTTTCCTCGTGGGATCGACCTCAACCTCATAGTTGGGTTCTTTATTTGATACGGCCGCTTATACTTCTTTTCGAGAAGTAAATTTGAGCGTATCAAATTTTGGCGCCACTGCCGGGGAAAGTGGCTTTTAGATTAACTTTAAGCTTATTACTGAAGTTTAGTCAATATTTTCCTAATTTTACTTTTTTCTTGTTGTTTTTGTCTCTTGCAGATCAAACTTCCGTGTATGCCAGTTACGCAGAGTAGAAAAGAACCCATACTTCCATATGACCTTGAATTGGAGCGTACACTACGCAGGATGAATCGAAACTTGGGTATTAACGATGATGATCTCAACTAGAACATTCCAGCTTCGGTTGATGCTCATGGTCAGTTATTACTTGAAAATCGAGGGAAAGATGAAATACGGAGGCAAACTCCCGCTCCACGCCCTCAATACTATTTTAGGGGATATGATAACATTACCGAATCTGATGGGCCACTTGTCTTACCTCCATTACCACATGGCCATACGTTCATGGTAACTAGTAGTCTGATGCAAATGCACACCTCTAGAGGTTTGTTTTCGGGGCTACCTTCTGAGGATCCACATGCTCACATCGCCAAAGTGAGGTGGTGTGTAAGAGTTGTGTAGGGAGGCCTGATTTGAATATGGACGTAATTGGGTTGAGAGTGTTTCCTCTATCACTGACGGTAGAGGCTGCTATATGGTTTACATAACTCCCCTATAACTCAATCTACACTTGGAATCAATTGAGGGATGTGTTCTTAGCACGTTACTACCCGGTGTCTAAGAAGCTAAACCACAAAGATAGAGTGAACAACTTTGTGTCACTACTGGGAGAATCAGTCACTAGTTCTTAGGACAGATTCACTTCGTTCTTGAGAAGTGTCCCCAATCACCGCATTGATGATGAGTCGCTTAAAGAGTACTTCTATCGGAGACAAGATGATAATAATAAAGCAGTATTGGATACGATAGCGGGTGATTCTTATGGGGAGTGTCCTTATGCTGAGACCGCTGAGAAGTTGGAGAAAATCTCCTGAAATAATAAAGCATGGAGTACTAGGAAGTAAGATACTCGGAGAAACACTTTTGCAGTACAGTCCGCACACAACCCAGCCACAGACGAGATTCGTGAAGAGATGGCTCAAATGGGAACTGAGCTTGGGTTGGTGTTGAAACATGTCACTAGGGGTGCAAAAAAGGTAAATGTGGTAAACTACTTGTCTAAACCATCACCGCTGACTGATGAGTATTATTATGAGGAGGACTCTTATGCGGTAGCTGAGCAGATAGGGGGTTTTCGACCAAACGCTCAAAGCTCCAATCAGGAGAATTGGCGCCAAGGTCAAGGAAACCAAGGTCGAAACTATGGTAATTACAACCGAGAGGGTCATTATGTCCGAGATGGGAATTACAACTGCGACAACAACTTCAACCGAGGTAACTATGGTAACAGAAATGATAGGAGTGGGCCCTATGTTCCACCTCAAAATCGTGAAGTTACTCCTAGGGATGGTGGAGGTAGTATGGCGCGAGTTGAGGATATGTTGCAGAAAATGATGAGGAGGTTCGATGCTAGTGATGAGCACACTAAAGAGTTGAGGAGTGACTTATCGAGTATTGGGCAGAAAGTTGATGCACACGCAATCTCGATCAAGCACCTTGAGTTTTAAATGGCTCAATTATCTTCGACTATGAACCCACATCAACTGGGCACTCTTCCAAGCAACACTGTCCAAAATCTGAAAAATGATGGACATTGTATGGCAATCACAACTCAAGGTGGTAAGTAAACCATTGACCCACCAATGCCGTCTGGAGTAGAAAAGGTGATAAGAGGAGATGGAGGTTAGTGGTGAGTTAGGAGATAAAACAGAGAAAGAAGCTGAGGTACCCCAAAAGGTGACCCCCATACCTAGACCACCACCTCCATTCCCACAAAGGTTAGTGAAAAAGACCGAGGATGATAAATACCGGCGCTTTATCAATATGTTGAAACAGTTTTCCATCAATGTCCCTTTGATAGAAGCTCTTGAACAAATGTCCGGTTTATGCCAAGTTCATGAAAGATATGGTTACCAAGAAAAGATCGTTCAGTTTTGAGAATGATGATAGAATGCAGCATTGTAGTGCTATTGCTACAAGGTCTCTAGTGCAAAAGAAAGAGGATCCGGGTGCTTTTACTATTCCATGTACAATCGGGTTATTACACTTTGCAAAGGCATTATGTGATCTTGGGGCAAGCATAAATCTCATGCCTCTTTCTACTTATAAGAAGTTGGGTTTGGGTAACCCAAAGCCCACTGCGATTCAGCTACTGATGGCCGATTGAATGGTGAAGAGGACTATTGGGATACTCCACGATGTGTTAGTAAAGGTAGAGTCATTCATATTTCTGGCCGATTTTGTGATTCTTGATTGTG
Organism: Solanum sitiens; assembly: GCA_016801875.1. Lineage (NCBI taxonomy): Eukaryota > Viridiplantae > Streptophyta > Magnoliopsida > Solanales > Solanaceae > Solanum > Solanum sitiens. The sequence goes on along the minus strand of JABWTJ010000922.1, from coordinate 143,902 downwards.
AGGTCGATTTTGAGGTGCCTATTATTCTTGGAAGGCCATTCCTTGCTATGGGAAGAGCCTTGGTTGATATGGAGAAAGGGCAGATGAAATTTCGGTTGAACAATGAAAAAGTCACTTTAAACATTTGTAAATCCATGAGGCAGAGTGGTGAGCTCCAATCGGTATCTGCCATATCGTACAGGGTTGAAAAGTCATCTGAGGTACAAATAGAAGAACGTCTGGGTATAAGCACTAGCGGCAGTGATCATGAACTTTGATAGTGATTGCATTGAAGATTATGGGTCATGGGTCGCGGCACTTGATCAAGGTGATGTTTTGTTTAAACCAAAGAAATTTGAATTAGATATGAAACATCGCGAATCTCCACCCGCGAAACCATCTATAGAGGAGGCTCTGAAATTAGAGCTTAAGGCTCTACTACCTCATCTGAGGTACGTATTCTTGGGTAAAGGTGATACTTTGCCGGTAATTATTGCATCAAATCTTAATGTGCATCAAGTTGAGAGTTTGGTGACACTATTAAAAAAGTTCAAAAGAGCTACTAGGTGGACTATTGCGGATATTATTGGGATCCTTCCTGATATTTGTTTGCATAAAATCCAACTCATGCCCAATCATAAACCAAGTATTGAGCACCAGAGACGTTTAAATCTACCTATGCAAGAGGTGGTGAAGAAAGAAATCATTAAGTGGTTGGATGCTGGAGTGATATATCCAATCACCGATAGTAGTTGGGTATGCCCTGTTCAGTGTGTACCTAAGAAAGGGGGAATGACTGTGTTCCCCAATGAGAAAAATTAGCTTGTTCTAATGAGACCGGTGACTGGATGGAGGGTATGTATGGATTACCGGAAATTAAATGCATGGACCGAGAAGGACCATTTTCTTATGCCCTTCATGGATCAGATGTTGGACAGACTTGCAGGAAAGGGGTGGTACTATTTTCTTGATGGTTATTCGGGTTATAATCAGATTTCTATTGCACCGGAGGATCAAGAGAAAACCACCTTTACTTGTCCATATGGGACCTTCGCGTTCAAGAGAATGCCGTTTGGGTTATGTTATGCACCGACCACATTTCAGAGATGTATGATGTCAATATTCTCCGATATGGTGGAGGACACTATTGATGTGTTTATGGATGATTTTTCTGTGGTTGGTGACTCCTTCGAGCGGTGTTTGAGTAATTTGTCCGAGGTTCTTAAGAGGTGTGAAGACTGCAATCTTGTGCTTAATTGGGAAAAATGTCACTTCATGGTGAAAGAAGATATTGTATTGGGCCATCGTATTTCAGAGAAGGGTATAGAGGTTGATCGAGCTAAAGTTGAGGTGATAGAGAGACTTCCTCCACCCATCTCTGTAAAAGGTGTGAGAAGCTTTCTAGGGCACTCGGGCTTTTACCGGAGGTTTATCAAGGATTTTTCAAAGATTGCACATCCTTTGTGCAAGTTGCTTGAGAAAGAGTGTAAGTTTTATTTTGATGAATCTTGTCTTAAGGCATTTGGTGAGCTAAAGGAAAAGATGGTGTATGCACCTATCATCATTTCGCCGGATTGGAGAAAACCGTTTGAGGTGATGTGTGATCCGAGCGGAGTTGCTCTTGGTGTGGTTTTGGGTCAACGAAGGGATAAAATCCTTCACCCCATTTACTATGCTAGTAAAGCCCTCAATGAAGCCCAAAAGAACTACACCGTGACTAAGCAAGAGCTCCTTGCAGTAGTCTTTGCTTTAGAGAAATTTCGCTCCTATTTGCTTGGCACTAGAGTTATAGTGCATACTGATCATTCTGCTTTGAGATATTTGATGGCAAAGAAGGATGCAAAACCTAGGTTGATTCATTGGGTATTACTATTGCAAGAATTTGACTTTGAGGTAAAAGATAGAAAAGCGACCGAAAATCTAGTTTCTGATCACTTGTCCCGATTAGAAGATGAAACAATGAGGATTTAAGTGAAAAGGCTGAAATTGATGATATACTTTCCCTGATGAGCATGTATTGGCCGCCTCCCAAGACTTGATCCTATGGTTCGCAGATTTTGCGAATTATCTGGCTAGTGATATCGTCCCACCGGACTTGTCCTTTCATCAAAGGAAAAAGTTCATGCATGATGTGAAAAAGTTCTTTTGGGATGAACCATACTTATATAGGAGTTGTGCCGATGGGCTTATTCGGCGTTGTGTGCCGGAAGTTGAGATGTTGAGTGTTTTGGAGGCGTGCCATTCTTCGCCTGTAGGTGGGCATCATAGTGGTATCCGGACAGCCCACAAAATCTTGCAATGTGGCTACTATTGGCCAACTATCCACCAAGATGCTCATGAGTTCGCCAAGTCATGTGATAGATGCCAAAGAGATGGTGGCATTTCGAGGAAGCAAGAGCTCCTTTTAAATCTCATCCTTGTGATTGAATTATTTGATGTGTCGGGCATTGACTTTATGGGCCCTTTTGTGAGTTCTCATGGGATGATGTACATTCTTGTGGCAGTTGACTATGTGTCTAAATGGGTGGAGGCTATCGCACTTGCAAATAATGAAGGGAAGAGTGTCACTGCATTTTTGAAAAAGAACATATTTTCCAGATTCGGCACCCCAAGGGCTATTATTAGTGCTGGGGGATCACACTTTTGTAATAAGCTATTTAAAGGATTACTGGAAAAGTATGGGGTTCGCCATAATGTGGCCACTCCGTACCATCCTCAAACTAGTGGGCAAGTTGAGGTGTCAAACAGGGAGATTAAGCAGATTTTGTCAAAAATAGTGAATGCTAGTAGAACGGATTAGTCAAGGAGGCTTGATGATGCTCTTTTGGCCTACCGGACAGCATACAAGACTCCTATTGGTATGTCCCCATACCAACTTGTATATGGGAAGGCTTGTCACTTACCGGTTTAATTAGAACATAAAGCCATGTGGGTATTGAAGAAGTTGAAAACGGATTGGAATGAGGCTGCGGAACAAAGGTTAAATGGGTTGAATGAGCTTGATGAATTTCGCTTGAAGGCGTATGTCACGATCGGAATCTACACCTCAGACGAGACCGGCGTCGTTGACCTCTCAGAGGACGCAGACAAGCCTACATATGTCATCGTTACTTCATCTAGGTTAATTTTAGCAGAAAATTTGAACTTTTTGTTACTTAACATTCATATAAGACATTCTACTTAAACTCGTAAATGTTCACAATCAACCATCTAATATTAAGATCATCAAATGAAAGAAATAGTTCAATACTGCATTATGTGTATACTTGCCAAAATGGCACCAATACAATGTCTGAAGTAAAATGAGAAAGAAACACTAGTGGAACATGCTCCACTAGCTAAAGCCTACATCTAAGCCAGATAATAACGGTAGACATACTCGAAAGCATGAGGGCCTACCAAGTCCGGATGAAAGCTCCACGTCCGGATAGCTACAACGTCAACCTGAAAGCTCTAGCGTCAACCTGTGCCTGCACCTAAAAATATAGAGTTGTATGGGATTAATACACACTTGTACTAAGTATGGGTATATGCAAGCACACACCAAGGACATGCATGAGTAAGAATAGCTCTTTCCTAACAACATGATTATGGAAAGTCAAGTCAGTGGACTTCCCAAATTGGTATTAGGAAAGTTAGTGAACTTTCCAAATTTGGATTAGGAAAGTCAGTGAGCTTTTCAAATTTGGATTAGGAAAGTCAGTGAGCTTTTCAAATTTGGATTAGGAAAGTCATGCCATGAGAGTAACATGCATCATCATACTTATCATATTGCACACAGCACATAACATATTACACATAGCACATATCATATTGCATATAACACATAACATCTTTTATAACATTCATTCATAAGACATGAGACCTTGGAATCATTGACTTGACATTAAGACTTTCCAAAATGAGGGCTCAACATATGGGACCTCAACTAGGGAGTCTTCATTAGCAAATATAGAGTCTGCTTCATTCATTCATATGTACTTCATTTCATTTCGTTCATAGGCTAGTGTGAACACCAGCTATACTTAGTATGTAGTTTCATCAGGTTTGATGTGCAATGATCAAGAATAACCTAGTGTCATTAATTGAGTCTATCTCACTCTTGATTATCCTATCCTAACACCTTTGGTATCATTCATTTCATTATGTGCATCATTTGAGGCTGACCTCATTCATTCATTGGGAACTTTAACTTTAACCGACATAGATCATGTGAGCATCATGAAATCCAGTGTCTCCCCCACACCGAAAAGAGGTGGAATCACCGGCCAAAGTGACCCAAAACATGCTAGCGTACATGGGAATTTAACCGTGCCAGATCCCTATATTGGCAGTATAGGTTCGAAGACTAGGAGATATAGGGAGACCCATACCCGGCATGCCGGACATTCTCATCTCATGAGAGTTATGTGAACCTCCGGCCTTCCCGAAAGAAGGCATCACCGCTCATAGCTAGTCTATTGGTTCTCAGTATAAAGTTCCATTACATTCAACTCATACGTCATGGAAGCTGGATTCTAGTATGAGGACATCATAGATCAGTAGATGATTACTCATCTCATCATTAGTATTAAGTGTGTTAATCTCAATACTTTCATTAGAGTGTTCATAGAGACTGGTCTCTTCATTAACTTTACACTCTCATAGGTGAGTACGTTTTGGTAACATTTACTTAGGCTCATTTGAGATTGTTCTCATCTTTTACATTAGCCTCATATCATGTTTTCACCACATTCATTAAAATTAGCACATTTGCTCTTCATAATTACTCACCCCATTTTACGTGAATGTTAATTTCATCATATGCCAATGCACTTGGCCATTTGTGTGTTTCACACTCTTACTTAACCCTTCTAGGGTTTCATCATTTCATTACATAATAATCATTTCATCGTATGCCAATGCTCTTGGCCTTTTAGTGTATTTCACACTCGTAGTTAACCTTTCTAGAGTTACATCATTTCATTACATACATCTTAGGTTCACTTATTTTTAAACGTATACTAGACTTATGGGTCTATACATACAAGCCATGAGGGTTCATTCATAGTTCGTTAAGTGACTCATATATTCCAAATATTATGTAGTACAAGACTTATGCATCTTGTATGTATGCCAAGATCTCGATTTCGATCTAAGTAGGTGGCATTATTCTTGAACATTTAATTCACGTATGATTTATGTATCAATACGGAAATTTGGGCAACGGAACCCAAGTTCGAATCCCTTGGACAATACTTACATTTTTCCTTGATTTTATTTTTAATCCACATGACATTGGGACCATAGATCGAGCCCCAACATCAACATTCTCTCTTTATTTTTCTCCTTGGAATCTCCTCTTATTTGGCCGAAGGGTTGTGGGATTTTTTTTCATTTAATTCTCCTTGTCCAATTCGTATAGACCATGAGGTTGTGGGATCAAACTCCCACAGCCTCTCTTTATTTTTATCTAATTTCGCAGCCTACCTAGAGCTCGTGTGTTCAATTCCCACGCCTCACAATTCTTTTATTTTCATTTTTCTCCTTAACTCCCTTCACTGCCTTGAGGTCGTGGGTTCGATTCCCACGCCTCACCTTTCTTTTCTTTTTATTTTCCCTTTATCCTTTACTCTCCTTCACAGCTTTGAGGTCGTGGGTTCGATTCCCACGCCTCTCATTTCTTTTCTTTTATTTTTCCTTTACATCACACGCTGCCTAGAGGTCATGGGTTCGATTCCCACGCCTCCCATTTTATTTTATTAACTTTCATTTTCCTTACATTTTCAGCCAGTACACCCAGTATCGATTCCCCTTGACCCCATTTTCATTTTTTTTCGATTTTAAGGCAGATTCACGGGTGAGGTCACAGGTTCGAATCCTGGTGGCCTCATCCCTTTTTCACTCAATTAATTTCCAGATTTATTCCTCTACATTTAGCCTAAACTAAACTTGTAAGTTTGCTGGAAATTTAGTCATTTTTCAGCTCATTTTCACCAACATTTTCACTTGAACTTTTAGGGAATTTCATAGATCATGTATTACGTTTTGGGGTGCATTTTTCATAAATTCGTTTAAACAAAAGATTTGTACTCAAATCAGCCACACTTTCATTTTAATGAACATCACGATTTACATAGGTTTATGCACGTAAAATGACAACCAAAACATTATCAAATTTGGAGCCTTAACCCGAGATCCTCATTCACTGTAACATACTTACACACACACACACTTGCACATAATTTCGAATACAAGGTTGTATTTCATACGATTTCAAGTACACAAACATAATCATATTCATCACGAAAACATAACATACACCTAAATCTACCAGCAATCATACCCAACCTACGATTCATTAGGAGCTAGTGACAGGGGCATGCAAAAGGGGAACAATCCTAGTTTTCGGATGAATAATATGAACCTTAAAGGGTCTCTTGGGAAAGGGATCAAGAGAGAAGAAAACCCATACCTTTTTGACGTTAAAACCTTGACTTGCTGCCCAAAAACTTCACCCAAGAAAACGTCTAAGCCTCCTCAATATCAACTCCACTCGAATGACAACCTCACTTCGCCTAGTGTGGGATTAACGTTTGTTTTCTTGTGATTTCGTGTGAGTTCTTCAAGTGTGAAGAACTTGGTTTATTTTTCTACTTTTGTATCTTATTTTGGCAGAGAAATTTTGTGAGAGAGAAGAAGAGAGATTGAGCGTGAGAGTGGAGAGATAAACGTGAGAGAGTGGGAGTTGTAGGAGGCTTATGAGTCTAGTTTTAGGACTTAGTAAATAGGGTTTTGTTTATTTAATAAAAATCTAATTTTTATTTTATTTAAATCAGCTAATGAATAATAATTATTAATTAATTACATTAATTCAATAGCTTAAATAAAAATCACTTTAATTTATTGCTTCCACCTAGGTTCGAACCCGGGTGGAGCAAGACTTCAATTCAAGAGCCCAATTTCGGACCTCTCTCCCTAAATTGCCCCTCCACCTTATTAATTAAATAATTAATTCTATATTTAGGGTAATTAAGATACTACCCTTAGCCAGGAAAAAGACCACTTTACCCCTAGACCCTTCAAACCTAAGATTTCCCCTTTTTAAGTCTGGTAAAGACTTCTTCGAGTAAATCTTCGTATTCGAGAGCCCTGCATGGTTGGACCCAACCTTTCCAAGCTCAACTAAATCCCCAAGTTAGTTGGCTTGGTTGTATCAAGGGTTCCGAGGTCTGGTTCTATGCGCATCAATCCGTGTGAACCCTGGTCTAATCATAGGCATTCTTGACACATTAAGCATTTCTTAACTTATCTATTTTTAGGGTTGTTACATTATCTCCCCCTTAGGAACATTCGTCCCCGAATGACAGTACTCTTTACTAACAATAAGTAAGTCATCTATAGAACGTACGCATACATAGGTAATTCAATATTCCCATTGGTGAATATCTGATTCACATATTAACATGATGGTGCACATCCTTTGAAACCCACTAGTAGTTTCACATTAATAGACTAAGGAATTCTTTCCTAAACTAGTCTCATCAAAGCATACAATATAAGTCAACATATAAGTCATACAACAGCTACCAACATGATGACTCAAACATATTAACCTCATACTAGTGCATAAACACCATACACAGTCAAATATATGAAAGACTAATTAAAGCTACGCACCCGAGGCTTCACCAAAGGTGCCTTCCCCTGCACCCCTAGACTTGAGTGCGAAGAATCGTTGCCTCCTTGGAGCCTCTTTACTTGGACCATTAGGCTTAACTCTCTCCTTCCCTTGTTCTTGACTTCTCCTATTCGGACAATCCTTCACTATGTGACCCGGTTTGCCACAACTGTAACAAGCGTTAGTGCCCATCATACACTCTCCTCCATGCAGTTTGCCACACTTCCTGCAAGGTGGCCTCTCCTGAGGTGTGTCTACTCCATTATTTCTCTTAACTCTGGACTCGAAATCCCTATCATAGCGACCCTTTGATGAACTTGACTCCCCTTGGTGGGAGAGTCCCTTCTTAAACCTGGGCTTATCCCTGATTTCAATACTACTCTTCCTTGAAAAATTCTCCTCAGCTTGTCTTGACCTGTTCCCTGCCCTAGTGTGCTTCCTCTTCCTGCTTTCCTCCACTTGCTGGACATGGACCATAAGCCTGGAAAGGTCCATGCTGTCATGCAGCATAGATCCCCTACACTCCTCCTCGAGATCCTCAGAAATTCTTGTCAAGAATCTACTCATCTCTCTGCTATTAGACACAAGAGAAGTGGCATACCTGGATAATTTCACAAACTTCAGGGAATACTCCCTGACTGTCATAGATCCTTGCTTAAGGTTGATAAATTCCTCAACCTTGGCCTCCCTCATTTCCCTGGGAAAGAATCTATCTAGGAAGGCTGTCTTAAACAGCTCCCAAGTGACCAGAACTCCGCCCAAAGCTAGGCTATCCTGCCACATCTTGTACCAAGTCTGTGCAACATCCTTGAGCTGATAGGAAGCCAGCTCATCCTTCTCAATATTTGTGGCCCCCATAGCCACCAAAATCTTATGCACCTCATCCACAAACTCCTGGGGGTCCTCTGAAGTCTTAGACCATGTGAAAATAGGAGGATTCATCCTCGTGAAGTCTCTCAACCTGTCAGCCATGCTACGAACCGGTGAGTTCTCCCTCTGAACATCCTGCCGGTTGACCTGGGCAGTCATAACCTGGGTCTACATAGTGATGGCCTATTCCATCTGGGACAGAGATGCCCGCACCTCTGCATCAGTCAACCCAGCTGGGTTAACCGGCATAGCCACTCCGTCAGCTGGAGCCTGGGGTGGAACCTAATTGTCCCCAGCAGCTGCACCTCCTCTCCTCTAACCAATGGTTCTTCCAGTATTCATTCTCTGAAAAGGACAAAGATTGATGTTAGACATGCTCATAACACCAAGAAATTAGACATTAGGAAAAGCACGATAAGATCAGAAGAAGGGAAATTTTCCTACGCATCATGCAGTCTCTAATTCAAGATAGTGGTGCACTTCTCTACCATGACTTAGAAACTACTCAATGTGGTTGATGTGAACTTATTATACTCGGAAGTTAACCTAGTGCTCTGATACCAACTTTGTCACGACCGGAATCTAGACCCAGACGAGACCGGCGTCGTTGACCTCTAAGAGGTCGCAGACAAGCCTACATATGTCATTGTTACTTCATCTAGGTTAATTTTAGCGGAAAATTTGAACTTTTTGTTACTTAACATTCATATAAGGCATTCTACTTAAACTCATAAATATTCACAATCAACCATCTAATATTAAGATCATCAAATAAAAGAAATAGTTCAATACTACATTATGTGTATACTTGCCAAAATGGCACCAATACAATGTTTGAAGTAAAATGAGAAAGAAACACTAGTGGAACATGCTCCACTAGCCAAAGCCTACATCTAAGCTAGATAATATGGTAGACATACTCGAAAGCATGAGGGCCTACCAAGTTCGGATGAAAGCTCCACGTCCGGATAGCTGCAACGTCAATCTGTAAGCTTTAGCGTCCACCTGTGCCTGCACCTAAAAATATAGAGTTGTATGGGATTAGTACACACTTGTACTAAGTATGGGTATATGCAAGCACACACCAAGGACATGCATGAGTAAGAATAGCTCTTTCCTAACAACATGATTTGGAAAGTCAAGTCAGTGGACTTGCCAAATTGGGGAAAGTTAGTGAACTTTCCAAATTTGGATTAGGAAAGTCAGTGAGCTTTCCAAATTTGTATTAGGAAATTCAGTGAGCTTTCCAAATTTGGATTAGGAAAGTCATGCCATGAGAGTAACATGCATAATCATACTTATCATATTGCACACCGCACATAACATATTACACATAGTACATATCATATTGCATATAGCACATAACATCTTTTATAACATTCATTCATATGCCATGAGACCTTGGAATCATGGACTTGACATTAAGACTTTCCAAAATGAGGGCTCAACATATGGGACCTCAACTAGGGAGTCTTCATTAGCAAACACAGAGTCTGCTTCATTTATTCATACGTACTTCATTTCATTTATAGGCTAGTGTGAACACCAGCTATACCTAGGATGTAGTTTAAGACTTTTATCGGGTTTGATGTGCAATGATCAAGAATAACCTAGTGTCATTACTTGAGTCTAGCTCACCTCTTGATTATCCTATCCTAACACTTTTGGTATCATTCATTTCATTATGTGCATCATTTGAGGCTGGCCTCATTCATTCATTGGGAACTTTAACTTTAACCGACATAGATCATGTGAGCATCATGAAATCTGGTGTCTCCCCCACACCGAAAAGAGGTGGAATCACCGTCCAAAGTGACCCAAAACATACTAGCGTACATGGGAATTTAACCCCGCCAGATCCCTATATTGGCAGTATAGGTTCGAAGACTAGGAGATATAAGGAGAACCATACCCGTCATGCCGAACAGTCTCATCTCATGAGAGTTACGTGAACCTCCGCCCTTCCCAAAATAAGGCATCACCGCACATAGCTAGTCTATCAGTGTTCAGTATAAAGTTCCATTACATTCAACTCATACGTCATGGACGCTGGCTTCTAGTATGAGGACATCATACATCAGTAGATGATTACTCATCTCATCATTAGTATTAAGTGTGTTAATCTCAATACTTTCATTAGAGTGTTCATAGAGACTGGTCTCTTCATTAACTTTACACTCTCATAGGTGAGTACGTTTTGGTAACATTTACTTAGGCTCATTTGAGATTGTTCTCATCTTTTACATTAGCCTCATATCATATTTTCTCCACATTCATTAAAATTAGCACATTTGCTCTTCATAATTACTCACCCCATTTTACGTGAATGTTCATTTCATCATATGCCAATTCACTTAGCCATTTGTGTGTTTCGCACTCTTACTTAACCCTTCTAGGGTTTCATCATTTCATTACATAATAATCATTTCATCGTATGCCAATGCTCTTGGCCATTTAGTGTATTTCACACTCGTAGTTAACCCTTCTAGGGTTACATCATTTCATTACATACATCTTAGGTTCACTTATTTTTAAACGTATACTAGACTTATGGGTCTATACATACAAGCCATGAGGGTTCATTCATAGTTCGTTAAGTGACTCATATCTTCCTACGATTATGTAGTACAAGACTTATGCATCTTATATGTATGCCAAGATCTCTATTTCGATCTAAGTAGGTGGCATTATTCTTGAACATTTAATTCACGTATGATTTATGTATCAATACGGAAATTTGGGCAAGGGAACCCAAGTTCGAATCCCTTGGACAATACTTACATTTTTCCTTGATTTTATTTTTAATCCATATGACATTGGGACCCTAGATCGAGCCCCAACATCAACATTCTCTCTTTATTTTTCTCCTTAATCTCCTCTTATTTGGCCGAAGGGGTGTGGGATCGAACCCCCACAGCCCCTTTTATTTTTTTCATTTAATTCTCCTTGTCCAATTCGCATAGACCATGAGGTTGTGGAATCAAACCCCCACAGCCTCTTTTTATTTTTCTCTAATTTTGCAGCCTACCTAGAGGTCGTGGGTTCGATTCCCACGCCTCACAATTCTTTTATTTTTATTTTTCTCCTTAACTCCCTTCACTGCCTTGAGGTCGTGGGTTCGATTCCCACGCCTCAACTTTCTATTCTTTTTATTTTCCCTTTCTCCTTTACTCTCCTTCACAGCTTTGAGGTCGTGGGTTCGATTCCCACGCTCACATTTCATTTCTTTTATTTTTCCTTTATTTCACTCGCTGCCTAGAGGTCGTGGGTTCGATTCCCACGCCTCCCATTTTATTTTATTAACTTTCTTGTTCCTTACATTTTCAGCCAGTACACCCAGTATCGATTCCCCTTGACCCCATTTTCGTTTTTTTTCGTTTTTAAGGCAGATTCACGGGTGAGGTCACAAGTTTGAATCCTGGTGGCCTCATCCCTTTTTCACTCAATTAATTTCCTGATTTATTCCTCTACATTTAGCCTAAACTAAACTTGTAAGTTTGCTGGAAATTTAGTCATTTTTCAGCTCATTTTCACCAACATTTTCACTTGAACTTTTAGGGAATTTCATAGATCATGTATTACGTTTTGGGGTGCATTTTTCATAAATTCGTTTAGCCAAAAGATTTGTAGTCAAATCAGCCACACTTTCATTTTAATGAACATCACAATTTACATAGGTTTATGCACGTAAAATGACAACCAAAACATTATCAAATTTGGAGCCTTAACCCGAGATCCTTATTCACTATAACATATACTTACACACACACACTTGCACATAATTTCGAATACATGGTTGTCTTTCATACGATTTCAAGTACACAAACATAATGATATTCGTCACGAAAACATGACATACACCTAAATCTACCAGCAATCATACCCAACCTATGATTCATTGGGAGCTAGTGACAGGGCATGCAAAAGGGGAACAATCCTAGTTTTCGGATGAATAATATGAACCTTAAGGGGTCTCTTGGGAAAGGGACCAAGAGAGAAGAAAACCCATACCTTTTTGACGTTAAACCCTTGACTTGTTGCCCAAAAACTTCACCCAAGAACACGTCTAAGCCTCCTCAATATCAACTCCACTCGAATGACAACCTCCCTTAGCCTAGTGTGCGATTAACGTCTGTTTTCTTGTGATTTCGTGTGAGTTCTTCAAGTGTGAAGAACTTGGTTTATTTTTCTGCTTTTGTATCTTATTTTGGCAGAGAAATTTTGTGAGAGAGAAGAAGAGAGATTGAGCGTGAGAGTGGAGAGATAAACGTGAGAGAGTGGGAGTTGTAGGAGGCTTATGAGTCTAGTTTTAGGACTAGTCAATAGGGTTTTGTTTATTTAATAAAAATCTAATTTTTATTTTATTTAAATCAGCTAATGAATAATAATTATTAATTAATTACTTTAATTCAATAGCTTAAATAAAAATTACTTTAATTCATTGCTTCCACCTAGGTTCGAACCCGGGTGGAGCAAGACTTCACTTCAAGAGCCCAATATCGGCCCTCTCTCTCCAAATTGCCCCTCCACCTTATTAATTAAATAATTAATTATATATTTAGGGTAATTACGATACTACCCTTAGCCAGGAAAAAGAGTACTTTACCCCTAGACCCTTCAAACCTGGATTTCCTTTTTTAAGTCCGGTAAGACTCCTTCGAGTAAATCTTCATATTCGAGAGCCCTACAAGGTTGGACCCAACCTTTCCAAGCTCAACTAACTCCCCAAGTTAGTTGTCTTGGCTTTAGCAAGGGTTCCGAGGTCTGGTTCTACGCGCATCAATCCGTGTGAACCCTGGTCTAATCATAGGCATTCTTGACACATTAAGCATTTCTTAACTTATCCATTTTTAGGGTTGTTACAGCGTGTGAAAGTTCAGCCCTCTACAAAGAAATGATAAAGAAGTACCATGACCAAAAGATTGAGAAGCGCGATTTTTTGTTTGGGGATTTGGTGCTTTTATTCAATTCTAGGATGCGCTTGTTCCCGAGCAAACTCAAGTCCAAATGGAATGGTCCGTACTTGATCACCCAACTATTCCCTCATGGTGCGGTTGAGTTAGATAACAAGGAGGGTGTGCATTTTAAGGTGAATGGACAGCGAATTAAAATCTATCTGCGGCATGCTGAATCGACAAATGAAGTGATCGAGGCATACCATCTTGATAAAGTCTGAGTAATCAAGAGTCTTCTGTCGTGCCGCGACGTTAAATCAAGCGCTGATTGGGAGGCAACCCAATATGTATCCTCTAGCCAACTATAGGTCTTTCGTTACTTTTTAGGAATAGTTGCATTATTCTAGCATTTATTTATGTAATGTCTCGTCTAATTGCTCTTTTCTTTTTTGTTAGTAGTGTTGGCTAGAGCATAGATTAGGGTCCATGTCGAAAAGTGTCCAGAAAATACAAAAAGATTAGCTTAATGGGTGCTAAATGTGCAGGTATCAAAACACCAGAAATCTGCAGAAAATTTGTCTGCTGCACCCATCGACGGAACCATCGACGGACCGTCGTACCTGCGATGGACCGTCGGTGGGATCCGTCATGCCTAGGTAAGTCTTTCAAAAAAAATTTAAGTTAGGTCACCCCTGACGGAGCCCCACGACGGACCGTCGCACCTGTTACGGTCCGTCGATGAAGAATCGTCGCAACTTTATCCACAAACCCGACCCGACTCGTTCGGCTGAATATTAAAAGTTTTAAACTTTTAAACTTCCCACCCCCTCATTTAACTCCTCATAACCGTCCCTCTCCCCATTTCCTACCATTTCCCCCCATTTCATCACCTCTAACTCCCATTCCCTCTCCTATCTGTTGATTCCCATCATCTCCTCCATATTCCCACACCCCTTTTCTCCCCCAAATTCTCCAAACTCTTCAGTCCATTGGCTGGCAGTGGGTGCTTGTGTTTTTGAGTTGCTGTTCAACTACCTGTGCTTTTCTTCTTTCTCCTCTTCGATATTGATCAGGTATGTTCTTCTGAACTGTCACTTATTATCACTGTCACTTATTATCGATAATTTTGTGTTTTTATCTTGTTTTCCATTAGACTCGATGTCTTACAGACTGGCTGTCCAATTTAGGACCCTTATTGCATGCTAAACTCACACCCATAGTGCTAAGTCCCCGTAGACTATTGCTATTGACTATGAATTGGGTAATTTTACTAGAACTAGCATGTGTTTCCTGACTCCGTCTCCGACCTAGGGCTGATAGACTGTTAGAATTTGGATGTTAAAACTCGATAATATTCTTGCCATAGGGATGATGGAATGCTGGGTAGATAATTGGTACACTTAGGCTTCCCAAAATGAATACAAAGGGAACCAATGTGGCTATAAAACTGCGCCCATGAAGGTCAGTACGAGACCCCATCGACGGAATGTGGATCCCACAATAGACTGTCATTTGGGTCCGTTAACCCCAATCCCCTTGTTTTCCCCAAGTTTTCCTCGACGAGCACCCATGACGGACCATCGTGCCTTCGACGGTCTGTCCTGCATGTTCGTCGCTTCTGTCAGAACCTTGGTTTTTGTCGAATTTAAAATTTAGTCTAAGTGTCTATCGACGAGCACCCATGACGGACCGTCGTGCCTTTGACGGTCTGTCCTGCATGTCCGTCGTCTCTGTCAGAACATTGGTTTATGATGAATTTAAAATTTAGTCTAAGTGTCTATCAACGTTCACCCATGACGGACCGTCGTGCCTTCGACGGTCCGTCCTGCATGTCTGTCGTCTCTGTCAGAACCTTGGTTTCTGACGATTTTAAAATCCACTATAAGTGTTCCTCGACGAGCACCCATGACGGACCGTCGTGCCATCGACGGTCCGTCCTGCATGTCCGTCGTCTCTGTCAGAACCTCATGCTCTTGATGTTTTGAAAAATTTCTCTAAGTGTCCCTCGACGGACCCCTACGATGGACCATCGATGGGTCCGTTCTGCACTCTGCACTTCTGCAATGCCATTTAAATTTTTGTATTTTGCTGCTTCCACTGGTACTAACTACTACTTTTTGCAGGTACTCATGGCTCCTAAACAGGACCGTGTCTATTCACGAGGGTGCTCCAAGTCCGTCGCCCCATCCAACCGACTGGTCATCAGCTTAGACGATGAGCGTGACCCAAAGTACGTGCCACCTGGCACCCGCACTGCTACACCTGCAGCCCGCCCCACAAGAGCAACTCCCACGAGGGTGGCGCCCGGCGTAGTCACTGCCTCACAGTCTGACGAGGAGCGTATACTGACCGGCACACCTTCTGGGTCGGCCGCACAGCCAGAGGGAGTGTCTGGCTCCGTGGAGGCATCCAGTTCGGAGGAGGCTTCTTGTTTAGAGGAGGTCTCCGGGTCTGAGGAGGCCTCTGTTCCAGCCACTGCATCCTAGTCTTCCTCGTCTGATAAGGCTAATAATGCTGACTCTACTCCAGCACCCCAGACTGGTGTCCCCGCTCCGATTGCTGATCAGCCCAACCGGTGGTGCGTTAAGGGGCAGTATCAGGTTTACGCAGACGCCAAGATGACGAATGACAAGAGGGTCATGACTCGGACCCTGACACTTGAGCAGCGAGTTCGCACGGAGAGCCTTCCCATCATGCCGGCCATACATGAGTTGTTCACCCGACATCGGCTGGAGTGGACGGCCCGAGCTTTTGGCCGCTATAGTGAGGATATGGTCAGAGAGTTCTATGCCTCATATGTGGCGACTCTCCGATCTCAGTTGGACAGGTGGGCAGCCCCCGCCAAACATGCCCCTCTAGATTACGTCCAGGTCCGCGACAGGCAGGTGGACATTTCCTTGCCGGCCATCCGCAAATTTCTTTATGGCCCGGATGTTGATGCTACCCGGACACCTCTCACCACCGAGTTCGACTATCGGTGGAAGTTGATTAAAGTTGGCCGCTTCCAGCACCAGCCAGAGTTGAGGGAGACCACCAAGAGGTGGATTGCGCAGCACTTATCTGTTGATGGTGAGACTGCCGACTGGGTGAGCGAGCCCAAAGGTAGTATCAAGAAGGCTAACCTCACCTTCGCAGCCAAGTTTTTGTGGCTACTAGTCCAACACTGCCTTTCCCCCACTGCAGCACACAACATTGTCACTTGGGATCGTGCAGTACTGATGGCGGCAATGATAGCCGGGTTCGAGACTTTGCCTGGCTACTACAGGCGGTGATGCACGAGAGGGCCTTAAAGGCCACTACCACTTACCCTTTCCCCTGCATGGTGTTTGCTTTGTACAGGTTAGCAGGAGTGCCCGTGTGACACATTGATGTGCTAAGACCCCGCCGGGCACAGTTGATATCAGCCTTATTCAGGATGAGGCCAATGAGTTGGCACCCCATAGAGGGCCCAGTCCGGAGGTGCAACCGCTGGGTGAGACCCCTAGCGGCAACAGTTGAGCAAGCCCAAGTGGCTAACCAGGCTACTTCTGAGCCCATCGACACCACTCCGGTCGAGTCTATCCCGGGTGGTAGCACCAATCCTAGCTCCTCCCGTTCAACTCCACTGGCTTCTCTGGTCCCACTTGCTAGGGTACAGAAACTTGAGGCCCAAATGGCCACCCTTCTGCACCACATCCAGCCTTGGATGCAGAAGTCTATTGCTGAGGCAGAGGAGCGTCTTGAGAGGAAGATGGCCCAGCACACTGAACGGAAGGTAATGGAGGTCCACTAGCGCCTGGACTCTTTTGAGCTACGGGGTCTTGCCCGACCAGCCCCTACTGTGGATGTGACGTCTCTCCAGGCTGCTGTGGCGAGTCTACGAGCCGACTTGGATGCTATACTAGAGGCTCGAGTGCCAGAGTCTGAGGCCCCTTCTGCAGAGCCTGCTGAGGACACAGTGATGGCTGCCCTGTTCGCCACTACTGATGTGCCACCACCTCCACCAGGAGAGCGTGCCAAGAGGCACCGGACTAGAGATGAGGAAGAGTCCCGGGCTCGGAAGAAGGAGCGCCATGAGTTGGAGGCAGCGAGGAGAGCCTCGCTTATTGATGAGGAGGCTCTCCAGATGAGGGTTCTGGAGGTGGCTACTGGAGCGTCTAGTTCTAGAGTTGCAGAGGTTGCGAGGAGCACTACCGATGGTGTTGTCATTGCTGAGGACACTACTGATGGTGTCCCTACTTCAGAGGGTGCGGATTCCGGGAAATCGAACCCGCCAGCTTGTTGATCACCGGCGCTTTGCGCCTCAGGTTTGATTCCCCTACCACTCTATTTCATATATTTTTATGCATTGGGGACAATTGCAATTGTTTTTGTTAGGGGTGGGGTGAATGGAAAGTGAGTGCTAGGGTGAAGTCTGAGTAGCCCAACTCACGCTCCTCTCTTGGGGTTTTCTTGCCTGTGTTATTTTCCCCCAAGAGACTGATTACTTTATTGTTGAACCGGCATATTGGTATCTTTTGTACATAGTATAGAAATGGACTCTGAAGTATGATGGCTAAACAAAAATGATATCCCGATTTTAACGAACATGATGCATGACTAGGCATAGTAACGTATAAATGTATGGCTCTAAGCATGACACAGAGATACACTACTGCATGACCCTAAATCTAAGACTCGAACTAGGTGCCTAAAAATCTGGTAGAGTAATTAAATGTCAAGTGAGTGTGAGGAAATTTGAATATTCCACCATTGGTACTGAGCTAGAACTTGCCTGGTTAGTCCTGCTAAAAGTAATCCGGAATAGACAATTAGGAAAGGATCATAGGCCCTTGTTCAATATAGCCAATCTTTAGCCTAAATAAAAGAAAACTGAATGAAATTAATCCCTTTTTGATCCAAATGATTTGAGCTTAAAATAGACCTTTCTTTTTCAACCTAACTGATCTTTTGGGAATAATGTGTTGGCCCTGGTCCCTCCTTGGACATGTGCACCTCAGCTTATGCCAAAAGCATAAGTTGAGGGTGGCTAATGCAGCAAACAACCTTGTCGCAGCCCTGACCCAACTTTGGGTATTGTGTACCTTGACTCATGACAAATCCATGAGTTGAGGGTGGCTATTATGAGGAATGCCATGGAAAGTGGGGTTGAAAGAATAAAGAGAGAGAAAAAAAAAAGTGACTCGAGGAAAAGTTGTAAACTTGAAAATACAAGTAACAAAAAAAAATAGTCACTTACACAAAAGGAGAAAGAAGGGAGAATGGCAAGGTGAAAGAATGCAAGAAAATTAAGAAATAGGGTGGAATAAAACGATGAAAAGGTAGGACGCTTAGTCATTATGTCAAGGAGGGCAATAAGTCACTAAAAATGGATCTAAATGTATCCAACCTGACCCCGAGCCTAAGTTACAAGCTAAGAAAGTCCTATCGTGATCCTAAGAGTCTATTATGGTGAACTTAAAGCAGTGAAAATAAAGGCAAGCCTATGGCAATAAGTATAAATGATATGTGAAGTTGTTCTAAGAGCGAGTGTTGAAAAATAATCCTTAAACTCAAACTGAAATCATTGTGTGAAAAATGAGGATATTGTTTTGGAGTGAGGACACTAGTTGCAATACCGGAAAATTGGTACCTTGGTGAGAGATTAACGAGAATAGGTGTCTGTGTGTGGTGAGTCTGTGTCATGGTCTGATCCACATTATCAAGCCTAATAGTGATAGCATGCATAACTCCATTTGAAAATAGTCGGGATTGATAGCTAGATGATTGTAAACAGCTAAAATAAGGATACTTTTGTACAAATATTTTGTGGTGAGTCATAGTGCGTCACTTGAGGACAAACAACGAATTTAAGTTAAGGGTGTTGATGTACCGTGGTTATACGGTACTTTCAATGCTTTTTCCTTAAGTTTAGTGTGTGTCTAGGGCCTTTTTGTATTGGTTTTAATGTAATTTTCTCTTTGTTTTCAGGAAATCTATACAGAAGGAGAACGTGAGAGTTTTGTGTTGAAAGTTGCAGAAGTGGCAACCTACGGAGCCATTGACGGTCCGTCGTGACCTCGACGGTCCGTAGGTGGCCACCGTCATGAGAAGAAGAAGACTGACAAAGGAAGGTGGGGAATTCGAACTAAGTGTGGGGCTACGGAGGCTCTCGACGGACCATCCTGCACATCCATCAATGTCAACAGAAAGTAACCCCAGTACCCAGCTTCAGAGGATTCAAAGTATGGAACGACGGAGGGCCTCGACGGTCCGTTGTGGCCTCGACGGTCCGTCGTTCCAAGTTGTCGACTTAGACGCGTTTTTTTGGACAGATTTTCCTTAAATAGGTTTCCCTCTTTTATTAGGATTCTAGTATTATAAATACCTGTAAATACCTCATTTTTGGAGTTAGACTTTTGGATATTTTTTAGTTTTATTGTTCTAAGTATTGAATTTTGGGATTTTGGAAATTACTCTATTTTCCGAAATCGTTTGTTGCAAGTGTTTGATTAATTCAAGTAATTTTTCTGGATTATCTTCAATCTCATCAAAGTAAGTGCATGAATTCTTATCTAATTAATATGAATTGTGTGATTATTAACATGGGTAACTAAACTCCATAACTAGGGTTGTGGGAACCATGGGTAAATAACAAGGTAAAATCTAACTAAAATAACAATTCTCGAATAATGTCTTCCATGTATTGATAATTCTTTCGTTTAGAAGTCTTTTTAACGGTGGCCAACGTTAGAACTCGCCTTATTGCTACTTGCCGGACCAAGGAGGTAGATATTAAGAAAAGAATTATCAACGTAGATTTAGTATATACTATCTAATAAGCTAGTGTTAATTGGTACGAAGTAACAACTAAGCCAAATATCGATTATGATGCTTAATATGAGGTAAAGGTAAGGTTTAGTAAAGCATACACACGTAGCCGGACCAAGGTGAGGAGTGAAATTTCCTAGTTGCCGGACCAAGGAATTAGGGATACATAACTTATGACTTTGCATGCAAGATATTAGGAAAGGATTGTTATAGCTAGAATTACCGAGTTATGAACCTCCCTAGTTACTTTAATTACTTGATAAAAATCAAATCTTTGAACGTGTCATTTGTTTACGTAGAATTAGCCAATTACATTTGTTATTCAAAACCCCCTTTTTGTTATTTGTTTTCGGAAAAGACTTGACTAAATAAGAGTAATAGTAGATTAAAGTTAAGTCTATATCATTTTCCTCGTGGGATCGACCTCAACCTCATAGTTGGGTTCTTTACTTGATACGACCGCTTATACTTCTTTTTGAGAAGTAAATTTGAGCGTATCAATTACCGACATACCTAGCCTACCCCCAAATCATAATATTGATATCCTTAATGAGGTTGAGATAGGTACTCGACCTATTTCTATTCCACCATATCATATTTCTTCTGACGAGAATAAATGAGCTCATATTTAAGCTTAAGGATCTCTTGGATAAGGGATTCACCAATATTAATGTGTCGTTTTGAGGTGCTCCCATTCTCTCAATCAAAAAGAGAGACAATACGATCTGAATGGCTGTTGCTTATAAGCAGGCGAATAAGGTCATAGTAATGAACCATTACCCCATGCCTAGTATTGATGGTTTATTTTACCATCTTTAGGATGCCGCATTGGATTTTAAGATTGATCTATGGTCCAATTACCATCATATAAGGATTCGGACAACAAATATACCTAAGAACGCATTTCTCACATAATATGGCCATTATGAGTCCATCGAGATGTCTTTAAGGTTTACTAATGCCCCTGCTGCCATAATGGACTTGATGGAATAATTCTAGGCGCATCTTGATTCATTATGTATTCTATTCCTAGATGACATTTTATAATACTCGCGGAGTAGGAGTGATCAAGAGGAACATTAGAAGATTGGATTTAAATTTTGAAAGATCAACAGATTTATGAAAGTGTGAGTTTTGGCTATTGTCTCAAGAATTCATCGGGCACAACATGTCCAAGGAGTGTATCATGGTGGATCAAATGAATATTGAGGCTATTCATTATTAGGCTAGACCTATAATAGTTACTGATGTATCGATATTCATCGTATTGGCAGGGTACTTCGGATGGTTTATTGATGATTTCTCCACTATGATAATACATATGACCTGGTTGACTTGGCTTTATTTTCCCTTTGAGTGTTCTGTAGAAAATGAGTTGATCTTTATGAAGATCAAAGAGTTGTTGACTGTTCCTCCCATCTTAACTCTTGTAGTTGAGGTCAAGGGATTCACAGTCAATTGTAATGCAACCAACATTGGTTTGGGCTACGTAGTAATTCAACGGGGACATGTTATTGCTTATACATCGAGGCAACTAAGGATACATGAATTCATCTAACCCACTCCTGACTTGGAGTTGGATTTGGTAGATTACGGTTACGATCGAGAGGCACTACCTTTATGGAGTTTGTTGTGAAACCTACACAGATTAAATGAGGCGTCAGTTTTTATGAGCCAGAGGGACCTTAATTGGAGGCAACATCACTAGATTGAGATCTTGACTGACTATTACCTCTCTATTATCTCGATCATCTAGGAACAGTATATAGGGAAGAGGATGCTTTGAGCAGGAAAGTGGTGAGAATAAGTAATCTAGTCTTCTTATCTACAATGGATCAACCTTTAGCTTTGTACATTTATTCCTTAGCCAACCATATTGTTCATTATATATCTCAGATTTTAGGAGCATCTTACCTATGTTGGAGTTGAGTCTTTTGTTATTTATTGGATCTATAGCCATCAGTTTGACGATAAGGCCTTAGTGTCACTTTAAAATCTAGTGTTACCTTATGATGTTTGTCAGGGTATCTTTGATTTACATGGGGGGTTTACGTTTGCATGCAGTATTTTTTAAGACTTGGGGGTTTGATCGTGTTATTAATTTTTGAGGACTATGATTCTAGACGCTCTATCAATCTTGGCATCACAAATATATATCGTAATTAAAGACAACATTTCCCATAGAGAGACATGAGAAGATACATTACGGACTACGTGTTCCATTTCCTAATTTGCTAGTAAGTAAAGGCTGAGTATTATACGGCTAGTAGTCAGTTTTAGAGATTACCCATTTTAGAGAGGAAGTGTGATCCTATCACTATAGACTTTGTGGAAGGCTTGCCTTAGAATTCTAATGGTGTTGACAACATTTGGGTCATTCGTGATCGATTGATTAAGTAAGCACACTTTCTCCTTGTCAACTTTTCATTCTGCACCGAGAGGTTAGCCCACATTAAGTTTCAAGAGGTAGTATGTATTCACGGTATGCTTGTTTTTGATATCTCATAATGAGTTTCTCAATTTACTTTTAGATTTTAACGGACCTTTCAGGAAGAGCTGGGCACTAATGTTTACTTTAATTCAACTTTCCATCTGTAGACTGATCGTCAATCGATGTGTATTATTTAACTTATATAGGATATGGTGGCGGCATGTGTTTTGAAGTTTCAAGGTTAGTGGGACTAGTTCTTCTCCAGGAAGAGTTTGCGTACAACAATGGACAACTCTAGAATTTAAATAGCCCTATTAGAGGCCCTATATGATAGGTTTTCTAGCTCTTCACTTGTTATTTTTGAGTCCACAGAGCCTAGAATGTGTGGTACATACTTTATTTTGTATTCTTTGGACCATGAGAGGGTTATTTACGACAGGCTTCGAAAACCTCAGAGTGGTCACAAAAGCTATGCTTATTGTAGGTGGAGGAATTTTATGTTTTAGGTTGGTGATAGAGTTTTCTTCCGTATGTCACCCATGAAGAGAGTGATGAGGTTTCAGAGTAAAGACCATCTTAGCCCTAGTTATATTGTCCTTTTGAGATATCCTCGATACTTGGTGAAGTTTCTTATGAATTAGACCTACCTCTAGTATTCTTATTTATCCACAACTTTTCCATGTGTAAATATTACGCTGGTATATTCATGATGAGTCTAGTATGGTCTAGTATGATCTAGTGTAGTTAAATAATAATTTGAATTTGATGGAGGAGCCAATTGCCATTTTGGTCAACGATATATGTTAGTTGCATTTGAGAGACATTTAATTGGAGACATTGTCCAATTTAAGAGGCTACCTTGGAGACTAAGCATGATATACATGAGCGGTTTCTTGAGTAGTTTGAGCATTCAAGAACTTCTTGACTCTTACTTTCACAGTTGAAAGTTCTCTTAAGTTGTGGATGTTAGAATGACCCTTGAGGTATTTTATGTGTTTATGTCTACAATTTTTCATTTAGAGCTTTCCTATAAAAACCCAAAGTAATTTATGACTTGTAGGAACAAACAATATTGTCACATGGTAATTCATTTGGTTTTTATGTGACTTTCAAAGTTTTGGAGTTTCTGAAGTTTGAATTGTCATTTTCTATCAAAAAGAAAGATGACCTTAAAATCTAATTTCATCAATTCCATCAGCTCTAAAAGGGTCATTTTATACTAGTAACCTGGTAAACGTGACTCCCAAGGCTTTTAGCACGAGTTTTTATGATAAGGCATTTTAATATTTAAGTTAAGACCTAAGTTTGACTTTAGTCAACATTCTAAATAACAAGCTTAGATGAGAATTCAGTCAATGTTGTAAACTTTGAAATCTTGAGATTAACCTAAAACAAGACTTTGTTCGGATGTCGAGGCTTTTAGGCTAAGTCTAAACCCCTTGTAGATTTAGGCTTAAAACAGAGTTTGGGGATGGTATACTTTTTTGTTGAGATGACCTCATATGTTAATTTTGACCTCTATGTTGAGTCCATAATATCAAATTTGATAAGGTTCAAATTTTGTTTGGGTGGATAGGGTTTTGAACGAATTGGATATAGCTAGCTGGATATTTTGACATTGCAAAAACCTGCTAATATGCATCAGATACTGCAAGTCTAAAATTGCCTTTGCGTTAGCGGGTCCTTCAACGCGATCATGCTGGTGTGGCAGCCTGTTTGCTGCAATCGCATAGGCCAGGCCGCTTTTTCTGATCCCGGGTTCACGGAGGTAGAGCTCTCCCTTAGTCATGTTCGTGATGTCCGTGTCGCATTCACGAGGTCCGAGATCATGGGTACTCCGCATTGGTGAAGAGGTGTGCAGTCTGGTTTTTTTTATAAGGAACAATCATGTTTTAATTTTGATCTCCAACATGTTATTGTGATATCCTTCTCAATTTAAGTAGGAAATAGGTTACTCAAAGTCCCACGTGTCTTGAATTATGAAGGCCAAATTAGGGAGTGATCAAATAGTTTTGGTAAACCTTCGTTTGAGGTGAATTTCAGTTTTAAGTTGTTATCCTTGTTCTTTGTTTGAGTTTGTGTTAGAATTCTCGCATTTTGATTGAATTGGCTTGTCCAATGATCAAGTTATGGTTTAGGACCTTTTAACAAATTCAATTTCTTAAACTTGATGTGTTTAAGATTTTTACTTAATTAGGGCCTTTTAGTTGAACCATTAGCGATATTTTGCAGCTAGAAAGGTCAAAAGATAAGGCATAGATGAAATCACACAAAAAGAGGCCAAAAACGACGTAAAAGAGTGAAGACCCCAAGTTAACAATTACCAAAAGTAGTTGGTGAATCACAAACTATTCCCGAATTCCATCGAAGTTGACAATATTTGATAGTAAAATGTTAAGGAAGTTCTGTGATAAAAGAGGATAACAGTAATTCCCCAAATATGATAAGGCGAGTTTAATCCCATCACAAAAGATAAGAGACTTTTGATATAAAATGAATGCTAAATGGGTGAAGAAAGGTGTTACTTAGTGACTCACCGGACCTGATAGGTTTACTCAATATAGTTCACCGACTGAGGTTCAAAAACCTGAAGCCTAAAGCCAAGAAAGGGTGAGCTGAAGAAAAGAACAGTTTATCTAAAAATCGAGTAGCCGGACTAATATCACCTAGCCCAAAGGAGAGACAAAGTGTATTATTATCTACCATCCATCTTTCCTAGACTACAAAACATTTTTAACCTTTTCAACTTTTCTATTAGTTTTGGGGTTTTCAATAATATGTAATTGACAATTGAAGGTTTAATTCCTTCTTTTAATTAAATTGGGCCAAGGTCCATTTTTTGTAAGTAAACAAATAGTGAAAAAAGAGTTTCAAGTCCCTAAAAAATAAAAGAACTATTAAACTAAAGATAAAACCAAAAGATGTCAGAAGAGGAAAAGGAAGAGTCTCCAACAGAGCTCTTCCACTTTCTTTCACTATTAATGGCCTAATCTTCTTCGTTGTGCACAATATGGATATGAACTTTATGTTGGTAAAATTAATTCCTCCACCTTTCATTCTTTATCAATTTGTTTTTCATTCGAGTCATTTCAAAATTTGTGGATCTCCATTTTTCTATCTTTCTTCGTCCATTGACTCCTTCATCTTTCCTGTACGGTCCATGTAAAATTTATCATATGTATAGTTTTTTCACAATATTGTTCATGATACCCTCTGCGTTGTTGTATCTATTTCTATTCTGAAATTTTTCGAAGGAATTAAGAATAAATTGTTTTTGCTGATGTTTTTTTTTAGTGTACTCATCTTTGAAGCTATTGATTTTTCCTTCACTAGGCTGGAATGTGATTGATGAGTTCTTGTCACCTTGTTCTATCTTTTTTGTGTTTTCCTTTGTATTAAATTTAAAGTTAGGGACTAGATCTTTGTCCATGTTGACTATAAACTTTGATTTTCTTCTTGATTCTTTGTACCCCTAAATTTTTATTTTCTAGTCCAATCTAACGCTGAATTTTCCATGTAATATGCCAGTTTGTTAACTTCTTTGTATTTGATATACTTATGTGTCGCAGTAATTCAAAATTTTCATTATATCCTCAATTATAGTGTTGATCGTCCAAGGTGTCTCCCGTCCTTCTAGGATCTTCTTTAGTAATAGATAGTATTTCTCTGTTATGCATCTTGCATATCCATCTATGACACCTTATGTTGTAACCTCCCTAGTTGAAATTACCTCTGCCTGTGTATTGGTAGGGTCACATATGAAGTCTAATTGTGCAAAAATAAAGTCACTTGTACTACTTCTGATACAAAAGTCGTATGAGCTTCTTCTTAGGTTTCCCCTGCTTGCACCATAAGTGTAGAACTTGATTGAGACAATAGGCGGTGTATGCCACTGGACTATCTTGTAGTGTAATATAGTTTGGAAGCTATCTAGGACTTCCATTATATTTGGCCATTGGGATGGTAGATTCCTCACCTTTGGGAACGTAGACTTTACCAATTGCCATCTATTAGTGTTTACTTGATGCGCTGATCTGTTGAAGCTAATTGTTCCTCCATGGTAAAAGTTACATCTTCTTATCCATAATTCACATAAGATGATACTAGGTACTGTCTTGATGACATTTCTTTGTTATGTAGAGTCATGCCATATCCACCATTAATTATGAGTTGTGATAATTGCATTCCATCATTACTGATACCTGCTCATATTACAACATTCTTCACAACCTTTTAGCGGTATGGGAGGATATAAAAACATGAGATAGAGTCTCTTTTTTACTGTGCTGACATTAATGACATTTAGAAGGCAGACTAATTCCCATTCTTTGCCCCCACCTCGTCAATGGGTAGTCTAAACTTACATGTCCTCAATAGTGTGAAAGCCATCTTAAATGGAAATTTGTTGGTCCATATATTCTTAAATACCTCCTTTTTCTCCTCCTTTTGTATGATATAATGCCAAGCACACTTAACAGAGAATTTACAATTTTATTCAAATATCCAAATTTGTTTATCATGTTCTTCAACATTTTGGGGAGGATTTGTTGCAAGTATATACGTTGCACCGTCTGTTCTGATAGGTGTTGATTTAATAGATCTGGCATCCATCTTCTTTCCTCGGCAAATTGTTTGATCTCAATTTCTTCATCTTGTAACACATCTTGTAGCCAAAAATTACAGATCACCTAGCGTTTTCCTACTATCATATTAAAAAACTAGTTTCCACGCCTGATCTTCCACAATATTTGTTACTAAACTATTTTTGTGATTGTCACCATCTTCTTTGATGTTGTAGATGCTCCTCTTGTAGTAGCAATAACAAGGTGTAACTTTTTGCAATACTTATTATCCATGTAGGATCTCCACTTTGATGGTTTGATTCTAAAACACCACTTATAGCTTACAAAAAAAGGCATTCGGCATATCAAATAAGGATCTTAAACCAATACAACCTTCATCCTTTGATTAGCACAAATCTTCCGATTTAACCTAATGTCTTTTCCTACACTCTATACTGTTCCCCCAAAACAACTGTTAAAGATTCTATTCAGTTGGGTAATAACCCCTTATGGTGGATTTTAAATTGTCATTAGATAAAGTTGCGTACTCGGTAGAACATGGTTAATCAACATTGCTCTTCCTCTTAAGGATAATGGTCTAGCTTGCCAAGACTATATTCAATTAAAATATTTTCTTCACCATACTGTCATATTGAGAAATTTTATTTCTGCTGTAAAAAATAGGACATCCTAGGTAATTAAAAGGAAGACTTTCTTGTCTAATTCCTGCAATCTGTTTGATTTTATTCACAATAGTTATGACAATCTTCTCATCCACATAGAAGGCAGATTTGTGCAAGTTAATTAATTGACAAGAGGCTTTTTGGTATCTTTTTAAGACTTTAATGATCAACTTCATCGATTTTTCCTCAGCACTATCAAGTAAAATAGTGTCATTCGCATAAGCTAGATGGCTAATATGAGTACTCCACTTAAGCAATCTGTACAATCTATACCCTTCCCATGTAGTCATTCAGTCCCCTGGACAATACTTCAGAAACCAATATAAAGAAGAGTGAAGACTTAGGGTAACCCTATTTTACACATCTAGATGACCTGGAAAACATCCAAGCTTGTCCATTGTGTAATAATGAGTAGCAATTATTAGACACCAATCAGAAAACCATGTAAATTAGTATTTCTGAGAAACCAAGATTTCTCAGACATTAGAAATAAAATGCCAAAAGACTAACATATGCTTTACTAATATCCAACTTAATGACTACATTGGCAGTCTCGGTTCTCAACCTGGTGTCTCTTAGAATCTCCTAAGTTTCATTCAAAGTGAGTGTTGAAGGTTATTTCTGATTATCAACACTTTCAATGATGAAACATAATTGTAATATTTTCTTTTCCTTCTATGTTGTTTGTCTAAAACTCCAATTCTAGGAGTGTGACTATGGAGTTGGGTGTTAATTATTTTAGTGGGTCTATTGACTTGCTCTATTTTTCTACTACTTACTCGTGGACTTGAGATACATCGCATGGGATTAGATTATGGGTTATGTTTCCAAACTTAATACTAGCCTAGATCTATTATTGATGCTCGAAAGAGATCAATTGAAGTGTGTAAATAATTGAATACATGCAAATTGGGTTTGGTTGTTGTAGTTTGCTAGAAAGTGAAATTGTAGTTTTAATTCTAATTTACAAATCATCTAAAATGAGAGATATTAGTAAGGTTTTGGGTTGATTTGTATATTATATGGATGAGACAAAAAAAATTCTATGATATGATGCATTGAGATAGAAAGAAGATTTTCGTCGTCCATGATTACCTTGCCTATCTATGTTTGTTTAGTATTATGAAGCAAGAACTTGTACCGCTCTTTGGTTATGAGACTAACTCGCACACCTCTAAAGCATTTTTTACTTGTTTAAACCCTGTTAAGCTCAATTGTGATAATAAGTTCCAAAATTATTTTCTTAAATATGGTAGAAATATTATAACACCCCATATTCGGGAAGGGTAAGGCAACATTTTTTTCAGAAGTTGCAGTGTCATCCAATAGTGGCCACCCATAGCCTTGGATGGGACCATGACCCGTAGGTGTGGTTTGTGGTTGGTCACCCCAATTTAGGCAGAAAGTCCAGACCCATGGCCTGACCATATTTCGTCACTAAAAATCTTGTGTGAAGAAAAATAAATTATCACTCATTCGTCACTAAATGTGTGTCTCTAAAAGTATACAAAGACGATTTAGTGCTACGTTGCTAAAAATATTATATTAACTACAAAAAGAAAGATCGTCCCCAAATGCTTAAATATTTGTGACAAATTTATTTGTTGTCAAAAGTATATTTTTTGTAGTTAATAGTATGCTTTGTCACTAAAAAGGTTACTAATACCGACAAAATTATGTCGTCGCTAATTATTTTACTTCAATCAGTGACGAAATCAATTGTCTAGAAAGTTCTATGTATTTCGTAGTTGAACAAAATCTAATTTCGTCACTAATGATTATATTTTATATACAAAAAATTATTTTATTATTAAAGGTATATATGATAAAATTTATCGCTATAAAAATGATTATATATATATATATATATAATATATACTTGCACATTATGTTACCCTGGGGGAATCGAACTCACAACCTTAAGGTTGGAAGTGAAGCGTGCTTACCATCAGACCAATTCTCTATTATTGTTCATTTGCGTTTTATTTTATACTTCATTCACTTCCTTCAAATATAACTTTTGTAGAAACAATATATTATTTGATTATTTATACTCATACACAAATGGATGAAATTTACCACCCACAATTTATTCAAATGTAGATTATATTTTAATTAAACTATGTATTTTTTTAAATATCTTTAAATATATATTCAGTACGATTTTGTCATTTTATTTATTTATTTTTGTAAGTTTTAAAAATTATTTAGTACAATAATGAATTTTATTTAAAATCAAACTTTTAATTTTATTAAAAAAATGAATAATCAGTGCAACTTGAACATCGATACCAATAACTATAGTACTTCATCACAATATATATGAAATCCTTGTTAGTTTATTTGTTTTATTTGTGCTTTCATTAGTTTATTTCAATTTTCACACTGATGGGAAAAGTTAATATAAATTCATGAAATATATTGCACCTTTCCAAAGTCTAAGTTTGTAAGTCGATGTTATCTTCGTATAGTTACTCTACGTACGTATGTGGAATTACTATTAATATGTACACATTTATAGACAAAATCAAATAGATTGACTTAATCTATGTAGTTTACCAATCACAAATCAATAGACATGCACAAAAATTAGCACAAAGATTTGACAAATTATTATTTTTATCGTGCTTATCAATGAAAGTGTATCAAATATTAAACAGAAGTGCAAAACCAACAAATATTAGTGATCTAGTGCTAGAACCGTGCTCACTCACAATACATATAATCCGGATTATATTTTTCAAATGATGTATTTTATAATTGCGTAATATAAAAAAATTGATGTATTGAACTTTTTCGTTTTTATAAAATCAACTGAATTCATTGGTTTTATATTTTTACTTGTTAATTAACGAATGGACTCTGTCTATTGCTTATGAAGCAATTGCATTATTCTTTTTGTAAGTTGTCACTCGTATTTATGAACAATTTGTAGACAAAAAAATTGTATTTAGCTATTAATTTTTTTCGTAGCAAATAGTTTAATTATTAACTACAAATTCTAAGTCGTCGCTATTTAACACCTTACATATTTTATGACAATTTTTTTGTTATCACTAAATCATCGATTGACTAGAGACTATAAAATATTTCTGACTAATTATTTATATTATTAGTAACGAAATAAATGTTATAATTAAATATAAATTTTCATAACTAAAATTTATAATATTTAACTATGAACTCTAATTTGTCGACATTGTAACAACATATTTTTTAGATGAAATTTTTTCATGTCCCAAATATAATAAATTATAAGACAAAACATATTTTTTCATGAATTAGATACATCATTAGTGATGAAATAATGTGTCACTGATAACTTTAATTTCGTGACTAACACTACTTAATAAATGACGCCAATTGTTTTTTTTGTGGGAAACTTTAGTGGACAAAACATTGCTATGAATATTTATGTTTCGTCACTAAAAATTTGTGTCTTGTATATTTAAGAACGAAAAGTAATTTTTGACATTAAAGGCGAATAATTAGTGACGAATCTGACGTCGTAGTTTGTCATGAATTACATACACTATTAGTGACGAAATAATGTGTCACCAATAACTTTAAATTCGTGACTAACACCACTTAACAAAATGGCGCCAAATAATTTTTTGGTGGGAAACTTTAGTGGACAAAACATTGCTACGAATTCTTACATTTCGTTATTAAAGATTGTGTCTCATATATTTAAGCACGAAAAGTAAATTTTGTCACTAAAAGCGAATAATTAGTGTTGAATTTTATGTAGTAGCTAATAATTTCGTAGCTATATATTATATTTGTTGTAGAGAGCTTCTAACGGCAGACAACGGAGGTGTAGGACGGACCGTTGGTAGGTGTATGCAGGTTGGTATGTCGGCACTAAATTTAAGGGCAGTTGGGTCTTTTCCTAATTAGTCGTGCCTAATACTGTCGTTTTACCTTCAAGTAAAGTCTCTGATCCTTCGTTGAAGATAAGAAATTGGCCTCAAAGTAGGATAGTTTTCATCCATGGATTCCTTCCATTCATGGAGTTTCCAAATCCCCCTACATTTAAGTTAGAAATCCCAAATTGATTTGGGAGTTTCTTAAATTTTCATGAGTTCTTGATTATTGATTTGAATGATTGAATTATGAGCTCTTATGTAGGAATTGATCAAATACTATGATTTTATGATGATTCCCCATGAACTCATGAAATTCTCATGTTTTCCAAATTTTGATCATATGATGTGGGTTTTGAGTATGAAAAAGGAGTTTTATGAAATCAAGCACAAATATATTTACATGTATTTATGATGGAACCCCTATCTAACCCTTGTTTCATAAATTTTGATGATTGAAAGTGGGTTTTGAACCTTTAAAGGTAAATTATAGAATTTTGCATGTTCTTATGAAATCTATGCAAATATTTTAAGTACTTTTTTTAGAGTAAAGTATCAATGATTATGTTGGGGTTGTGTTATTGAATGGACTTTTCATACACACATGAATTAATGATTGTGAAATATTTTCTAGCATAAATAAGGATTCAAAGGTTGAAAGGTCTTATCACTTAATTGAATTTGAAATTAAAATCTATCCTAATAAAACCTATCTTGGATTGACTATTGAATAATACCTTTCCATGGAAGACTTATGAATTATCTTGGATTGGAAAGATGGTGTTCCCTTCCATGGATAATAAGAACAATATGAAATCACTATTTCATGGGATTTATGCTTACCATCGAAAGGATATTGAGATGGAAGGTCTCCCGTTAGTAGAATGTCAAGTTTGAAGAAGCAATCTCAGTATCCCTTACATGTGTTCCCTCATAGGATGATTTTCTAGATAGACATTAGCTTGTTGATCCAGTTAAGCTAGAAGGTCATGGTCCTTTCCTTTGCAAGTAGGACAATCCTTTCTTGTTTGGGAGACACCGTATGATCATGTTATAGCTCACATGGTCTCTATGTAGGTTAAGGCTACTTCCCACAATAATAATGAACTAAGTTTAATTCGAAGAGTTTCTTACATTTGTTCAATGGTTTTAAGTGATGTAAGCTTACATTGACTGTGGTTTATGACTTATGTTTATTAATCCTTTTATAATATTCTTTAGCTTTATCAATTACACGTTATTAAATGTCCTCTTTTATCACGATTTAACCGTATTATGCATTACACATACTTGGTACATTTTTTTGTCATTTCGCATACTCTTGCCTATATTTCCCCAAAAGTAGGGTCTGACAATCAGGTTCTCTATTTCGAGGCTAGTGGTTGATTGCATGGTTCCTGAGATTTTGTGAGTTCTCATGCTTCAAAAACGAATTTTAATTGTTTCAGTTTTCTTTCTTATTTCCTGTTTTAGACATGATGTATGGGCTAGGCCCAATTTCATCCTAAAGTACTAGATGACTAATGAAACAAGTCTTTTAGACTTCCATTTTACTTTTATAAAATATTTGATTTGAAGAAGTTTCTTTGTTCTTTTTCTTATCTTAGGAATACTAAGTGGCTTGTATGGGTCTCTCGGGGTCCTATATGCTATGTTACATCTAGGGTGTACCTCTGGGTCATAAAAATTATCCACCCATTTTTCATAATTGCTATAGTGAATTGGTTTGCATTTATTGAATTCTTACATTTTGATTACTCCATGTAGGTTTCATTCCCAACTCTATTGTTGGGTATTTATATTTGTAGCAATTTCTTTCTCATTTAATTGTTTTTGTGATTGGTCTGAGCATTATTAAAAATCATGTTGTTTACCTGGAGTTGTAGCTAATAATTTAGTTTGTGAAGTTAATTTAGGAACTTATTTGTCTATAGTAGAATATAATTTTTATTTGGTCTTGTTGTTGTGCCCCATTTGCAGGTGGAGATATGATTT
Organism: Solanum sitiens; assembly: GCA_016801875.1. Taxonomy (NCBI): domain Eukaryota; kingdom Viridiplantae; phylum Streptophyta; class Magnoliopsida; order Solanales; family Solanaceae; genus Solanum; species Solanum sitiens. The sequence goes on along the minus strand of JABWTJ010000922.1, from coordinate 110,172 downwards.
TAGATGGAAATGACGATGCTAGTCAGTATGGGCTAACCAACGATATAAGAGATATGGATGACACAAATTTTAATGTCATCAGGAGTATTGGAGAAATTTTGTTACCCCCTACTCCAAATAATATAAAATTAATTGTTACCAAACAAATCTTGTCGCTCCTCAAAATGAGAGGGCTATTTGGAGGTCTTGATCATATAGACCCCCATGACCATCTCGGATAGCTAGTCAATATTAATTGTGGACCTTTAACTATTGAAAGCATCATGCAAGAGGCCATAAATTATAGGTTGTTTCGTTTCTCCTTAACAAGAGAAGCAACTATGTGGTTGCCAAAACTACTGCAAGGTTTCATAACTTTATGGGATGAGTTAACAGAGGCATTCCTTTGAAAGATTTTTCCCTCTTTCAAAGATCGTAAAAAAGAGAGATGGAATCTAAAATGTCGAGAGGATAAATGGTGAACCTGTTAATTAATCATGACTGCATTTTCAAAGGTTAATGCTACAAATACCAAAAGATGGTGTTCTAGATGGCTTGTGGTTGCAATGATTTATATAAGAGTCTCGACGCAGTAAAGAAAGGGTTTGCTTACCAACTCATTCAAGGTGGAATATTGCAGCAACCATTTGTAGTGGCTTGAAGGCTACTCGACGAACCGACAAAAATCAACTGAGATTGGCACATTACTAAAGATCAAGTGTCGCTTCAACAGTTGGGGATAACAAAAAAGCAAGAGAAGAAGAACTGAGAGCGTGCTGAGAACATAACTAAGATTATGGTTAAACTTGATGGGTTGTCAAAGCATTTCATGGGAGGTGGTAATAAAATTGGTAAATTTTGTTTATATTAGTCAAGGGCTGAGTCATGGGAATGCCCCGTTTGGGAGAACATATAATTAGTACATCCATTCAAGAAGCGGCCGAATGTGGGCTTTTTGGTTAAGTAATCCAAAGCTAACTGAAAATGTAGGTGGTAATAGATGTAGTAAGGGTAGTTGGAAAGAGATCGATTTATATGAAAAAGGTGAAACATGGGAAGAAATGGAGTGTGATAGAGGTAGATATATGTCACTTCACGACTTAAACAATATGAATAGACAACAAACAAATTCAAAAAGTTCTTAGATCGACGATCTGCTAGCAAAAATTATTGATAAGGTGGAGGGGTCCAATATAATATTGCAAGAGATAAGAAGTCATGTGTCATCACTGTCAAATACAGTTACCTCCTATTCATCATCAATTAAATAGTTTGAAGTGAAGATTGGTCAGCTTGATGCTATTGTATATTTAAGTTCGAAAGAAATGTTGGCTCAACATGTAAATTATAATTCAAATATTTCTACCCAAGTGTCAACCATAGTAACTAAGAGTTTCAAAGTGTTGGTAAATGAGATGGTGATTGATAAGCTTCGAAAAAAAATAGTGTTATTATCGATTATGATCCACCAAAAGAAGTCAAAGCACAACCAATAGATGTTCTTGAAAATGATCCACACGCAAATGATAGTGATGGTAGTGTAATGGTCATAACTGCGAGAGCTCTGATCAAAATAACTACTCTCTTTCCTCAATGATTGAGCACGAAAGGAAATAACACAAAGTTTCTAAAGTTCTTGAGGGTAGTAAAAAAAAAATCGGAGAATATCCTTTGGTTGATTATTTTCTTTAGATGCTGGTTATGCAAAATTAATGAAGGAGCTGGTCACAAATAAGCAGTTGATAGATTGTGAAACTATAGATATCCCTAAAACATGTAGTTTTATCATGACTTACAATGCAATCGTGAAAATCGATGATCCAGGGGCTTTCACCAAAGCCACTATACCATGTACCAATTGATTGTATCAATTTTCCAAGGCACGATGTGACCTTGGGGAAAGCATAAATCTGATGTCATTGAAGGTTTTCTATAAAAATGGGCTTGAGAACAAAATCTAACGGATATGAGGCTATTGATGGTGGATTGATCAATTAGAGGGACGGTAAGTGTGGTGTTTGATCTCCTAGTAAAGTTGGATAAGTTTGTATTCTCAGTTGACTCTAAGGTATTGGATTGTGAAATTGATGTTCAGGTTCCTATTATACTTGGTAAACCATTCTTGTCTACCGGCAAGGCATTAGTTAATGTCGAAGAGGAAAAGTTGAAATTATGGATGAGTCAAGAAGAAGTCAACTTCAACATTTGCAAGTACATGAAGTAGCCAAGTGACATGTATGTAGTCTCTCACTTGGACCAAATTGATAATTTCGTAGCAAGTATTGGTGAAGTGGTTTATAGTAGGGAATCATCAATATCAATATCGCTTAATGAAGAAGAAGAAGAGATAAGTAACTACGATAAGGATGTTGCTACCCTTGTTTGAGTAGGGTCCTTCACATCTTACCCAAAGAACCTAAAAATAGATTTTTTTAAATTGGGAAGCGCCACCAGCCAAGCCATCAATAATAGTTACCCCCAAAAAGGAATTGAAAGTACTTCCTCCACATCTTCGGTCCATCTTTTTTGGGTCTAAAAATATATTCTCGATAATAATGACAAATGACTTAGAAAAAATGGGAAGTGGATGTATTGATCAATATTTTGAAGAAATACATTAAAGCATTGGATTCATCTATTGTAGAAATAATGTGGATCTCTCTTGGTGTTTGTACTCATTAAACTCATCAAACTGAGGGTTGTAAGAAAAGCATAGAGCACCAGCAGAGGTTAAATCCTCAAATGAAAGTAGTGAAGAAAGAAACCATTAAGTGGTTGGATGCTGGTGTGATCTTTACTATTGAGGACAGCCAATGAGTAAGTCCAGTTCAATGTGTCTTCAAACAGGGAGGCATCAGAGGCTTTTCAAATGAGAAGTTTGATCTTGTGGCTACTAGCCAAGTGACTAGGTGGATAGTTTGAATGAATAAACAGAAGCTAAATTCACTTATTGATAAAGACCATTTCCCAATTCCTTTCATCGCCTAAATGCTTGACCTTCTTGTGGGAAAAGGGTTGTATTTATTTTTGTATGGTTACTCACGATTCAATAAAATCTCAATAGCACCGAAGGACCAAGAAAAAAGTACATTTACTTGTCATTATAAGATATTTGCTTATAAGAGGATGTCATTTGGGTTTTGCAATGCATCACCCACTTTTTAAACGTTCATGTTTTTGATATTTTACTTATACGGTGGAGGAGTTTGTGGAAGTGTTTATGGATGGCTTCTCCATTGTTGGAAACTTGATAGAAAAATGCTTGAAACCTTCGGGAATATACTGCAACATTGTATTGAATCAAACATGGTTCTCAATTGGGAAAATTCTACTTCATGGTGAAGGACGTCATAGTCCTTGGACATAAAATTTCTAGAAATCGGATTGAGGTAGACCAAGATAAAATTTATGTTATTGCTAAGTTGCTTCGAACCATTTCGGTGAAAGGCTTTAGAAATTTTCTAGCCCATGACAGATTCTCCTCGTTGTTTAAAAACAATTTCTTAAAGGTGTCTGTTCAATTGTGTCGATTGCATGAAAATAAGGTATTTTTTTTTCTAATGCTAATTGTTAGAATTCCTATGTGAGTTTGAAAGAGAAACTTGTTTCAGCCCGATTATCGTTGCACGTGATTGGAGTCTTTCTTTTGAAATTATATGTGATGCAAGTGGGGTGACACTTGGTATTGATCTTCAGCAGCACAAAACTAAGTGATTCCATGATATTTACTATGATACAAATACACTGAAATGTTCTCAAAAGAATTATACATTATCTAAGAAAGAATTGCTAAATGTTACGTATACTTTTGAAAAGTTTTAAGCGTATTTTATGGGTATAAAAGTTGTAGTGCATACTGATCACGGGGCCAGAGGTAATTGATGGAAAAGAAGGAAGCCAAACATATATTGATTCGAGGAGTACTTCTTCTCCAAGAGTTTGACATTAAAGTGAAACATAAGAATGGTTGTGATAATCAAGTACCTTACCATTTATCAAGACTTGAGTCAAGGGGTGCGTTGGCTAAGGATATAGACATTGATGATAATTTTCCCGATTAGTTGGTGATGATGATATCTCAAACTTCAATGCCATGGTTTGCTGATTATAAAAAATCTGTATTATGTTAATTTATGCCCGAGGGGTTGAACAACTACCAAACCAAAAGGTTCCTCTTTGCAATTAAGAAATATGTTTGGGATGTGCCCTACATCTTTAGGGAGTGTGATGATCACATTATCAAGCGTTGCATTCCTAAAGTTTCGATAAAATAGATCCTTGAGGGTTGTCATGCATCACCAACCAGTGGGTGGACACCATGGAGGAACTTATACATCATCCAATGTGTTACAATTATTATACTATTGGCCTACATTATATCAGGATGCACACGCATTTTGCAGAGTATGTCTGCAATGCCAACTGCAAAAAAGTAATTAAAGAAGGCATGAATTACCTCTTTCACAAATTCTTGAAGCTGAACTCTTGGATTTGAGCGAAAATTGCTAATGGGTCCCCTTTTCAGGTTCTTTGGTAACAAATACATCGTACTGGTGGACGACTACGTCTCAAAGTGGTTAGAAGATGTGGAATAAACTAATAAGCATGGAAGAAGTGTCACTAAGTTCCTAAAGAGGTATATTTTCACAAGATTTTGCACACGAAGGCTATTATAAGTGATGGACGCTCCCATTTCTGTAATAGTCAGTTTGAAATATTTTTGTCCAAGTATAGGTTTGAAGCACAAGGTAGATACTTCTTACAACCCACAAACTAGTGGAAAAGTTGAGGTTCTAATAGGAAAATAGAGAGTATATTGGCTAAAATAGTGAATGTCAGTCAAACTAATTGGTATAGTAAGCTTGAAAGTGAAACTTGGACCTATCGTACGACCTTCAGGATTATTATTGGCATGTCACCATACAAGGTAGTATTTGATAAAGCATGCCATTTTCTAATTGAGTTAGAGAATAAGGCATAATCGGCATTGAAGAAGGTAAATTAAAATCGGGAGATTGCTTCAAAGAACCGTGTTTATCATCTACTATGACTTGAACTAAGTTTGATTGAATAGGAGGGATTTTAACTTGTAAAGTTAGAATTGATCCTATATGGATATCTTGCATCTTGATAAGTGGGTGCATGGTGGCTATGTGGGTATACTTGTAACCTTTCTATGATAGCTTGGATTGCATGATATGCTGTTTTCCATAATAATTATGTCTAGCATGATAGTATGCTATTCTTAGATTAATCAGTATGAAAGATAGTTAGCATTGTGATATCTAGAATAAATGAGTACTTAGTATGAACAGTAGAATGGGATACCATTTATACATGGCACAAATATGACTTGAAGCTACATACGAAATGTCCTCTTATTAGGTATGCCTATCTTGGCTAGTGGCTATCGTTGCCTTCCATGATATGAATGACTTAAGATGATAGATCAATTTCAAATATGAAAGTAGGTCAATAGTGACATTTAGAAATGGTAACAAATGAATAGGGTGACTTCAAGATATGCTTAGTATGTGTGGTAGAATGGGATGCCCCACATGCATTGCAAAAGTCTATTTTGAGGTGACCTAGGGGTACATTTATCTTATTTTATGAAAACCTAGGTATTGATTATGAAGGTGGGATATGACTAAGAATGACCAAAGAGAAGTACTTAGCTTAGGTAGTATTGTAGGAACTATCTTGGCATTGCACTAGTATACTTGGAGAGGCTTGTGAGGTAATTCATTTGAGTATGAAAGATTAATGGTTGAAGTATGAACTTATGTATGCTTTAAGTTAACATGTTATGTTATGATTATCTCTTATGCCTATGTCTTATGTTGACTAACCATATGAAATTTTCTTATGATGTTTTGCTAGCTTTCATGCTTAATAGTTTTGTTCTAACGCATATTGCCTACATTTTAACCAAATGTAGGGTTGTAGCATTTGAGTTTACATTAGAGGCTAGAGTTCCAAGGAATTAGAAGATTCAAGATCTTGGTGAGTCCTCATAGCTTTGAGGACAATTTCCATTTACCTTTATGTCATTTACTTTTATGTTTTAGACTTTATGTGGGCTGTGCCCCAAGTCTTTTATTCATGTCATTCATAGATTATTCGATACAATGATGTTAGAAAGACTTCTGTTTTATGAAATACTCTTTGAGTTATGTTTTAAAGAAAGTTTTAAATATTTCCACATTTTCTATCCTTTTATGTAATGAATGCTAAGTGTTTGTATAAGATCTCTTCGAGATCAAATACGCCATGTTATGACTTAGGGGTGCTCTCGGGTCTTGACAAACTTTGTATCAGAGCATAAGGTTGTGAAATCGACTTAGGATGTCTCAAACCACATCTAAGTAGAGTCTTATGAATGGGTGTGCGTCGTGACACATTACATGAATATGAGGCTATTGGATGCTTAGGAACAATCTCACATCTTCATTCTTCCAGTCGTGCCATATATGTTTAGCTCTAGTAGGTCTTTCTTCTAATGTTTACCTATTATTTTTCAGGTTATGGTAAATACTAGAGCTAATGCTAGGAAGTTTGAGGAAGGAGAAGTGGAGAAAGAGATTCCTCCCCAAATTCCAAACTAAGATCCTCCTCAAGATCAACAGCAAGTACCTCCTCAAGTTCCAAATGACCCTCCAATAGGGAATGCTACTCTTGGTGAGCTTAGGGCTTCTATGCAACTATTTGCTCAAGCCTTGACGGTGCAAGCTAATAGGGAGGCGGTGGATCTCGCCAACCCTATAGGAGGAATGGGTGATTCTAGGGTAAGAGAGTTCTTGAGAATGACCCACTGGATTTCTATGGCTTCAACGTAGAAGAAGATCAAAATGAGTTCATAGAAGAGGTTTATAACGTCCTAGAAATCATGAGAGTGTCTTCCATTGAGAAGGCGGTACTAGACTCCTATGAATTTAAAGATGTTTCCCAAATTTGGTATGATAAATGGAATGATAGTATACCTATAAGAGCGGGTCCAATAGAGTGGGAATCTTTTAAGTCGGAATTTTTAGATAGGTTTTTCCGCCGGGAGTTGAGGGAAGCAAAATTGGGAGAATTTATAATCCTTAAGCAAGGTAATATGTGTGTTAAGGAGTAATATTTGATATTCATTCTTTTGTGTAAGTATGCTCCATGCTTGGTAGACAATCCTAAGGATTTCATGAATAGGTTTATGAAGGGAGTATCCAATTTGGTAGAAGCAGAATGTCATATGGCAATGCTTGTTGATGATATGGATATATCACGTCACATGGTGTTATCCCAACAAATAGAGGAGTCAAAACTTACGAAGGAGAGATTTAGAGAAAGGAAGAAGTCTAGGTCGGAAGGGGATAAGTCTTCTTATGATGGGTCCGATTGACATGGTCATTCTATGAATTGACAAAAGTTTTCCGGACAAGGTTATTCTTATTTACCTAAGTATAAGGATGAGAGGGTGTCTAACCCTAGACCACAAGGGAAAGGTAGTGAGTCTATATGTCCTACTTGTTCTAGGTGTGGTAAGAAGCATTAGGGTAGGTCCTTGGCATGTAGATATGGTTCTTTTGCATGTGGTGAGTTTGGCCACATGAAGAAAGATTCCCTAAGTCAATGGGTAGTATTAGAGAAGGTACGCACGTTGATCCAATTATTAGATTTCTTTTCTTATGACTTGGTATGATGGAATTTATGTTGTCCTTGTTATGATGAGGTTTATGAAGGTGTGTAGGCCTTGCTAAAATTGATGTATCTACATTTTGTTGCCTCTTGTTGTAGCATCTTAAGTCAATGGACATTTTAGACCTAATGGGTCTATGTTGAGCATGTTGTAGCTAGGAGATGTTAGTTCCTCCTTAGAAATGAGTAATAAGTTTCTTTCATGCATTTTCAATTGCATTGAGTATGTCTAGCTTGGTATTATAGTTTCTTTGGTTGGGTGTGTGAATTTAGAAATAATGCATACACGATGGGATGCTAGTCTTCAGTCATGATGTTTCCCTATGAAGGTTTATGGTGTCACACGGGATGAATGTTCCCAAGGAGGGAGTATTGAAACACCCCAGAAATCATATGATCTAAGCTAGATTCCTACAAGTCTAATAACTTAAAAATGGTTTAGATTATGTTTTTAGACCTACTCAAATGCAATTAACTTATTTTCATAATTTGTAAGTGAGGCATCAAGAAACGACCATGATGCCCGAAAACTAGTCTAGGTTAACTAGTGTGTGGTAGATTTTTGTGGTTTAGTTTTCGAGTGTAGTATGAAGGTGAAATTGAGTATCAAAGGTTACTACACATAGATGATATTTTTAAGGTCCTAGTGTCCGGGTAAGACTCCTCAAGGACCACAGTAAGGGTCCTTGAGGAGGACCCACACAATGGACCCAAAAGCTGTCAAAAGACAGCAGCCATCCATAGCCCCATTGACGGGCCGTCAATGGACTAATGGGGAGTGGATTGGATTTGTGAGTTGAGACATACTATACTCATAAAATCCTCCCCAACATACCCTCTGATATATTCCACGGAGGTGCAGCACGAGGCTCACACCACCAAAGGTCTGTAGGTGGTGTCCGTCAACGGTGGTAGCTTCTCGAGTTTACTTTTTGAATTGGGAGTTTTATTAAGAGTTAGCTATTGAACTAGGGGTTAGGAAGGGTGGTTAGTGATTTAATTACCCAAATAAACCTATCTATAAAACCCCAACCCCAAGACCACTAGTAATTAAGCCAATACTGTCTCCAAAATAATCATCTCTTTAGAAGAGAAGAAGAGAAGAAGAAAAGCAGGAGGCAACACCTAGGTCGAATTGACCAAGGTTTCATGCTTAGTTTAAGGATTTGACAAAGATATGTTATGATACTTCATCCATGGATTCTTCAATTTATGGAGCACCCATAGATATCCATCAATTGTGAATCCAAAATACCCCAATCTAGCTTGGGTTGTGATTACATTGTTGGTAAGGCTTGATTGTGATTCCAAAGTAGTGGATAACATTCAATTATGTTTGAATTATGTTTATATGATGATTATATGATGTTTTAATGTGAATTTTGTGTTAAACTGTAACCTAAGATGATGAAGGTGATCATTGTGGGTTTAGGCCATTAGATGCAAGGTTGAAGGTTCTAAATGGATCTTCTTAATTAAATTTTCTTGATAACTATTTGATCATTGTTAGGACCATCTAAATATGAACTTAACTAGGTTTTATTTAATAGTAGGGATCTTAACTTGTAAAGTTAGAATTGAACCTATATGATCAAGTATGACTAGAATTACCTTCTTATGATCAAAGTGATAGAATAGCTATAATTAGACATGGATCATAATAGAGTAAAGTTAGTATTGAAAATAGGGCTTGTAGACATTGTTTTTAGGGATTTGGGGGTAAATTCAATATGAGGAGATCTTGATTGAGTATACTCTTTCTCTTACACACTTATACATGAAAATCCTAGGAGAAGTATGTTCTCTCACATAGACGGATTCTAGGTTGTCGTAACAACCAAAAATGAATCCAAGAATGTTAGACTAGAATAACTTGAAGTTGAGAGTTGTGTTTCCTTCATGAAAAGTTTGGCTTACTAAAATAAGACCAAGGTTGGTAGTTTGGGATAATAGACTTATACTCTTCTAATAGTATCTTGCCCTTCATGTAAGGGGCACTTCATAGAATATCTTGAGTTAGATATCTCATGGTAGCTTGGGATGGTGAATCTAATGATAGCTTGGGTTGGAGGAATTAAGCAACCCATGTTTAAATTGATATTGCATTGGTAGAATGGTTTTCATGGTAGAATGCATTAGCATAGGGAAGGTAGCCTAAGATGGGGGTTCGATACTCCCCTAGGGGTAGCTTGAAGTAGCATGACTAGAACGCCTTCATGATAGTTTGACTTTTTTAGGACAAAATCATTTCATGGTATCTTAGGATTGAGACATGTGACTCTCCTATGGATAGCTTGGGGTTTAGGATTTACACTCCCATATGGATAGATTGCATCTTGATAAGTGGTGGCATGGTGTCTAGGTGGGTATACTTGTAACCTTTCTATGATAGCTCGGATTCCATATTATGATATTTTCCATGTTAGTTAGGTCTAGCATGATAGTATGTTATTCTTCGATAAATTAGTATGAAAGATAGTAAGCATTGAGTAAGCTAGCCTAAATGAGTACTTAGTATAAATGGTAGAATGGGATGCCAATCATACATGGCACAAGAATGAATTGAAGCTACTTCTGAAATGTCCTCTTTTGAAGTATGCCTAGCTTGGGTAGTGGTTGTAGTTGCCTTCCATAATATGAATGATTTAAGATGATAGTTCCTTGTAAAATATGAAATAAATAGGCCAATAGTGACATTTAGAAATGGTAACACATGAATAGGGTGACTTCAAGATATGCTTAGTATGTGTGGTTGAATGGGATACCCCACATGCATTGCACAAGTATGTCCTGAGGTGACGTAGGGGTATAGTGCTCTTATGTCATGAAAACCTAGGTCTTTATTATGAAGGTGGGATATGACCAAGAATGACCAAAGAGAAGTACTTAGCTTAGGTAGTATTGTGGGATACTATCTTGGCATTGCACTAGTATACTTGGAGGAGGCTTGTGAGGTAGTTCATTTGAGTATGAAAGATTAATGGTTGAAGTATGACCTTATGTATGCTTTATGTTAACTTGTTATGTTATGATTATCTCTTATGCCTATGTCTTATGTTGACTAACCATATGAAATTCTCTTATGATGTTTTCCTAGCTTTCATACTTAATACTTTTGTACTAACGCATATTGCCTACATTCTAACCAAATGTAGGGTTGGAGCATTTGAGTTGATATTAGAGGCTAGAGTTTCAAGGAATTAGAATATTGAAGATCTTGGAGAGTCCTCATAGTTTCGAGGGCAATATCCATTTAACTTTATGTCATTTACTTTTATGTTTTAGACTTTATATGGCCTGTGTCCCTAGAAATTTATTCATGTCATTCATAGATGGTTTGAGACAATGATGTTAGAAAGAATTCAGTTTTATGAAATACTCTTCGAGTTATATTTTAAAGAAAGTTTTAAAATTTTCCACATTTTCTTTCCTTTTATGTAATGAATGCTAAGGGCTTGTATAAGATCTCTTCGAGATAGAATACTCCATGTACAATTAGGGGGTGTTTTCGGGTCGTGACAATTATTATAAGGCTCGATTTGGTTGACTAGGGACACTTATCATCAATGGTCGGTGAATTTAGGCAAAATGTGGGCTATTCAAAGAAAGCCTACAATCATATTCTTCCTCAAATAGTCATAGAATTTTTCCTCACCATGCCAAGTTCTAGATTCTTTCAAACATGAGTACATATCAAGATTTTCTCACTACACAATATACAAGGATTGACAATGCCTTAACTTCGCATACCAACAAGTAATCAAATTTCAATTAAGCAAGCAATACAACATGTAGATAGGAATTAATCAGTTTATACCTCGAGAACTAGTTCAGCAATTATGCTATGAATCTTATCTTTAAAAAATGTCTGACTAAAATAAATACGACTATGGTACAAGAATCAGACAAGAAACCCATAGAAGTACAAGAAAGAAGCTACCTTAGAAATAAAAAAATCTTTTTTTAGTTATTTAAAACCCATTCACCCCCACACTTAAGCTATGAGATGTCTCCATGAATAAAGAAAATGAAAAAGTAAAGGAAACTTCCATGACACTCTTACTTCAGTGACGAAAATAGTGTCTGGCTTCGTTGTGCAGGCTTGGGAAAGCGCACACAACCATGCTATGATCTTTTTATCCAACTTGGTTTTCTTAAATGTGAGCTCATCCAACTTCTTCATATTGAAAACTATATTTTCCTCTCCAACTCTAAGCATCAACTTCCTTTCATAAATATCACCTATTGCTCTACCAATAGCTAGGAATGGTCAGCAAAGAATTAATGGAACCTCCTTATTTTCTTCCATGTCCACCACAATAAAATCTATTGGAAACAGAAACTTATCCACCCTAACTGGAACATCTTCAACCGACAGGAATAATGGTTGATTGGTCACCTAAGGACATTGGGATACATTTTATGATTCAGAGCTCTCCTTCCTACTTTCTGAATATGGACAAAGGCAATAGGCTTATAGAAGCTCTTGAGTCACACAAGGATTTCTCAAATTTAGCAGTCCCTATGGAACATGGTATAGTGAAACTACCCGGATCACCACATTTTTGAGGTAGTTTATTTTGAAGGATGGCACTACAATGAGCATTCAATTTGAGTATTGTTGTTTCCTCCAATTTTCTCTTGCTAGATAAAACTTCCTTTAAAAATTTATTATATGAAAACATCTGAGTGATTACCTCAGTTAAAGGAATATTAACATGTAGTTGCTTCAATATCTCTAAAACTTACCCAAATATAAGCTACTCTCATTGTTAGAACAAAAATACTCAAGAAACTAATTTGAAAAAATAAAAATAGAGTGAACTTATGAAATTCCTTGTGTATATTAATCTGCAGAAAGTCTGAATATATACAAAGAAAAAACATAAACATTAAAACTAAAATAAGAACATGTGCCACTAACTACCATAAAAGGGGCCACTAACAGCCATAATGGGGCCACTAACTTCAGAAAGTTGAGCAACTAAAGTTGACTAAGTCTAGCTAGAAAATAGGAAGCACTAAACTGAAATAAGTAAAAACAGTAAAAATAATAATAAGCTGAAAAAATGCCAATTGTCTAACACTCATTTCATCTTTTGAAGAAAAGGCAATGTAGGCATGCATTTAGAATCAATTTCAAGTGCCAACTTCTCCTTTCCAATTTGAATTTCTTTGGACTTCCCTACTACTTTTTTACTTTCTTGTTTCTCATTTTGTCTCTTTGTAACTTCACAAGCTTTGCTTTCAGAATTATAATTTAACTCTTTTCCACATCGCAAAGTGACAACTTTCAGCTACTTAGCGTTCCTTAATGTGTCACTTGGAAGATTTCAAGGTGGTCTTTAAAATATCTGATTAGCAATCTGTCTAACCTACTTTTCTAAATTTCGAATAAAAGCACCTTAAATTTCAAACCGTTCATCAACCTTAGTGATGAAAATTTTAAACATCTCTTCCTAACTCGATTAGTTCTTATGTTTTCCCTCATGAGGTTGATCTTGTTGTCGCAAGTGATTCTGGTACCCGTGAAGTGTTTGGCCTTGTCTTCTCACATTGTTCTTTTGACACACATTCAAACTACCATTTGGTGAGCTCCATGAAAATCCAGGATGCATTTTTCCCATTGCATTAAAATTGTTTGATTTGTGATAGTTTCCTTTGTTAAAGTTTCAATAACATTAACCTCTTCTTCTGTAAATGACTCTTGGTGACATTCATGAGTAGGATGCATTCCTCCACAAAAATCACACGTTATTGATTGGGTCATTTAATCTTGGTCTAGAGTTAACTATTTCACATCCTTTGAAATTGATGCAATATGTTCCTACAAGGTAGTGTCAGTATCAATTTGGTGCACCCCTACAATCTTCTTCCTTTTAGAATTCTCTACAACCCACTGATTAGCATAGTCTACAAGTTCATTTAGGAATTCAATTTATTCTTTTGGTGTCTTTTTCATGATTGGTCCTCCCATTGCATTATTTAATATCCTCCGTGATGCAGGTGATAAACCATCCCAGAAATTTTTCAACTGCAGCCATGGCTCTATTCTATTATGTGGACACTTCCTCAAATATTCCTCGAATCTTTCCCATATTTCAAAAATTGTTTCTAATACTATTTGACTAAAGTTGCTGATCTCCTTCCTCATTCTAGCAGTTTTTGTTGGTGAGAATACTTTCCATGAAACATTGTCGTCATTTCATCCCAGGTGTGTATTGATCCAGAAGGTAAACTTAGTATCGAGATCTTAGAATCATCCTTCAAAGAGAAAGGGAATGCCCTTAAGTATATAGCATCGTCTGATGCTTCATTGTGGTGAAAAGTGTTGATGATTTCATTAAAATCCATAAGATGACTGATTGGATCCTCATTCTACTTCCCTTTAAACACAAAATTATCTTGCATTGCTTGGATAACAATGTGCTTGATCTCAAAAATATTTGCTGCAACAGGACGACATCTTACACTGAACTCCATCCCATTGTAATTTGGCTTAGCATAGTCTTTTAGCAATCTCCTCGCCCTTCCACTGTTTTCATCCATTTGGTCTTCCACTTCAGCAGGGAGGCGGTGAATTCTTCGGTTAACAACCCCAAGATGTTCAACATCATCTTCAATCCCATGTGCATGATTTGGGTTATCAACATTGAGTGGGTTATTCAAATCCTTATTGCCGACCTTTATATCACCCATTTTATTAGACCTCTAAGACAGCCCTGCAACCCTTTCGATAAGTTCCTTCTTAAGCAAACGTAAAGTTTTTTTCAACTCTGGGTTGTATTCGATAACTTCTTTTGAGAAAGATCGTGTCATACACAAAAGTTGTGGTTAATTCCTATTTCCTGCAATACTCGAACTTGAGATGTTAACTAAAGAGAAATAAATAAATAAATAATTCTTAATTGATACACAAAACTCTATTAAAAACTACTTATTGCCAATCTGCGACAGAGCACAAACACATTATTCGTTTAATGATTCTCTAGTAAAAAATAATATATTATAAACATCATTTCAACATGGATTGGTACAAATAATAATTCAATCAAATCTCGCTAATTATTATTCAGGTGATCAAACAAAAAGAGTTAATTGTGGTGATGAACCACATTTATAGAATAAATGATATCTAAAATTAATTTCTAACTATTAAGATTATATCATTACAAAAAGTTAGGGTACAAGACTAAACAAGTGCGTAATGATAATTGGAATTTGACTACATTCATTTATAACAACTAAAGTACTATCGATTCTCTCGAATTCGATAGCTTATCAGAGTATCCTTAAGACTTAGATGTTTCTTTAGAGTAAATCTCAAGTTAAAGAATAAACCAATTATACCCAAGTGATTCTAATATGCAAAAACATGTCAATGGTTGTTTTTAAGGAAGTAACGTCCTTCGACTATTTTTACTTGATATTTAATCAATTATTATCAACAAGCTCCTTCAATTACATTAGATAAAATATCTTGATTAAATCCAACAAAACTAAGCAAGAATATTCACCAAGATATTCCTCTTTCGATTAAATAAAATAATGAATAGGGTTGCAATTTAATACAAATTCCCATAACAAGTTCAACCATCAGAATGAAAATAAAAATCCCAACAAGTTCATCAATTCAACATGTTTTTCAAATACCCTCTAAGAATCTACTCCAAGGATGAGAATAAGTTTACTAAGAACAAAAGAGTAAAATAAAACATAGCCATCAAACTTTGAATCCCAACTTCCATTTTTTATTAATGTAGTGTACCACGTCTTCCTCTTCCTTTCACTCGTCGTCGCTATTTCTGCACCATTCTCGATAATTTGACCTTGGGGAAAGCTCCAACGTCATATAACATAGGGTTTCCTTTGAAATTCCAAAAACCACCCTTCATTTAATTATTTCACGCCTCCCCAACGCACATGTGCGCCGCTGGAAAGCCAAGTGGGCGACCGGCTCGCGGAGAAGCGGAAGCTTCAAAAACCAACCACCCGGGCCTGCCGCCGAAAGGCCTGAATGCGCGACCAATAATTGCAAAATATATGTTCAAAACTTATCTAAATTAACTCATTTGATTGTTTATTAGAGACTTATGCAAACCTTTCAAAAATTGATAATTATAACAAACAAGAAAAATAATTGAAGGCTAAAGAAGAGGGGTCTAAGCATAATTTAATTGAGGAAATCATGAAGGTTGTGAAGTACTTGCATTATACTCTAGAGGTCGTCGATTCAATTAAACATATTTGCGCAGCCATACAAACTTGGAATTTGTAGAAGGTTCAAAGTGTCGAAGTTCATCACTTTTGGAGGAACAAGAAATCTGTTGGCCCATCTTAGAGCATATTGTGACCAACTTGAAGGAGCTGGAAGAAATGAAGTTTTGTTAACGTGTCTCTCTAGTTGAATTTTGAACATGAAGGTTTTAGAATGGTTCACTTCCCAGGATATAAATCAGTGGTCCAGTTTGAACAAAGTTGCCAGGGATTTTTCTTTGCGATTTTCTTATAATTTAGAGATTGTTCGTGATTGATATTTTTTTAAGAAAATTAAATAGAAATCCACTAAAAGCTATTGTGAATATGTGTATAGATTGATGATACAAGTTGCTCGGGTTCGACCTTTTCGACCTTCCATGTCTGAGAAGGAGATCGTTGAAGTGTTTATACACATTCAGCAGCTAGACTATTATGGTAGGATAATATTCTCATTGGATAAAACTTTTCGGAGATAGTCAAGGAAGGTGAGACTATAAAACATGGGCTTAAAACGGGAAATATTTCTCGCCTTTCCGCCTCAACGGAATCTTCAGAATTATTAAAAGAGAAGAGAGAGGATGTGTCTTCGATTTCTTACACATTTGATTGAAAAAGGCACTTCAGAAAATCCATACCTTACGAATTTTATCCTCAAGCTTTACAAAATTCATATCTAGCTTGTTATACCCAATTACATTACAAAACTCCACCACCGAGTTACAAAATTCCACCTCATGTTTACCAAAATCCACATCCACATCACCAAAATATCCATCCATATTACTAAGATCCATCTGTTAATTGTTTAAATATCCAATCTAGTTACCAAACACCACAAACACACTACCAGAACACCCCTCTTAACTACCGATCTCCATAGTACTCAAATTTCCAAACGCCAACACCAACTCACAAAATCCTCTAAACTACCGTCAAGTACCTCCACCTCCACAAAATAATTACAACCCTCCTCGCCCAAATCTTGAGAATAAAACTTCTGTAGTATTTACTCCTTTGACTTAAGAGTCAAACAAAACTTTTTGAGATATTGAAATCAGCTGGCCTGATATAGAAATTGATCCAAAAAACGCCAATGTCAACTCCAAGTTTTATATACCTGATTTTCACTGTTCTTACCATTCGGGAAGTCCTTGGCATACTACTGTTGATTGTATCGACTTGAAGCATAAATTTCAACACGTTATATATAAAAAGGTGGTCACTCTTCAGCAGCCACTCCTAAAGGCAATAGTAACCCTACGCTAAATCATGGAGGGATGACTATTAATATGGTTGAAGTCATATATGATTTGTATGTGCAGAAACTTATAATCTCACCCAATATAATCTCACAAAACCACATGAAGCTTTCGCTTTAGTGTTGAATGAGATTCAGAACAAGAAGAAGATAAATCAAGCATTTCAAAACTAATCATCTCACTTCTGTCAGTCTTTTCGAATGAAATTTTTTCTAGGGAAAGGAATAAAAAATTTATTCAAAGAAAGTGATATTGTGCTTAAAGAGATTATCGAGACACCAGTCATACGAGAATACGAGCCTCATTACAAAATTGTGTTTACATCAACTTTGTAAGATTTATTTAGTCTTTACAAAGGTCTAAGTTTAAGAATCTCAAGGACCCACTTTCGATTTCTCAAAAATGGAAAACTTCAATTCTTCAAAGCTAAGGAAGATATTGTCTCAGTACTCACAATACTCTCTAAAATTCTATTATCATTAAAACTAAATATGAAAATGTCATATTATGCAAATTGATGCTTAACTAAGAATTCAAAAATGTATTTATAGTCCCCAAACGTATGTTGTGAAGGACCATTCGGCTCAAAGTTGGGATCGCGCATCAACTCAGGGATCTACCCTTTGGTCAGTTCTATCGACCTTTTGCTTTGGTTTTCAGCATCTTCCAGTTTGTTAACTTTGAGAAATCCAGTCACTACATCACTGAACTGTTCGGCGATACGCTGACTGCTCCATTCAAACATGATTTTCTCCTTTAGCGTTTGGCACACTGTAACTTTACACGAGGTAATAGCCACTGGGCGACTCACCCAATGAATTGAGTAATTAACAAGTCTTCTTTTGTTCATTCTTTTAGCTATGCTTTTCCTTTTTGCTCGTTAGTGTCCATTTTTTGTTCCTCAATCAATATACCTGAAAATAAAGAATCTTACTTCAGTAACTGGCGCAAAATAAACATTTGAGGATACTAAATCTATCCAAATAAATCCCTAAATTAATCCAAATCATGGACTAATCAACACTCCCTACTTAAACTTTTTCTTGTCGTTAAGTAAAACTAAGTTCAATGGTTAAAAAGGATGTCTCAAATTGTGATACACAAGACTCAATCATGATTTCACACAAAAAGACTCAACTTACTTATGCAAGGATCAATTGTACACTCAAAGATTCAAGTTGTGATTCACCATTATCAAAGATTGTCAAGTCCACAATACTTGCTACAAATACAAGTTCAAGCTCATTAAAGGCGCTCAAATCCCATCACATAAAGAATGATTCTCCAATCACACAATGTTTCCTCAATTTAAAACTCCGGAATCAAATGTAAAACTCATACAAATATGAACATAATGCATTATTTAACCCATAGGCTTGCCTTTTATTTCACAATCAACAATTTATTTCAACTAACTCCAGATCAAAAAGGTCTTTTCAAGGTTTGTAACGCGGCTCAGTGTAAAGGTATGATCAATTAGGCTCAGTGGGGGCTATCCTCATGAAATCTGGTGTGAACAAACTTCATTCCCTCTTCTTCGTCATTGTTATTCATGATTAAAAGTTACCCCATTATTCACTTTCCATGAAATGCCAGACACTCCATTTTCTTTGAACTTTCACAACTTGATGGCAAACGTTGTTATTCTTTTTCTTTCTTTTTCTTTTCTTTTTCTCTTTCTTTTTTTTTATGTATGAAGGGTTTCCATATTTTCCAAAACCATGATTCAAAAGGGAACTTTATTAAATTTATTGATTCACCTTTTCATTTAAGCACACACAACTTAGGATTTTAGCCAAAATTGGCTATTCGAAAATACCACAAATCATGAGGACTATGGGTAATGGATAAATAAATGTTACAATGTGCATCAAGGTTCATCCAAGAAAAAGATAAGGCTCAAAGGGTGTTAAAACATTGATTACACACTCACAAGGTTGGCCATAACAGAGGTATAATGTCGAACTATTTCACACAATTCAAAGTTGCCTAAGATCATCTCAAGAGATTGCATCACTTACTCAACCGGACCAACGGGGAAATTTCTAGGTGTCATCATACATGGTTCACGGTAAGGTCATCACACAAAGCATTGACACCAATGTCAAACAAGACTCCACACTTTCACTAGTGTGCAATATTCATTACAAGTGACTCAGCTTAATAAATGGCTAGTCACAATAAGATGAAAAAATTTCACATATTGTGTATGCAACTTCATTTGGCCTCATCATATCTGCACATTAATTTTTGTTCGATTATGAGAACTATTCAAGTCATCAGTATTAATCAAGACCGATACTCAAATTTTCATTAGAACAACCACATTCAAACACATACAAGAGGTGGAACAAAATTTTTCAAAAGGGTCCAAAAATCATTTTCAAGTAAAGCAAGGATCCACAAGATCATTAATCTATAAAATAGTGCTAAACACAATATATAGCCCAAAAACGCAAATATATACACAAAACAATTGTCACAAAAAGAAGGGCCTCACCCCACCATAAAACAAGAGCTATTTTTTTCTGAAATGCTAGAAACAACATATCCACAAGTTAATAAAAGTAAGACTAAGAGGGAGGTATAAGGGATCCTGTGTAAATAGTCGAACCGTCTGTCTGGGCATCAGTGCCTAGTGTATTTCTCTAATCTTGGGCAAGCCCGTAGTAACCTGAGAATACCCGCTCCACTGGGTCACCCATAGTGGTGTCTCTCAAAGAGGTCTGGCGCACAGTCTTTTACATGGCATCCTTCAGGTTAGCCATATCATCACAAACCTTAGTATCACACAGCTCTATCTTCTCCTTATCGCTCTCTACCTACGAGTCATCAGTTGTTGTGCCATCCTAATGTACATCTTTGGTGGTAGACGAACGAAGCTAAGAAGTATCTGGGCATCAACATCATTAGTGTCCTCAATTAAAGATGTGAAGTCTGTAGACTTTAGATATTCCACATCCTTTCTTTGATCTGCCACCTTGGTTCTCAAAGTTGTCACATCAAAAGATTCCCCTTGTCCACACTCACATTATGTGACTCTTGAAACCAGATCATCAACAGAAGCCCAAAGAGGTGTATGTGACACAAGGATTGAACTCTCGATCATCCATGCGATGGATATCTCATGTCGGGTCGCTCTCACATCACCTGAATGGGCCATGTTCCCCATTTTCAGGATCACTACTTAGTAGTCTCAGTGGGATTGGAGGAGGCGGAAGCACTTGGAGCCTATAAAGAATAGGTAGAAGCACTTGTACCTAAAGACTCGGATGTCGGAGTAGGCAAAGATGCCTCTGCATGTATCAAGTCAAGGTCCTTTTCAAGATATTTATCTACCAGTGTTTCTCTCCTCATATCAGCCTAAAGTTGAGTGTACTCGGCCTCTATACGTCTGATGTATATGGATGAGGAGGGGGTAACCTTAATATCTCTATCAACATCCTGGGTAACTCCAGCATGCTAGCACAACTCCATAATCAACACCGGGAATTGTAGTGAGGTCTGTCTCTACTTGGTCCTTATGGCTATCTCTTTCTAAATAATAAGTACCAATTCAATGCTCTTCTTTGAGATAATCGACCCAAGGAAGGACGCCTTAGGATAACGGAGAACAAACTCATTTTGGAATGAAATAACAGAGGTGCTTATTAATCAAAACTAATAACGTGCAGCTACACTCAAGTCCCTCTTCTCGATCATGACTCCTACCTCTATCGACCTCTAAGTGGTGTCTCAGATAAGGGTCGCCAACCAGCCCTTTGAGCCCATCCAACAATGTAGTAGATGTAGCCACGTTGGGGTACACAATGTTTGACCCCTAGTCAAGCACCGTATTGATGTAATCAAGACTAGAATGCACCATTGTCCCCGTACCATAATGGACCCTACCCATCTTAACTCACAAGCATTTTTCTTGAGTTTAGGCACCGGGTCACCATATGCAGAGTAGAATTCCTGGACCAATGTAGGAATGTAGGGGACTTTGGGCCGGTGAACTGCTCAAAATGATTGTACAAAAGTTCCTTCTTAACCCAGAATATCTTCCCTCGATGC
The DNA here is from genome assembly GCA_016801875.1 of Solanum sitiens. Taxonomy (NCBI): domain Eukaryota; kingdom Viridiplantae; phylum Streptophyta; class Magnoliopsida; order Solanales; family Solanaceae; genus Solanum; species Solanum sitiens. The sequence goes on along the minus strand of JABWTJ010000922.1, from coordinate 88,939 downwards.
GTTCTTATCACGACTAGGGAGCACCCCCAAGTCGTCACACGGCGTACTCGACGTCTTGGAGGTCTTATACAAGCCTCTTAGAATTCATTCATCACATAAGTATGAAAAGTAGTGCAAAATTTAAAACTTTTCACAATAAACTCAATAAGGAATTTCTTTTATAAAACATAAGAAAAACCAAGTCTTATCATAAGCCATCATAGACTTGAATATTAAGAATATCAAATTAGGGTCACGACACTTACATTAATTTGAAACTTATAGTCTAATACAATGTCTTTAATGAAAGGAAACTAGAAATAAAATTCATGTGCTTGAACATATGAGGACAAACCAATCTTGAGAGAAAACTAGATTCCAAGCTTCCTCTCTAGGAATCCTCACTTGTCACCACCTAAACTTGTAGACATAGAGAAATATATGGAATTAGCACAATTAATGCACTAAGTATGTTGAACGTGCAAGAAAACCATGCAAAAAGGGACAATTCAGTTGAAATATGTTTTTCATGCTAATTTGATAAAAATCTTATAATACAAGTATAAGAAACATCTTCAAGTCAATATTCACATGTAAGGTAAGACCACAATCATTAAGTAACCCATTTAACCATTTATAACCTCACCTAAGGGTATCCCACGACCCACCTAGGTAATACATGAAGAGACCGCCCATACAACCTCTTCAATACACACCAATGTGTTCCTCAAGTCACCCTAAGTAAGAAACTTTCTAATTCAAAACACCTTTACTAAGTGAACATTATTCATTTAAGATATTTAGGAGACAACTAAACAAAGAGGGGACTTCACATAGTGGTCTTGGAAGACCTATGGCACTCACTCTAGCATCATCAAAGCCTAATCGTTCCATGTGTAGATAACATCCCATTCCACTAACTACACGTTGTAGAACCTATCTAGTAGCTTAAGTGTACATACCACATGATGAGAATAGGCATTAACCTACATACACTACACTAGCTACATATGGAATCCAGTGTCATCAAAAACCACACCGTGGAAGGTTTTCTACTTGCCAAGGGTAGAACTAGGATACATCCCATGTTGGCACATTGTTTAGGGGATATCAAAAGGTTTCTTTGTACTCTTGCCACATACTCGACTAGAGTTACTCCCTTAAGCATTTCCACTCGATTCTTTTCCTTGGTTCTCATATAGTAAGTTTATTCACATAACTGTATCACATAAGGTACCATAACTAAGCCCTACAACCTCATAATACCATTTCCAAGAAAGGGTCCACACGGGCTTCCGATCAAGGTTTATTTGGATAGATCTTATGACTTTATTAGAGATGGTTTCATGTCGTTCCAGCCAACCTACATCTAAGTCCATCATTCCACACAAGAAGGAGGCACAATTTCGGTCTACCACTTCAAGGCTTCTTTATTAACCTTCTTTTCATATTCAAGGTTTCACATTCTTAACCTTCTTTTCATATCAAGGTTTCACATTAGTCTTATATAGAAGATTACCTATTTAGGTCTACAAATCATAGACTTTCATTCATACACTCATTCAATAAAATTCAAGTACCAAGTAGGGACAACTAAATCTACCAACACAACATACAATATCGTTCAATAAATATTCTTCTTTGTCCTTCATCGTCATATATCAACAATTAGAGAAGAAGTACTTCCAAACATATCCTTATTGCACCCATACAAGATCATATAGACATCACATGAGCACCTTCACCTTATAAATTCACATACACCATAAAATGATAATATCACTATTCACATAATAATGCCGACAAGTCCATGTTCAGAACATTTATAAAAATTAATCACCGCCACCATAAGTAGACCATACCAATCAATAGAAATTTAATACCAATTCTACATTAAATAAGGGAATTAGGTCAACTTACCACATTTCGATAGCCACAATCACCATTCGTTAACATCTCCAACAACTCCACACAACAAGAGAACTTACCAATTACAATGCCCATAAGGCTATAGCCACCAATTCATCCATATCAATGATTCAACAAAACCTAATATATATATATATATATTAATACGATAAACCAAACTATGAACAATGATCAATATATAATTCAATACCATATAACAATCTAAACATGAGCCTAACATAATTAGGTCATTATTAATACACCCACTTTAGAACAAAAATTTGGAATTCAAGGAGTACATTGGTCCATGGAGTTTTTTTTATCATAAAACCATTAATTAACATCGAATACTTCATAAATCATCAATTTCAACCTTTTAATGCAAGAATTCATGTTTAGAATTCGAAATAGGGGTGTAGGGTTTTAGAGTTCTTTTGAAAAGCCTTTGAAATTGGCTCTTTGAATGAGAGAAGAATCAAGGATGAAATCAACATACCTTATTGAAGACCTATGCACAAAATTTATGTTGAAAACTTTGATAATTTGATCCATTTCCTTGGAGCTTGAAGGTTTTTCAATGGAGGATTTGACTAGAGAAAGAATTTACAGAGAACAGAGAGCTTCTATTTTTTTTTTAATTCTAATTCTGTTTTGGGGTTTTTCATTTGTGGAATGGTCATAAACTGAATTAAAATAAATATATAATGCACCCCAAAAATAGACAAAAACACCCTTACATTAATTGGACCTTTTTAAAACAAGTCAGACTTAACTTTTATTATTCGGAATTATCGTCGGGGAACAAGCCCTCTTCGCAAAGGTGTTCCCACAAGTTTCTTGAAATTAATTTTTTGACAGAAGGGTCCACGATGCGGACCAATTTTTTTTTCCTTGGTGGAGAATGTACACGACTCGTAGTGGCTCACTCAAGGTTCTTCCCACGCGCTGCCTTGGCAGCACCTTCGCCAAGGCGTGGGTCCTTTTCAAGGACCCTTTGGTTTATCCTTCGGGAGTCGTGCCCAAATATTTTGACCCTAAACATGTCTCTGTATGTGTAAGGTTCATATCCATTGATTTTACACGCCAAACAGCACACCAAAACACATACAACAAACAAGGATACACTAGCATAAAAAAGACTAGTTTCTGAACATTGGCTACAAACCCTATTTCAATACTAGCTTCATTCTATCCTGATCCATTTATAATCACAAGCTATTCAATTACTTTAATTGGTAGAAGGTAGGATTCTTGTCATGTTTGATCATAGAGGTTCAAAACTATTTTTACATGTCAAGATCCTTCTCAATCAATTAGTCCTAGTTCAATTCATATGTAGATGATCCTAACTACATCAATTAGTATTCAAGACAATTCAATTAAGAAGATCAACTTAGAACCATAACCTTGCCTCTAATGGCCTAAAACCACCATGATCACCTTCATCACCAAAGATTGGAATTCATCAAGGGAACCACAAGGACCCTTCGGGCTTCCTCAAGGATCCTTCTAATTGTCCTCGGGGTGTCGTTATCAGACGTTTTGACACTTTAAACTATATTTTTACTATTTAAAGTATTTCAAAAGTTTTAGGCTTCATACGACACCCTCAAACCTTCACCAAATATAGAGACGTCTACTAGTTCAATTTAGCAAATTTCCGGACGTCACGGCCTTTCTTTGACGTTTTAGCTCTAATACTTCTTAAACATTTTATTAACACTTATTTAGGTCTAAAATCGTCATTATTAATTTTGTGAGGCTCTAATCTAAGTCATAGAATTTCCGTGGTGTTTCAATACTCCTGCCTTAGGAACATTCGTCCCCGAATGACACCTTAGACCTTTATAGGAAGAAGAGACTATAGACTAGAAGCCCAACCAAAAATATATATATAACATGAGTCACAGCTCATTGGAGGAATTCTCCTCTCCATTCAGCATATAATCATAGCAATAACACATAGGAACTTAATCCACAACATATCATATACATAAGCTCAATTTTTCATATCATATAAGGAGGAACTACCTTCTCCATTTCAATATGAGCTCAATATGAACGTCAAGAGTTGTCATGCTGATTTCTTATCAAAACATTCAATCATGCTCAATACAATTTTCATGAATACTTATAGCAACCACATATTTAAGTTAAAGCCAAACATAAGAAACATACTTCATGAAAAAAAAACTCAACTTAAGCATGAATTTCTACTACAATATGCACACATTAGAAAAGAATAATAAGTTACACATTATTCATAAAATCATATGAGGAACTACTAACCTCAGCCATTTAGAGGGAAAAGATGAGGACAGCGGGACTTCATGTCGGTCTCAGCCTCCCATGTTGCACCCTCAATAAGGTGATTCCTCCATAGAACTTTTACGGAGGCAACCTCCTTATTCCTCAATTTCTTAACTTGACGATCCTAGATCTCAACCGGGACCTCTTCATAAGAAAGGTCCTCTTTCACCCCTAAACATTCTAGAGGGAGAATGGAAATTGGGTCCCCTATACACTTCTTAAAAATTGAAACATGGAATACCGAGTGAATCATGGCCAACTCATTGGGCAATTTCAACTCATATGCAACACTCCCCACTCGCTTCCAAATTTCATACGGGCCCACATAATGGGGACTAAGTTTCTCCTTTATTCCAAACCTCATTACCCCTTTCATGGGTGAAATTTTCAAATAGACCCAATCTCCTACTTCGAATTTAAGGTCCCTCTTTCTATTGTCGACATAAGATTTTTTCCGACTTTGAGTTGTTTTATCCGAACCTAGTCGAGGGCTTCATAAACTAAATCGGTACCAAGTAGAGCGAACTCACCTACCTCATACCACCCAGTCGAGGATCTACACCTCCTCCCATAGAGTGCCTAGAAAGGTTCCATGGAGATGCTCGAATTGTAGCTATTGTTGTAGGAGATATCTATCAAAGGTAGGTGGCGATCCCAATTACCTTTGAAATCGATGACACACGCCCTCAATATATCTTCAATGGTTTGGATAGTGCGTTCCTCTTGACCATATGTCTTGGGATGAAAAGGGGTACTAAGTTTCACCTTCGTACCAATCCCACTTTGGAAAGCCCTCCAAAAATGGGAGGTGAATTGAGTACCTCTATCTGAAATGATGGAAAAAAGGGCTCCATGTAACTTCACTATCTCTTTGATGTACAATTTGGCATAGTCTTCCGCTGAATATGTGACTTTGACGGGAAAAAAATGTGCGGACTTGGTTAACCTATCCACAATGACACATATCGAGTCATGTTGTCTTCTAGTACGAGGCAGCCCTACTTCGAAGTCATGTTAATATCCTCCCACTTCCATATGGAAATATTTATATTTTGAGTCAAGCCACACGGCCTTTGATGCTCCGCATTGAATTGTTTGCAATTTGGACACTTAGCAAATAATAAGCTATGTCTCTTTTCATACCATTCCACCAATAACTTTCTCGTAAGTCGTAGTACATCTTTGTGGCGCCCGGAATGATGGAATACCGGGAGCCATGATCCTCTTCCATGATCAATTCCGTTAAGTCATCCACATCCGGTACACACAACCTTCCTTGATGCCTAAGCACCCCATCTTCTCTTTGATAGAAAGACTCATTAGATTTACTAAGGACCGTTTCCTTCAACTCCATCAATAGAGGATCAAGGTTTTCTTGGATTTCACCCCAACCACTAAATACGACTCAGAGTTGTGGCAAACCACAAAACCACCCTTTGGAGAGTCTTCTAGTCGAAGCCTCAAACGAGCCAACCTATGAACCTCTTTTACTAACTCTTTCTTATCATCAACAACATGAGCCACACTACCCATGGACACTCGGCTTAGTGCATCCGCAACCACATTAGATTTCTCGGGATGGTAAAGGACGCTCATGTCATAATCCTTTAAAAGTTCTTACCATTTTCTTTGGCGTATATTCAAGTCTTTTTGTGTGAATACACTACAAGAAACTTGACTTTTAGCAATCACTTCTTGACGAAGGGAAATGAATACGGTTGTTATAACTATTTTTATTTCATCATTAACGAAAGGATAATATTGTTAGACAATTGGCATTTTTTCAGCTTATTATTATTTTTACTGTTTTTACTTATTTCAGTTTAGTGCTTCCTATTTTCTAGCTAGACTTAGTCAACTTTAGTTGCTCAACTTTCTGAAGTTAGTGGCCCCATTATGGCTGTTAGTGGCCCCTTTTATGGTAGTTAGTGGCACATGTTCTTATTTTAGTTTTAATGTTTATGTTTTTTCTTTGTATAAATTCAGACTTTCTACAGATTAATATACACAAGGAATTTCATAAGTTCACTATATTTTTATTTTTTCAAATCAGTTTCTTGAGTATTTTTGTTCTAACAGTGGCATCAGAGCCTCTAGTTGATCTTACAGGACAAAAAAAGTTTTAACCTACAACACAAATGGCATCCAACAACCTACCTTTAAATCCACCATTCACTTTCACTGGTGAAAATTACCAATTCTGGTCTGTGAAGATGCAAGCTTTTTTGGAAGCCTATGAACTTTGGGAAACTATGACGGAAGATAAACCACTTGCTGCTCTACCAGCAAATCCTACCTTGGCTCAAATCAAATCCAAAAACGAAGAGAAGGCAAAGAAATCTAAAGCCAAGTCGCTTATGCAGAATGCTGTGGCAGATTTTGTGTTTTACAGAATCATGGCTTGCAAAACTGCAAAAGAGGCTTGGGATAGGTTGAAAGAAGAATATCAAGGTAGCGATAGAACACGTCAAATGCAAGTGTTGAACCTGAAAAGAGAGTTTGAGTCCTTGAATATGCAGGAGGATGAAACTATCAGTAAGTATGCTGATCGAATCTCCTTAATTGTTAATAACATTAGACTTCTTGGTGAAGAATTTACAGATAAACGAATTATGGAGAAAGTTCTTGTGACTCTTCCTGAGAGGTTTGAATCTAAGATTTCCTCTCTTGAAGAATCCAAGGACCTGAGCAAACTTTCATTAGGTGAACTAATGAGTGCTCTTCAAGCACAAGAGCAAAGGATGACTATGAGACGGGAAAAGTTCAGTGAAGGAGCTTTCTCTGTACAAAAGCAAAAAGAAAAGCAACAATTCCACCAAAAGAATAAAGGCAAGCATGATGGAGGAAACAATAGTGGAGATGTGAAGCAGAAGTTCCCTCCTTGCAAACATTGTAAAAGAAATACACATCTGGAGAAGTATTGTTGGTGGAGAGTCGATGCTATATGCGGCAACTGTAAGCAGACGGGACACGTATCCAAGGTCTGCAAATCAAGAGCAAAGGCCTCTGGTGCTTTGCAAGCACAAGTAGCAGAAGCTGCCGATGCACATGAAGAGCAACTCTTTGCAGTTTCATACTTTTCAATCAGTGAATCCTCTGATTCATGGCTTCTTGATAGTGGTTGCACACATCACTTGTGCAATGATGTTGAAATGTTCAAATTCTTCGATGATACTTACAAATCTAAAGCAAAAGTGGGAAACGGTGAGGCAGTAGAAGTCAAAGGCAGAGGTACAGTGTCTATCTCAACAATATCAGGTATCAAAACTATTTCTGATGTTTTGTACACACCTGATATGAGTCAAAATTTGTTGAGTGTTGGATAAATGCTTGAAAATAATTATTCTCTACATTTTAAGAATCGTGAATGTGTTGTTTCTGACCCTTCTGGAGTAGAGTTATTTTATGTCAAGATGAGCAACAGAATGTTTTCAGTTGATTGGGAGAAAATAACTGAGCAGGCTTACACTATTACTTCACAAACATGTACAAACCTATGGCACAAAAGATTTGGTCACTTCAATCTGAGAAGCATCGCCGAGATAAAAAAAAGGAGCTAGTAGAAAATATGCCTGAATTTCTTTCTAATGCTCAAGTTTGTGAAACTTGCCAACAGGGAAAGCAAACAAAATTGCCATTTCAAGCAAATCAAGTACGGAGAGCTAACTAGAAACTTCAGCTCATTCATACGGATGTTTGCGGCCCAATGAAAACAGATTCGCTGAGTGGTAACAGATACTTTCTCCTCTTTATTAATGACTACACCAGAATGTGTTGGGTTTATTTCATAAGACTGAAGAGTGAAGTCTTTGATGTTTTTAAACAATTTAAAGCTTTAGTAGAAAATCAATGTAATCTTAGTATTAAGGCTTTAAGGTCTGACAATGGAGGAGAATATACTTCTTCTAAATTTGTGGAGTTTTGTAATAGCACAGGTATTGAACGCCAATTGACATTACTATACACTCCACAACAAAATGGCGTGTCTGAAAGGAAAAATAGGACAGTAATGGAGATGGCCAGATGTCTTTTGCTCGAAAGAAAGATCCCAAATCAGTTTTGGGCTGAGGCAGTCAATACCTCTGTATATTTGCTGAACAGATTGCCTACTAAGGCCTTGCAGGACATGACTCCATATGAAGCTTGGTGTGGGAACAAACCATCAGTACACCATCTCAGAATCTTTGGGTGTATATGTTATTATCGAGTTCCAGAAACAAAAAAGAGGTAAGCTGGACAACAAGGCTCATAAAGGCATATTTATGGGCTATAGTTCATCCAAAGGTTACAGGATTTTCTGTTTGAAATCAGACAAACTAATTCTCAGCCGAGAAGTGAAGTTTGATGAAGCAGCTGGTTGGGATTGGAAAAATCAGAAGACCTCTTATTCTGATTCATTTTCAATAGAGCAGCCTCAACTTTCAGAAGATGAACTAGTGGATGATGTACCAGTGAGGGGAACTCGATCCTTAAAAGATGTCTATCAGCGGTGTAACTTGGTTAGCTCTGAACCAACAAATTATGCTGAAGCACAAGACTCTCAGGCATGGAGGAGAGCTATGCAAGAAGAACTAGACATGATCGAGAAGAATAGAACCTGGAAGCTTGTTGACAGAGCTAGAAATCGCAAGGTAATTGGTGTAAAATGGATTTTCAAGACAAAACTCAATCCTGATGGAACAATTTGCAAACATAAGGCTAGATTGGTGGTGAAGGGATACGCATAACAATATGGTGTGGATTACCAGAAAACATTTGCTCCTGTAGCAAGGTATGACACAATCAAGCTTATTCTTGCATTTGCATCTCATAGTTCCTGGCAGATTCATCAACTTGATGTCAAATCGGCTTTCTTGAATGGTTTGCTTGCTGAAGAGATCTATGTAGAGCAACCTGATGGTTTCTCAACTCCTGGAAAAGAGGATCAAGTTTATCTCTTAACAAAGGCCTTGTATGGCCTAAAACAAGCCCCAAGGGCATGGTATGAGAGGATGGACAATCATCTCATCCAACTTGGCTTTAGTAGAAGTCAAAGTGAAGCTACTTTGTATGTGAAAGTCAATACTGCAGGTGAGTCCTTAATTGTCTCAATTTATGTGGATGACATGCTTGTGATAGGAAGCAAAATTGAACTAATCCAAAGGTTCAAGGATGAAATGGAGAAAATCTTTGAAATGACTGATCTTGGAGTCATGAAGTACTTTCTCGGCATGGAAGTGTTGCAGTCCAGTGATGGAATTTTCATATGCCAGCAGAAATACATTTCGAATATTCTAAACAGGTTCAAAATACAAGACTGCAAACCTGTGAGTACTCCAATATCTACTGGTGTGAAGCTTGGCAAGGATGAGGATTCCGAAAAAGTGGATGATAGTATGTATAGAAGCTTAATTGGCAGTCTTCTATATCTAACCGCAAGCAGGCCTGACATTCTATTTGTTGTTAGTTTGCTCTCTAGGTTCATGCATTCGCCTAGAGACATACACCTCATAGCGGCTAAAAGAGTGTTAAGGTATATTAAAGGAACAAGCAAGTTTGGAATTTTTTTCCCAACATCTGCCGAAGTAACTATGAACCTGATCGGGTACTCTGATAGTGATTGGGGTGGTGGAGTTGATGATTCCAGAAGCACCTCTGGATATCTTTTCTGTTTGGGGACAAGTTATTTTAGTTGGAGCTCTAGAAAACAAGAAACTACAGCTCAATCAACAGCAGAAGCTGAGTACATAGCTGCTGCATCTGCTGTGAATCAAATTATCTGGTTAAGGAAGATGATGAAGGACTTAGGCCATGAACAAACAGAAGCTACCAAGATCATGTGTGACAACAGTTCAGCAGTTTCAATCTAAAAAAATCCAGTGTTTCATGGTCGAACTAAACATATCAAGATCAAGTTTCATTTTATTAGAGAAGTCCAACAATCTAATGAAGTGTTGCTTGTTCATTGTTCATCTGAGAACCAACTAGCTGACATTTTCACCAAGTCATTGCCAAAGGAAAGGTTTGAAGATCTGAGGCAAAGAATTGGTGTTTGCCACAAAAATGCCAAGGAGGAGTGTTAGACAATTGGCATTTTTTCAGCTTATTATTATTTTTACTGTTTTTACTTATTTCAGTTTAGTGCTTCCTATTTTCTAGCTAGACTTAGTCAACTTTAGTTGCTCAACTTTCTCAAGTTAGTGGCCCCATTATGGCTGTTAGTGGCCCCTTTTATGGTAGTTAGTGGCACATGTTCTTATTTTAGTTTTAATGTTTATGTTTTTTCTTTGTATAAATTCAGACTTTCTGCAGATTAATATACACAAGGAATTTCATAAGTTCACTCTATTTTTATTTTTTCAAATCAGTTTCTTGAGTATTTTTGTTCTAACAAATATTGGATCGTTAAAAATATATAACATCATATAATTAAAAAGAAATTAAATATTAAAATCTAATACTGTAAGACTTCATTTTGCCTCTTTTCCCCCAAATCAACTCTCCCACTCCGCATTTCATTCTAAGAGAAAGAAAATTGTTCACCCTTACTCTCTATTTTGATCCTAGAAAATATACATTCAATTTTTAGGAGAAATCAGCGTACTCTCAAGACTACTCATCATGTTCTTGTCCACACAACATCATTGATCTGCAACTAGAGAGATTAACTATTGTTCTTAGAGCTTGCTTCTCAACTGGGTAAGCTTTTGCAATTGTAACTTATATTGTAGTTGTGGACATCAGATTCTGTATGAACATAAATTTATCATTTTTGTTTTAATTCAAGGGTTCTTTGTGCTTGTTCTATTGAGTGTTTGTATGTACGGGAGAAAATGCATAATAGTATATTCAATTTAATATAAAATGGGGTGGATGACTATGATTTTAATCAGATGAATTCTTAGGGCAACACTAAACCATTCTCAAAATTGATTGTAGAATTATTATTTGTTCATTTGTTTCAATAATCTCTCTGTTTGCCAAATTTATTAAGGCACGATTTTTGTGGCTTTTAGTAAATGTTGAATACTTCTTTAACCAATGTTATGAGGTTCATTATTGCATTATAAAAGAAAAAAAAGGTTTAATGTTTCTAATTTTTTTTAATTATAAATTTCATGTTAATAATACTACAAAAAATTTGCTCTAAGCCAAACCATTTAACTCTAAAAGGACTAGTTTTCTGTTGCTATACGTTTAATTTATTTATGTATATTTTTGGAAATGGATACAACAAGTGCAGTTATGTGATGGAATTAAGCTTTTTGAATTTCAATAAAACATTTTATCAATGTTTGGTTTCAATGTGTATACTTTGTGTTTATATTGATCTGATCATCTATTTCCCATTATGTGTGATTCCACCTAAAAAGATTAGCTTATACTCGTAAACTTTTTTCTATTTCAAGACTGGTTTGTGCCAAAACCCACACAACTAACTCTTAAAGTTCTCATTGTTTATCTATAGTCCAAAGAGCCTAAAGCATAGCTCCACTAAGTCGGGTTATTTCTTCAAAAAGTTTAATCTTTGTTTGATTTCTATGCTTTCTAGAGTGGATTCAACTTTTTGAATTTGGTTTGTTATTAGTTTTGCTAAATGACTACCATTTAACTGCAGGGTCCTTGATTTTTTTATTGTTAAACTTGCTGTTATGGATACTGTATCACGAATAATATGATTTTCGTTAACTTGTGCAGGGATTGAAATCTTATTTTTTCTTCTAGAAGGCATTTAAGGGTTTCTTGCACATCAGTTCCTCCAATGAAATCACAAACGATTTCTTGTGCACCAACACCTTGATGAAATCGCTGCAGTTATATCTCCCTTTCTTTTATACCGCCAAAGAAATCTGATAGTGTTTTTTCACTTTCATACAGGTTTAAGTGTAGAGAATTATGCACTTTCTTACAACTTTTGTACTCTAAATCAGACTAGTTGTAGATATTAAATATTTTCCTGAAAGTAGTAAAATGGCTTCGTTATTGTAATAGAGTCTACGATAAGTATTATAAAGCCATGTTATTTCAAGTTAGTCTACAAAATGTATTGTAAAGCTAAATTAGTTCACTCTAATCTATGGAATGTCTGAAGAGGGATAACGAATTAAAGAGATGTCTTATTTCAAACCGGTCTGTAACCATCGTACACGTCTAATTGATAGTTGATTATCAAAGAAATGTAGTGCGGGAGTTAATGTTTTCAATGTTCTGCATACAGTAAAAATTGTTAACAAAAACATTGGAGAGTTCCCAATTATCTGGATCAAGAAGAGAGAAAGAGAAAAGCATCTTAAAAATATGAACCTCTATACAAAAAAAAAAAAAAATCTTCTTCTGAACATGTTATGGAATATTGCTAATATTGTGACTCTTCATTAACATGAGTTCCTCTATTGTGTATTTCTTTACTTTACTCCTAGAAATATCAAAACAATGTCAAACAAGCAAGCTCAATCATGAATGAGAAAGATCTTAACTCAACCAATATATATTACTATTTGTATCTTATTCTAATATATGCAATCCTTCTATAGTTTTGTTTTAACCATCTAGAAGTAGAACTCATATAGATTTTGCAATGTTACTTTTTCCCCAACTTTTTGTAAAGCAACTAACAACATCATTCACATGAACTATATATATATATTTTTGTTTATATATATGTTCGTGTATATATATATATATATATATATATATATATATATATATATATATATATATATATATATATATGTATGTATGTATATATATATATGTATGTATCTATATAGGGAGAGAGATTAGTCTGTCTGCTTTCTACAAGGACAACCTGCTAGTTGTAAAATTAACGTGAAAAAGTTGTTCATCCGTTAAGTTGTAATATATGTGGAATCGACTTCTTGTATTGATCCCTTTTCTTTTCTATTACTGAATGTCTCTGGGATAAACTCCTTTGCCTACAACCCAACAGAAAGTACTATGACGGAGATATAAGTCTATCTAATGCTCGTTTAAATCTTTTTAAAGGTTACATTGGTTACCAGCTTATTTGAGTTGTTTTGCCAGCCTTCATTACAAGGCACCCTCTCGTGACTTGTGATATTGTGAAACACCTACAACATTTCCAAAGCGATCAACGGGGAATCATCAAATTGAAATATTTATTGCAACTCGTACAAAGATAGGGAAGGAACTTCAGGTATCCAAGTTGCAATTTTAAGTCATTTATAGAGGATTAGGGTTGAATTTTACTTAGACATATGATCTTTAAATTGTTGAACGTCTCTGTTCAATAATTCCATGATTACTGTTGTTGTTATTTTGTACAGTTAACTGAAGAATGTCTTTTGTGACCTAGTTTAGATAGTTGATTATTAGTCAATAGGCACTAGTAGCTTCTTTCATTTCTGGGAAATGGACTTATATGTGATTGACCATACAAGTTTTTATGAGAGAGTTGATTTTGTAAATTTCATCTTTTATTCGAATACGCTCCTTCTCCCTTTCTCACTCGTCCTACCATCATAAAATAATCTTTTAACCTTTAATAAAAATGTTTGATCATAAGTTGGTCATCTACTTTATGTCACCTATGCTTTTACATATGAGATGGATAGAAATGGAGTTATCTATCGCTCATATTACTTTATTTCTGTTCCTGAAGTTATTGGATCATAACGCAAAGAGGAATCTTAGGTTCTTATTTTGTGAAGTAACTATTTTATTCCTACGTTTTTATATAAATATGTCTAAGGCTAGGACAATTGGTTTGATTTATAGGCATAGTCTAGTATACTATCTTCTAAGAGTTTCTTGTAGTTTTCACTCTGATTCTCATATTTATCATATTAGTCATTTACATGCATTTTTCACTGTAGTAGTAGGTGTGATCTTTTTTTCCAGAAGATGACTGAAACTGGTTGGGTGGGTAATAAGGAAGGCTCAATTAATTTTGCACATGTGCTTGATATACCTTCTCATTGTGGATTCTCCTTCTCTCAATTTCAATATTGATCTATGATTTTAAACAACGTTAGAGTTCAATTCAATTTGTGAAAAAATTTGTCGAACTTTTATGTCTTTATGAGGGTCACATTATTGTACTTTGGAGGTGTTACAAATATTTAGAATGTTACTTTATTCTAGTTTCTACATTTCTCTAGGATTTCATTTTCTCTCATATAATGGTGTACTCAATAATGAGTTCTTATTATGTATATCTTTGTTTAAAAGAATAAAGTGAAAGTAAAAAAATGATATCATGCTTTTGTCCGTTTGTGATTGGCAAAGTGGACATTTCAATTATCTCGTACTTTTTTATAGATAAAATATTATTAGAGTTTGTAGAGTCATTAGCATGATAGATATTGTCATTCTTTTTGTCTTGATTTTAATTGTTTGCTCTCATTTGCAAGTAAATGCATGGTATACTTATTTGTACTCTTGAAATCTATGATGACCCATATGCTTATTGCATTATTAGAGTTAATACTAACTACTTAATTGTGTATTCTCTTTGAGAGATTTCTGAGCACTTTTACAGCTTTCATTAGTGGCTATGTTCTAATTTTCGTCCTACATTAGCATGAATATTTGTTACACAATAGTTATTTTCTTCGTCCTACTATTATTATCCGTTTTAAGTGTTGTTACTGTTGTTTTTTAAAATATTTATGCTGCTCTTTTTTACTATTGATTGCTAATTTCTATTTTTATGGCGTATGATATTTGTGTTTACAGGTGGTATTTCTTTTGTTGTTAGGTGCATGTATTTAAAATTTGCAGCTGGTAATCAAAAGATGAAATGAAATTCAAATTTTTTTCATGTGAAGTGAAGCTTCCTACTCTTAATATTTGATCTCTTTGGAAAACAATTGGAATGATGTATTTTTTTATGCTAGATTTATTTTTGTTACAGGTATACTAATTGATCTGTGTTTCATGGTGTAATTGTTATTTAGTCAAATGATGGTGTAGTGTCTCTTTCGTCTACTCTTTTGGTTTTATATATATATAAATATACCAACAAATTTATTTTACATGATACTTCTTTCTGATTGTTCTCGAGAGTGCATATTATTTTTTATAGATATTTACATTAAAATTTCGCATAAGCTAATGGTAATGTAGTTCGTAAAATATAATAATTGATTGGCTTATAAAATTTAACAATAACAAAAAAAAAAATCAGCATCTAAAAGGAGTAACAATGACTGAATACGTTGCTATCTAAGAAGACTTTCCACAACAGTAATGACAAATAACAAAGGGAAAGAATAGTCGCTAAAGAGAGATATAACAACTAGAATTTTTGTCGTTGCTAAATTTTTTTAACGACCGGGTTGATTAGGTCATGCACTTTTAACGACGGAGCTTTTAGCGACCGGTGATGACCAAATTTAATCCGGTCGTAATTACCTTTTAGCGACCGGATTAAGCCTTTTAGCAACCAATTTTCCCTTCGTTGAAAGCCTTTTTTCTTGTAGTGATACATATTGTAGACTCTTGTGATCGGTGAACACATCAACATATACCCCATAGAGATAGTGTCTCCAAATCTTCAAGGCAAATATTACGGACGAACGCAAGCTCAAGGTCATGAGTTGGGTAATTCTTCTCATGTGGCTTGAGTTGCCTACAGACATGCGCTATGACTTCGCCATGTTGCATGATCACACATTCTAGACTCACTCGGGAGGCATCACAATAGACCACAAACCCTTTAGTATCCTCCGGTAAGGTCAATACCGAAGCGGAGGTGAGTCTATACTTCAATAATTGGAAGCTCTTTTCACAAGATTTCGACCATTCGAAATTAGACTTCTTTTGGTTTAAGGCCGTTAATGGTGATGCGATGGACGAAAATCCTTCAAAAAAACCTCCTACAGTAACCGACCAACCCTAGAAAACTTCGGATGTCGGTAGGACTCAAAGTTCTATGCCAACTTTTGACCACTTCCGTCTTCCTCAGATCAACCTCTACCCCTTCACTAGAGACAATGTGACAAAGAAATGCAACCGATCTCAACCAAAATTCACACTTGCTAAACTTAGCAAAAAGTTGGTTATCCTTGAGAACTTGCAAAACTATCCTCAAGTGACTAATATGGTCATTCTCACTCCTAGAGTATATCAAAATGTCATCAATGAAGACAATCACAAACAACTCAAGATACACTACACCATTTTAGGCCTACGACCACCCCAATAAAGTGTAGCCTAAACTAGCGAAAAGTGTGACCTTTTATAAAAGGCTACACTTTTGGACTTTAGGCAACACTTTTTAGGGGGTGACCTAAAGAAGCGTAACCTTTGACATTAATCAACTCTTTTTAAATGTAGTCATCAGATCTACACTTATAAAGCGTGACCAAAGAGGTATAAGGGCACGCATTGTAGTGATTCATTAGCAACACCTTTTTTTATTATTATTATTGTACACTTTCAAGCGTTGTCTTTGATTTATTAGTGGTCTCATTTAAAAAGTGTTGCCTTTTATATCTCATCTATAACAACACTTATAAAGTGTAACTTTTCTTGGACGTCCTACAACAACACTTTTGAAGTGTGGCAATGTTTTGTAGAATTTTATAGTCACAATTTTTTATTTTTAAGAATAATAATTTTTATTTGCATATATTCAATAATCCCAAAATTAAATATACAATTTCTATGCACAAAATTAACTAATAATTAAATCGAAGCGATATATTTCAGATAAACTTCAAGAAACATGTCTTGTACAAATAGTATCAATAAATTCCACAAAACCAAATGCATTCAAACATATATGACAATAGTACAAAAACAGTTCATCATTTACTACAATAGATCGAGTTTACTTTTGGCCACAATTCGAATTCAATTACCGGCATTTTCCTGCACATTCAAAATAAATTTATAAGTTAGTGACATAAATCATGTATTTTTTATGTGCTTAAATTCACAGTAAGCGAAGCCAATTCATAACAATAAAGCTGTGGAAGTGCATAATTGGAGAGTATTCATTGTAAAAATGGCAACATTAAGTCTTTCTATGACCCTTATACTCATCACAAAAGACTATTCTGGTATGTGTATTTTCTATGACTAAAAAGAAATGGACTAAATAGCTAGACTTAAAAGACAATCTTCACAATTATTTTTGTTCCCATAAGTAGTACTTTAAGGCTCCTATCTTGTTTGATACTACTAATACTAACAAAAAATAAAAAAATAAAAAGACAATGGGTAAGCTAGTACAGAGGAGTGTCAAATAGGGATTATTATCAACTCATTGATCACTGATTGATAAAAATGCAGTAGTTAGTTAGTGTGGCAGATACTCTTTTTGAAGGAGTCTGAAGAGTAGATCAAAATAAATACTAGGAAAAACCATCTTCATCACTTGATAAATCAACAAACAAAACAAGGGATGACTTGAATGAAGAACAACTAGACAAAGTGGAGTTGAATGCCTCTTCTCTTCAAGAATCTTAAGGAACCAACAACATTTCAGAATTCTGATGCGAATGTAACCTAAAATAATGATGGCACTACAAGAACGAAATATGTCTAACAATGAGAGTATATATGATACATCAAGCACTCTATATTATTCAGCAGAAGTAACACATCTTAGAAAATAGCAGATCCCATAGAATATCAAGATATTTTCATCATTCTAAATGACTATTAGCTTGAATCGATGGAGAGAACTAAAGGTAGAGCTACTTTAAAATGTGCAAAGAGTTCCAAAAGTGATGATATAAACATTTAGGGGTCGTTTGGTACAAAGATTGATAATGCAGGGATTAATAATGCTGGGATTAGTAATGCAAGGATTAATAGTGCAGGGATTAGTAATACAGGGATTATTTTTATCAAGTGTTTGGTTCATTGTTTTCGACCTCATCTTATGTTTGGATTAAAACTTTATAAAAAACTTCTTTCCAATTATACCCTTAAATTCTTATGCAATTGGGTTAAGGTAAATAATTGCCGGATAATATTTTTTTATAACCTTCTAACTAGCTAAGAAAAGAACAATTTTATCGTCATGTTTGCCTTTTTTTTCTTAAATTATTTGAGGATAAATAATTGTCATCTTATTTAATTGATCACTTACAAATGTCAATTTTCAATTTAAAAAAAGATAAACTATCAACTTTTAAAATTGAAAAGACGGTAAACAATAGTAAAATTGAAAAAACCATCTACATTTACGAATAAAATTGCAAGTTGTAATTTTTGTATGTATTCAATGTTATAAATTGTTGAAAATACAAAATATTAGAAAACCGCACAAACATTTAATTATTTGTTATTTTCTTGATTTTATGTTTTATGGTTGTGCTAGTAAATTTATTTAAATAAATTAGCTTACAAATTATTTAGAGAGAGTTAAATAATTTGTAAGCTAATTTATTTAAATAAATTTACTTGCACAACCATAAAACATAAAATCAAGAAAATAAACAAATAATAAAATGTTTTGGGGGATATTTTTGTCTTTAGTAGACTTATCACATGGTATTATATCTCATGTATTGCTAATACCTCCAAATAGAAGGTATTAGTAATACATCATATAATACCATGTAGGAGGTATAACTAATCCATGGATTAGTTATACATAGACCCAATTTCCTACCAAACTTAGTACTAAATAATACCATCTATAATACATGGACTATTTTATTTAATGCGGCCTACCAAACGACCCCTTAGTATTTTAGGGGTAGTGTAACAACAACACTTCAACATTATGTTTTTTCTCCCTCTGAAAACTTCAATAGCTAGAATCCTAATGACTATAACTTAGATTTAAATATTGTAGAATGTTTTTGCTTTCACAGTAAAAAGAAGTACTGGTCTTTATATTTCCATAGATGCAAAGCTATGAAAGTTAAATAGTGAATCAAAATCGCACTATGATATAACTAAATGAGATACTTATTTTTAAAGGGACCTTGACGAATTTTTATGACCTACAAATTTACTTGGATCCATGTAAAAATGCAAAAGAGATTTCTTTATGGGATTCTTCTTCCATGTGGCAATATATAGTCCAGGCTGAACCTTAAGAATAGCCACCAATCCCTTAAACCTGCAAGAGACAAACAAGTAATAATGCGGCAGCAACCATTATCCTAAAGAGTCGTTGTGGAGGAATTATACGAGCAACAAATATTTCATAAGCAGCATGCAATGATAAGAACAAACCAAGACAGTGTAAAAACTAAGAAGGAGGAGCACATATTCTTTATCTACTCCCTTAACAAACACCTCGACCAAGCTTCTTTCGACACTCAACTTGTTAGAGTCAAGGTACCTGTCTTGTCATTGCACAACACATCCATTCCAACCATTTCTTCAATAGCAGTCATTCTGTTTGTGATGGCACCCTGCTGGGAGAGCCAACGGGATCCAATAGCCATAGTGACTGACAACACAGTAGGCAGAGCAATGGGAATACATCCAATGTGCAGCACCAAGATATTTTCAGTTACATTCCTGTACTTTCTGTGCTGGATTGGATACATGAGAATAATCTAAACCAGCATACCAATAGCAATGGAACAGATGTAGAAGTTTCCTATGGCTGTTAGCACTTTCTGGAAATGACCAACATTGTTTGTACTGTCAAGAAAGGTGTGTTGCCTTTCCAAAGAAAGTGTGAACTCCAGTGGCAATGACTACAACTTAAAGTTCACCTTGTTTGCAGGTTGATTCAGAGAAAACTTCATCTGCAGGATTCTTTGTCACGGGAAGAGATTCTCCTGTAAGGGCAGATTGATCAATCTTTAAACAATCACCTTCAAGAAGACGAGCATCAGCATGAACAATGTCTACCAACTTGAAACATATAATATCACCAGGCACCAGAATAGCAGCTTCCTGTTCACTCCAGCGCCAATCTCTAAGAACCTTGGTTTTGGGAGCATGCCCAGCCATAAGAATTGCGGCGGCATTTCCAGCATTGTTTTCTTCTATAAATATGATAGTTGAATTGATCACCATCAAGCAAACAATACCAACAAAATCTTTCCAATCTGGGGGCTTTCCATCGCCATTAGCCAGTGCAATGGCCATGATAGCCGCCATCTCCATAACCCATGATAGAGGTTTCCACATAAATCCAAGGAACTTCAGTATTTTGCTTTCTTTTTCTCTTCCAACTTGTTCGGTCCAAAGATTTGAATCCTGTTGGCTCCTTCTTCCGAAGTCAGACCCTCTCACGAACATTTCAGTTGTTCAAATACTTCTTTAATGGGGATTTTCTCAAGATCAACAATCTCATTTTTTATCTCTTCAAGGATTATAACAATCGCCATCTCCGTAAACCAGCAGCAACAAGTCAAAAATTAAGCAGAAAAGGATTGATTTTAGTAAGTATAATGAATGATGAGACTCATCGAACAGAGAGATCCCAAAATTTAGAACGGCGGAATGGGAATGAACAGAGGGTTTTTCGGCCTCTTTGTGATGAGTTAATTCTTAACTTTATAGACTCATATACGAAATTAATATTGGTGTCTTTAAATTTTGCAGAATACACTTAAAAAAAGTAAAAATACTATATTAAAGCAATAGAATATGAAGTGTTTGCACCAACAAAACGTAAAAAGTAGTTCTGTTGAGATGATAAATGACAACCAAAATATATAATTGAAATAGTAGAGTTGGTTGTGCTAGAATAGCTCAAATAAATACTGATCATCACAACGAAGACAATGTGATAAATTCACAACACACAATCAATAAGCTCCTTATAGTCAGGTCTGCTATAATAACTCACTAGATATATTTCCCATCTTTATAACTAATGCATTTGAGCTTCAGGAAAGAGTTAACAAATGATGGCAACAACACAGATAACACCCTCAATATTAGAGTTACCAGGAAACTTTATCCTTTTTAGATCTTCAACATACAACAGCATTAGAATTATGAACAATACCACAACATTAGAATCATGAACTATGACCGAGAAGCCTGAATATATGTTTCTAGTAAAGTAACTACAAACTGAAAATACAGCAGTATTTGCTAGTAAAATATTTCAAAGTTAATTGAAATGGTTGTCCATAGGACACAGGACTACAAAACTACAATTGAGAAAATCTGGTATGAGAGTTCACAAAAGCTTTCCCTCAAAAAAATACATTTCTTTCATAATAACCAAAAAAAAAAAAAACGGAAGAAGAAACACTAGAGAGATTCTTTCAAAAAGCTAAAATAAGAAATCTTTTATGTCATCTTCATTTTTTCCTTCAATTTGATTATCTTCTTGTTTGAGTGGTTCCATTATGTGAAATTTCAAATAAACAAGTCATTGAATCATTAGACCATATATTAGTAAAGGATTGAAAGGATTTACCTAAGCTCTTGGGTTCT
Organism: Solanum sitiens; assembly: GCA_016801875.1. NCBI lineage: Eukaryota > Viridiplantae > Streptophyta > Magnoliopsida > Solanales > Solanaceae > Solanum > Solanum sitiens. Next base: position 67,405 of record JABWTJ010000922.1, on the reverse strand, counting down.
CGATGTTATCAATGGTGTCACATTCAACCTTGATGCAGCATGTGTGTAGACAACGTTGCAATGGAAGCCTCTCATGCGAGGTATTTAATCAAGGTCATTAACTTTCCCTACCTGTCACATGCAGAAATCGCCACCATGCTAATTCTTACGGCACTCCAGCTGTAGGTTCTTGTCAGCAACAAGCTTTAGAAGAGCATCTTCTATCGCTTTTTGATCGCGTGGATCAATGAGTAGCCAATTGTTTAGTTCCTGATTGAACATTATGTTCTATATTATATTCATCCATAAATTAAAGTAGGTCACCACTTTGAGGTGTACATGGAATTAAAAGGATAACTATTTGAAAAAAAGATAGGAATGTTTAGAACACTAGCATCTAGCTCCATTATCTTAACTATTTGAAAAAAAAGATAGGGATGTTTAGAACACTAGCATCTAGCTCCATTATCTTCGACTTATTCCGCTCAGGTTTTTGAAATAATAATTCATTGGAAGATCTAATATATACATACACAAGTAAGGCAAGAAAAAGGAAACAATCAAACAACAGAAATTCATAAGGCCCAAGTTTGATAATGTTATTTCTCTTTCGACAGAAAGAGTGTTAATAGCAACTTGTCTATGAAAAAAACGTATCCACTAATCTCAAAAACAACACGAGAAATTCCACAAGGAAACCCATCAAGAAGATTCTTGTCAGATAAAATGTTTATTTTCCAATTAGAATGTTTATCTCTTAAACATGTCACATATGTTGACAGATTCCAGAAAAATACTCTACAACTGTGTAGGGATTAGGAAAAACAATAGGCCTGTACGTTTTAGATTGGTAAAGTATAGTTTCAAATATTAAACAATATATGAACATAGAATCAAGAAAGTAAATATATTTTCTAATCAAAATGCATTTTAGCAACATAGTCCTAGTTGTCTATCTATGAAACATGGAATTAGATACTTAACTGGAGCAGCTACAATAAGAGCTACAGTGAGATACTTCAGAACATAGTTTCTTTGCTAAAATGGAAATTGATTAGAAACAAGACTAGGTAAGACACTTAACTTGGAGCAGCTACAATGAAATACTTCATAACCTACTTTCTTTGATAAAACAGAAACATATTTACAAGAATTAGATCTACAAAATTAATAATCGATTAACCAGACTACATATATCTAAATAAAATTTTAAAAATAATCACAGACTCTAATACATTAGCAAAGAAAGGTATGTTCGGAAGTTCTCTTCAATCTTCTCAAGGTTTACCCATGTTTACAATAGTGCCTTCATTTACTTGTATCTCTAAAGAAAAAAAAGTCTTGTGTACTCAATATTCCTAGGGCTAACTTCGACATTCAGATTTTTTTCAATTTCTTCCACTAATTTTTAATTTCAGCAATAACAACCCCAAACTAATCAATTACTTCTAAACACAAAACAAAAATTCAATCAATTGACTCTTTTTAGTACTAGATGATTAGTAGAGAGTAAAAAAGAATTTGAGCTGTACGAAATTGGTACTTACGCTTGACGGAATTGGTTCTTCAGCTTCCGTTCTTCAGTTCTTCGATCTTCAGTTCCTTGATCGATCCCCAGTTCGTCCGCATCAGCTCAGTTTTTACGATTTTGGAGTAGAGAATCAGCTCAGCTCTTCCGGTTTTCAGCTCAGCTCTTCAATCTTGAGCTTCCTCTCTTCAATCTTCAGATTCTACTCTTCGATTTAAAGTTTTGGAGAAGAGATATTGTGTGTGTTTTCAGATAGGAAAGAACCAACGTTGTGTTTTCAGTATTGTGTTCTAATCCCCAATTTCTTTTTTAATTCTAAGATAGGAATGTTTTTAATAATGTTTTATTAATTATTTTTTTGGCCAATAAAAATAGGAGGGGGAGTTGAAATGTCGAAGGGAATTTAATATATTAGTGAAAATTATTAGGCCACACTTATAAAGTGTTGTTTCTACAATTATAAAAGGAAAAATTACATGAATTGATACATTTTAATAAATAATTACTTATTTTAGTAATACTTTTTATTTATTACCATTTACAGTAATATTATGTTAAATCTGCAATATGTATTAAAAATGAATTATGTATGCAACATATATGAATTATAATTGTTTTTAAAGTATATTATGTTTGTTTGGTAAAAATTTGACACATTGAATTATAAGTGTATTAAAATGTGTGATAAATGAATTATTTATCATTAAAATTTGTATTATATGTGAATAAAAAATTATTCTTTGTAATATGAATTAAACTTGTACTATAAATGAATTAAAAGTGATCAAGTGGGAAAAAAAATTGTTGCTATAAATGGTAAATATTTTTTTATTATAGTATATTTATGTAAGTTTCCCATTATAAAAATAGGACCCTTTAAAAGTGTGGTCATATATATAAATAATTGTTTTCATTTATTTCATACTATGACAACACTTATAAAGTGTAGCCTATACCATTAAAGTCTACACTTTACAAGTGTTGCCACTATTATCGTTGTCAAAAGTTAAAAATTTAGGCTACATTTAAAAAGTGTTCCCAAAAATATTTAAGGCAACACTTTTCAAGCGTTGCTCAAATTTAGTGTGGCCTTATGCCTAAACTGTTGTAGTGATATTTTCTAAAAACTCGGTTCACAAGGTCCATGAAAGCCGCCGGGGCATTTTTTTAGACCAAATGACATCACTAGGAATTCAAAATGACCATATCTTGTTCGGAATGCCATTTTTGGAATATCAACCTCCCTCACTCTAAGATGGTGGTAACCCAGACCTCAAGTCAATCTTTGAAAAGTAACTCGCTCCTTGGAGTTGATCAAACAAGTCATCAATTCTAGGGAGAGGGTACTTATTCTTTATAGTGACTTTGTTCAATTGACGATAGTAGATAAACATTCTCAAAGACCTATCCTTCATCTTCACAAACAAGACCGGGGTTGGTTGAATAAAACCCTTATCTAGTGACTTTGTTCAATTGACTTTATGGAGATATGTTTGGTTGAATAAAACCCTTATCTAGCAAATTCTTGAGTTGAGACTTTAGTTCTTTCAACACGGCCAGGGTCATCCGATAAGGAGGGATTCAAATAGGTTGTGTATCCGGCAATAATTCTATGCCAAAATCAATCTCCCGTTCGGGAGGAAATCCAGGAAGGTCATCGAGAAATACCTCCGGAAATTTCCTCACTACGGGTACCGACTCTATGGGAGGGACCTCGGATTAAAGATCCCTAAATCTTGCTATGTGGTAGAGACAACCCTTTGCAATCAATTTGCTAGCTTTAAGACACGAAATGATCTTACCCCTAGGATTTAAGTTTCCTCCCTTCCACTAAAAAAGGGTTCATTTGGAAATTTGACTACCCTTGTCTTACAATCAATAGAGACAAAGCAAGCATGCAACCAATCCATTCCCAATATGACATCAAAATCTAGCATATCAAGTTCTATCAAGTCAACTAATGTAACTGTATTGATCAAGGAAATAAGACAACCTTTATAGACTCTTTTAGCCAACACGGTATCATCCACCGGGGTACAAACCGAAAAAGGTTCCTCTAATATGTTTGCTAGTATATAAAATTTCATGGCTACAAGAGGGGTGACAAATGAAAATGTAGCTCCGGGATCAAGCAAATCATATACATTAAAGGAAAATAATTGTAACGTACCGGTTACCACATCCGGTGAGCTCTCTTGATCACCTAGGTATTGGAGAGCATAAAAGCGATTCTTTTAGGAGCATCTAGATTTGGGGCATTTGCTTGAGCTTGAGCATTTTACCTTCCATGAGCTTTCAATATAGGGCAATCTCTCTTCATGTGACCACTCTTGCCACAACCATAGCAATTACCCGTGCTAACTAGGCACTTACCATCATGTTTTCTACCACAGTTTGAACAAGAGGCTTCTCAACATAAGAACCACCACCTTTCCCCTCTTGGGGCTTGGGAGTAGACACCTTACTCTTGTTGACCCTTGTAGCATTAAGAGGGCCATGGTTGGAAAACCTCCTTTCGAACCTTTGTTTGTCTTGCACCTCAAATTTAATCTCGAAAGAATTCTCATATTTGGTTCTTACTTCTTCAACTTTTTACCAACTTGCTTAAGCTTTTGATCCTCAATTTGTTCGGCATGAATCATAAGTCGAGAGATGTCCATTATAGGAATCAACATAGCCGACCTACACTCATTAACCACAAGGTCGGATATCCCCTCAAAAAAATTGTTCATCTTAGCTCTAGAATCCTCAACCATAGTAGGACCATGCACTATTGGAAATTGGGCATATGGCAACACTAATAAAACTGTTGCCATAGATAGATTATCCGTCTCCATAGCTCTAGCGCAACACCTTATCAGGCGTTACATCAGCTTGCGTGGCCATAGATTTATAGCAACGGTTTTTGCGACGGGTCAGCAAAATCGTTGCCATAGAACTCTCTATGGCAAGTTATTCTCGCATCTGTTGCAACAAATATATAAGATTACTGCAACGCTCTGTAACTGTTGCCATAGACATTTACTACGACAACAAAACTCTATATTACAACGGGTTTTTTTCAATAACTGAATAATCAACATGACACTATTGCAACGGTTTGGAATACATTTTACATTTTTTCTGAAATATGAGCCCAGGAATATATATATATATATATAAATTCAAAATACAAATTTCATTCATACATGACAATTCAGAATACCCATCAAGTTAACCATATCATCCGTAAATACAATATGCTCAAACCAAATGACCATTAGATGACATTTACATTATTCCAAAAACTATATGATAACTTTCATAATGTTCAATAGAAAAATAAATTTTAGAACATATATAGTATAAACAATCAGAAGAACTTCTTAAGTAACTAGTCCAGGTTGCCTTCACTGCTTTCTTCTTCGCATTCTTATTTTTTACACCTACAAAAAGAAGATATAAAATGTCATGTTTTGTTGATAACAAATCAACAGCCATTGATTAGGATAAGTATCAAAATGTTTTATGACAAAACGAATATAAGAACTATCAACGATTCAAAACTTTTGTTGAGTAAGGTTAAGATCATCTTCACTCCTATTTTCTTTCCCTTCTTTATTTTCGTCACCTACAAATTATAATAAATAATGTCATTGAATGAACCAATACATCAGTAGTACACCCCGTAAATACTTCCCAACCCTATCTAAGTGTAAATTTGTTTTCCAGCATTTTTATGCTCTATTAATGTTTTAGAAACATAAAAGTATTATGAAAATCAAGGAAGAGTAACAAAAACTATATAGCAGACTAAATGTGACTAAAATCCATTCATACAAAAGAAAATTAACATAATACAAATTCTTAGCTAAACTACTTTCGAAAAAGAAAATTGAAAATGTCATCTAAGCGGATCTGACAAGTAAAATTCATCTCAACTTTCATCCTCTTTTTCTCGAAATGTTAGAATATATTAAATTATCCTAGTATCGTTAATTAAGTCACAACATGAAGTTGTTGATCTGTTTGTAGAAGACTATCCCACGCACAGAAACAACTTATAGCACATAAAGTTAGACCTCAAATCCATTATTGAATTTTTTCTGTCTCATATAGCACATAAGGATAGACCTCAAACTATTATTGAATTTTTGTTGTCTCATGTTAAGACCGTAAAAAAACGTGTTAAACATTAATGTAGGATATATCAGCATTAAGTAATATATATAAACTTTAACTCCATAAGTCCTAACCTGGACTCAAAATTTTTTGCATCATCCCATCATATAATAAATATAGTAGAGTAAGAAAGGGATTGATGTAACAATGAATAAAATATCGTGATACAATAAACAACATATACAACTGCCAATAATCATATTCTTAGTACCAAAAAAGCAATAAGCAACCAACATAAGAGAATCAAGCTAACGCGCAACAAAAAAAGAGGATTTCATCAACTGTAGACGAGAAAAAAATTCAAACAAGTGGTATCCATGAATAACGATCACACAGTTTCTTGAGATTTAGTATAAGAAAAGAAAAAATATTGAACATATATTGAAGAAATAGCGGCAGAAGAAAAAGAAGAATAATAGTAGTACTATTAGTAGTAGTGGTACTGACCTTGATTGTTAATACAGGCAGAGAGATGACTAACTAGTTAAAGAGCAACATTGTCTCTTGACGAACGAACATCGAATCTTAGCATGTTAGGATCAAGTTTAATCCTAGATTTGGATGTTGAATTTGTGCAATGATGTTCATTTTAACATATCATTCGATGGTATTTGGCTGGAAGTGAATGAAATATAAAATGTAGGCCTTAGGCTTCAAGATTTTAGGATCCAGTTAGGCAGAGCACACACTAGCCACACACATCTAAATATAAATCAAAGACTCCTTTACTACATTGACACTAGTTCACACAAAGATCAATAAATACTTCAATCTTACACATGTTGAATAATAGAAGCGCATATATACAAGATGAAAAAGGAACATGGGAAATAAGGAAAGGTGTGGCGCGATCCATGTGGAAACTGGACAACTATAACCATATCTCGTCTTAGTTGCATTATCTTTCTACCGATGTCATACTAGACTTTATTATGACCAGAGAGTGACTGAAATACCTTAAGCTCCTAAGAAAATTTTGCTTTCTTCCGTCTTGGAAGTGAACTTATCTATAGAGTATTTTGTTTTTAGTATTTGATCTACTCAAATAATTTCTTACCAAATCATTTTAACTATGCCTCAAAGATTCTAATTTATACTAGAAATTAAGGAAGTATATGCATTTCATACTATAGAGCAGTGAAAACATATCAAATCTAGACATCAAACAACAATCAAAATAAAATGAAGGTATTCTTTGATACTAATGTGATTTTGAAGAAGCAGAAGAACTCATAATTTTAGTAACAACACGTTAAAGTATATAGTGAACCTCATACCTATGTGCTTGAGTATCTAAAATCAAAATGTAACAACAACTAATTCAATATATTATGAAAATGAACATGTTGTTACTAGTATTTTTCTATTAAGGTACTTTAAATTCTTAAGCAACAATTGTTTCTCCCAATGAACAACAGTGTATTGACATTTTTTTGAGGCATCAACTTTTCACAGACTAAACATTTATATAAAATATATATGAATATACAGAAACTCAATAATTTTAAGAAATATGAATAATAATAATAAGACTATACCACCAACGATATCCAACTACAGATTTTTCATTCAGCTATCCGTGTCGATTTCTATCTTCTTCCAGAAACTATTAAAAATCTGTTGTTCAAATAATTGACCCAAGTGAATCCATGGTTCAAAGAGGGTAACCTAAAATTAACAGATAAATCCAAAATATACATGATAAAATAGGGAAGATAACCTAAACTGAAGGCTCTGAGAAATCGTGTAGTGAATCGAGCAGCAAATTTTTGAAGTTTTAGCGTTTTAACTCACACCAGTGATTTCAGGGGTTGGAACAGGGTAGAAAGAAACTGAAAATGATGCTTTGAACTGAAGATGATGCTTGTCAAAAGACAGAATACAAGAATGGATACTCCGACCGGAATTTTACATTGATGCCTAGAAAAGTCTTTAGGGTGTTTTGTATATTGACGACGATGAAGAGAACTAAAGGTTCTTCACTGTAAAAATTTATTCTTTTAGTATATGTTATTTTTATGAAAAGAAAAATATTATATTGGAATATGTTTTATTGGTCTAGTGAAATTTGAGAAAAATAATGAGGGAAAAACTAAGCGTTGCAATAGATATACATACTGTTGCTATATCTAACCTACGGTTGGGAACAATCGTTGCACTACCAACTCTATGGCTACTGTTTTTTCTTAATTGCAACGGTTCGGAAATATGGTATACCAATATCGCCATATATCTTATGCAATAGGTGAAACCATTGCGATAGGACCTCTATGGCAACGATATTTGAACCGTTTCTATAACTATCGTTATTGTAGGCCCAATTTCTAGTAGTGATGCTTTGATAGTTGAGTGAACTTGAGGCTTTACTCCTTCACGCTCATACCCCCTTGATGAAGGTTGATGAATTCTTGCATTTTCCTCTCCTTATTTCAAAGAGAATGAACCTATCAAGGAAAGCTGTCTTGAAAGATCCCTAAGTAATCCGACATTCTCGAACCGACCTCTCATCCTTCCATTGCTCATACCAAACTTGAGCCACATCTTTGAGTTGGTGGGCAACTAGTTCCGCCTTTTCTTGAGAAGAAACACCCATAGCATCAAGAACATTGAACACTTCATCAATGAACCCTTGTGGGTCCTCTCCACCATAGAACCCTAGAAAGTAGGGGGATTCATACTTGTGAAATCCCTAATCTTTGAAGCGGTGGTGTAGTATTGGAGTTCACTTGAACCCTTGCATCCCTAGAAACTTGGGTAGGCAACACTTGAGTCTAGCTATGAATAGTCGCCCTTATCTCAACGTTAGTCATAAACCCTTCTTCAATAGGGACTTGAGGGTTTTGAGGAGCTTGAGGGGGAACCGCCTAATTAAAATTCTCCTCCTCGGCTTTTCGAGCAGTGTCCCTCCTTGAATTCATTGCCAATAAGCATAATAAAAGGATTAAAAGAAAGGACTAGATAGATTTAAGACGCTTAGGCACGAATAAGGAATAACAAGAGAGTGAAAGTTCCTAAGCATCACAGAGTCTCTCATTCATAAGTGTGGCGCGCTTTACAATTATCAATAAGACCCTACGTTGATGTGGCTTAGTGAGACATCAATCCTAAGATTACTCAACCTCATGCTTTGATACCAAGCTTGTTACGATCAAAAATACCCTCTAGGCGTAACCGCCGTCGTCGTTCTCTAAGAGGACTAAGACTAGACCTTAGCATACATCATAGCACATCATAGGTCAAAAATAAGGAAAAATTTAAAAGTTTACATAGTGAAGTGTACTTAGACTTCTCTTTTAGTATAACAAATCGTATAAGAGTCTAAATTCTGATCTCACATATAAAACATGTACAAGAGTACGAGTGTTTGGGCATAGCCAATGCAAAACAATACGCCATTATAGGCTTACAAAAATTCTCTCCATGATAAGAGAAAGAGTAACATTTCTAAACGTAAACAACATCATAGCTAGAGTGGAACTTGACAATGTCCCCGAACATGAGGACTGAATAATGACTTTGGAAAAGATCCAAGTCTTCCTTGCAATCGACCACGAAGTTCTCAAAGGCTCGAACCTAAAATATTTGGGAAAAAGGGGAGAAATATGGGTTAGTACAAACCGCATGTACTAAGTATGACTTCTTGCACAAAATCATCAATGCATGAGAAAAAGACAATTTCGTAAAAGTCATGCTTTATATCAACTTAATTCAACATGCAAATATAATAAGCATAGTAAATCAATTTAACATAATGTCAACCCAATATGTAAGCAACTCAAGCAAAACTTGTGCAATGCCAACAATAGAACCCCATAATCCCATCCCAAGCTAAGTATCACATTAAGCAACTCACTTCATACTTACAACATATTCTAAAGTATCATAACATTCTTAATACATCAATACTACTCATAGCATATAAACATAATCAGAATCATAATCATAATCATAAAATAACACTACTAGAACCCTCCCTTAGGATCCCACATGTGCAATGAGTAAGAGAAGTCACATACCCTCCCTCACCCTATGCAGTAGCCTTCATGATAAACCCCTAATAAGAGTTCACATACTTAACTTGTTCATTTACTTTTTTTTTTGTTAGGGAAAGAAGTACAACAACCGACATGAGACTATGTGATCTACATGGAATCCGGTGTTAAACTCCCACACCGAAAAGAGAGGGTTAACACTTGCCTAAGGTGTAACCATTCGTTTGTAGCTATCTAGGTGGATTCATTAAGCTAGAGTCCTATGTGGACACAAAGTTAAAAGTAAAGAAGATTGTTTCTAGAAACCTTGAATTACTAGACGTGTAGGTTTCCATCTGATGAGACAACACATAACTTGGGAATCCGGACTTACTAATGTGAGGAAATCCATGTGGTAGTCTGGACTTACTAGACGTGAGACCTCCATCTCATTTACATGCCCTTTTGGTGCTAAGCAATTATTCCCTTTAGTAATCATTTTATTTCATCATAAAAGTTGACATTAGTGTCTTATAGACCTCTATGTAAACATCTTATCATATCTAGCTCGTATGTCATCACAAGTGAGAACAATCCTTTCACTTTAGACACAATATCATAAGTGAGTAAATTTTTCACTTAACACCTTATTATAATCATGAGAAACTACTTTCAATCATATAATACTCATACCCTATCATGCATCTATAATTCATGTATAATTCAATATCTTAGGGTTAAAAATTAGGAATACTTAACATCAACATCACAACCACACAATTGACATAAGCATTACTATCTAAGTAACTCATGCTTCGTAAATGAATTCAAAAAGAACCAATTAACATACCTCATTGCCCTCTCATGAAACTTCATACTTATATTACCAAGAATATATAACCAATTACATAAACAAGGTAAATTCAAGAAGCAATTACATAATTAACAACAATGTAGTTAATCTACATATTCATGATATTCCCAATTCGCCATTCAATTCAAGGTTTTCATGAAATTGGGGAAGGACATGGATCTAGGGAAAAATCATAGGAAACCATAAATTAACCATAAATATATACTTAAACAACATTAATTCATCATATTCATCACAATTGATTCATAATTTTATTTTCCATAGAAGATCCATGTGAGAAGAAAAACCCTAGTTTTGGGAGATTTAGAAATAATCTTTTGGAGGGACCTCTTGGGAAAAAGAATCCCCAGAGTGAAAGAAATCATACCTTAGTGATAATAAAGCCACGAAACTGAGTTGGAAACCTTCTTCTTCGAGCTCTAATGGTATTCAATGGAGATTTGACGGAAGAGAGAATTTGAGAGAGATGAGAGTGATTTTTGATTTCAACTTTGGGGATTTGATTTGGGTGTTAAAAGTGACTTAAGACTAAACCTAAAACTTTATATAGTAATCCCTTAAATAACCCAAAAGACCCCTCACTTAATTGGGTCTTTTTGTGAAGTCAAATTGTCTTAAAAATGACTCGAACGGATCTGGGAAGTTGCTGCGAGTCGCGGGGGCACTTCCACATTTTTTTTCGAAAATCCGGGATGAGGCAGTGGACCTCGTGGAGGTCCCGCATCACGGAACAAATTTTGCCCATCCTTGTGCTGGCTGCGCGACGTGCAGGGACCTCCATATGTTGGCTGGACGCAGGCTGCTTTGGTAGCCTAATTGCCAAGTTTCGGGTCCTCCTAAAGGACTCTTTGGGTTGTCCTTGGGGTGTCATTATCGGACGTTTTGACCCTTTATATTATAGTTTACCCATTTAAAGTCTTTTTACATGTTTTAGACTTCATATGACACCCCCAAACCTTCACCAAACATAGGGACGTCTAGTACTTCAATTTAGCAAATTTCCGGACGTCAAGGCCTTTCTTTGACGTTTTGTCTCTAATACTTCTCAAAAAAGTTATTTAAACTTATTTAGGTCTAAAATAATCATTATTAATTTTTTGAGGCTCTAATATAGATCATAGAATTTCCGGATTGTATCAAGGGTGGTCCTTGGGGAGTCGTACCCAGACGTTTCAACCCTAATAATGACCATATAGTTTCTAGGACCCCTTCAACTAATTTTAGACTCCAAATGACATTCTAAACACCTAAAACATTCTAAGGAATACTAGCACACACAAGACCAATTTCGAAATGTCTTGGTCGTCCTTTGACATTTGACCTTAAACCCTTTCAAACCACTTACTACAAGTTGTGACACATCTTATTAATGAGTTATTAACTCTTAAAACACATGCGAGGTTCTAATTTATCTTATTTCATTTTGGGGGCCGTAACATTCACACTATTTCATTTTAAGGGTTGTAATAATCTCCCCCATATAGAAAACATTCGTCCTCTAATGACACTAAAACACTTTAAACATTTTCTAGGTTTAGAGACTCAAGACTAGAAGCTCAGAAACAAATCACATCAATACATAAATACATATAGCTAGGAGGAACATCAACTCCACATACAAGAGACTAAAAACACAACAAGAAAGTAGGAACAACATCTACGACTAATCATGCAATACGACTCAACATTTCTCATTTCACATTGGAGGAACATCCTTCGCATCACAAAATTTCTAAGCACATCATACCAATTTCTAATAAAAGCACAATTATGCAACATTTTTGAAGGTCACTTTTAAACATGATCATAAGTCTGTCTACTCATGCAACATTTAGGCAATTTACTAAAGATGCACATCAACATGAATGACCAATTCATTACACCCATATAAATATAAACTCATAAAAATATGAAAGCCATAGGGGATCACGAAAACTCATATTCACTAGAAACTCCCAAAACATGGATTATGCTACTAAGGAATTCTAAATCTCAATCTTGAATAGAATATAAGAGAAGAGAAAAAATCCTTCAACCCAACTATTCACCATACTCCCTCACTTTGGGAAAAATCCCATCAAATCTATCATTAACAACACAAACGGAAAACTATAACTTACTGGCACCTTCATCCAAATTTGCTTCCTTGTTATCTTGGAGAGCATATAAGCAAGTATTCTTTTGTTCACCCACATTGGGACCATTATAAGGAGCTTGATTGACATCTCTCCCTCTAGTAGCAATAGTAGGGAAATCTCTCACCTTGTGATCACTCTTTCAACAACCATAACACCCATTAGTACCGGCTAGACACTTCCCAAAATGCTTCTTTTCTTTCCACAAGTAGAAAAAGTAGGGTTATAATTTTGAGAACCACCACCCCTCTCATGGTTAACCTTAGGAACTTTAGGGACATCTTTGTTTGAAGCTCTCTTCTTAAATCAAGGTTGATTTTGCTCATCGACTCTTCCTCTCAAAACACCTCTACCCCTTCTTTCCAACTTAAAATCCTCAATGAACTGAGCATACACAATAAGCCTAGATATAGTCATGTCATGAAGGAGCATGGCCATATGACACTCTTCTTTACACGAGGTCGGCAACACCGGTCACAAACCTACTCATCTCATCCCTAAGTTTAGACACGAAAGATAAAACATACTTAGACAATTGGGTAAATTTAAAGGAATACTCCTCTACACTCATGTTATCTTTCTTAAGGTTTATAGACTCCTCAACCTTAACTTCTCTCTTCTCATGGGGAAAGCAATTTCCTAAGAATTGTTCCTTAAACTCTTCCCATTCTCTGGGACCCGATTCAACCATCCTATTATCTTTCCATTGGGTGTACCACACTTGAGCAACTTTCTTTAAATAAAGGCGATAAGGGGCATTTCGGCGAACCACTGAGTGGTTCAGTGAGCTCGACCCAACTCGCCAAATCACTCAACGTGCCTATTTTCAGCCTAACTTCTCAAATTCAACCCCGCAACCCCTGAAAGCAAAATAAAAGCATCCACTCTTATATTTCAACTAAGAACCATTACACCCATGCCCTCGGGATACTCACACTTCTCTTGGTTTGGCCAAAAATGGCCATTTGATGTCTTTTTCCCTTAAGAATAACGTCATCCACTCTATCATTAGGAAAAATACGTGATTTGACAAAATTGTGGATTACTAACACTTTACTTAATTAGACCCAACAAAATGCGAACACAACCCCATGTGTTTACTCAATTTTAAAGCATGAAAAACTAGGGAATTGCACATTAACCCATCATAGGCATGATATTCAAATTAACAAAGGAACACACATCTACAATTACGATCACAGAGGCCCATCAAACATCGCTAAGACAAAAATCAATTGCAAAAGAGTAGAAATTTCAATAATGAAATCAGTGTTCGGAAAACCAAACTTAGATACAGAATAATCAAGATTTAAAATGCTAGGCGGCAAAGATTCTAGCTCCCAACACAAACTCAACGACTAAAATGGAAGAAAAACACAAAAATATCTAAATTATAGTGTTAGTGCGAGTTTGGGAAGTTCAAAATTAAAGGAAACTGAAATAGTTGGAAATTTTAAATCTTTGTCCTTTATAATTCGTGCAGTGCTCGCCCATTGAGCAACATTAGTGTGTTTGCCGGCCCACTCGGAGAGACGGCGAGTTGGTACTTACCTCATGGAGTTTTACAGGACCTTCAATTAAAGAGGGGGTCCAAATGACAGACAAAGTCGTGATCGACGACCTAGTCGGCGATTCACCAATTTGTTTCTATGCTCACTGAGTTTTACAGAATCCAATTCCAAAATATCTTGAGTCCAACAACGTTCCAAGTTGGTCTTTCCGACCTATTCGATGATGCACGGACTGGACTTTTAGTTTGCCAACCTGGACTTTAGAAACACTTTACAACCTTCGTCATTCACAATTAACATATGATTATTTCTAAACCAAAAAGACAAAGCAGCAAAACCTTGGGTTGCCTCCCAAAAATCGCCTTAGTTAACATAGTGGAACGACTCAAGTCCCCACTTAAGTTCCATTAGTGAGGTGTGCCTCAATTTCGAAAGGCAACCCCCTCTACTGGCTCTTTTTAGAGACAAGCCAGTACTTGGTCCATTTGGGACTGTAGTAGCTGAATGAACATTGAATGACAGGTTGTCATCCGATTCAGTATCAAAACATTCTCTCATATCTCCTCCAACACTCTATCGTGCTCTTCGATTTTGAGTAGAATGAGTAAGACTTACTCTTGAATTTTACCTTACTCTTGCTTCTTCACCCTTTAACGTTATTGAGGGGGGATATACCTGTCGTTATTTTTTGACACTACCTCTAATTCATGACTTTCTTGGCCAAGACATCCAGCTGAATTACAATATGGAAAATTCTTGGTCTTTTTCTTTCTCCTTGTTAGTCATGGCCACGTGATGAAGGAGATGAGCTGATTCTTCATAAGGTAGTTGAATGAGACCACCTTGAGAGATTTTTTCAGCCACTATTCTATTTTTTGGGCCAATACACCGGTAGAAGCATTCCAAGTGCATTTTATGTATAATTCAATTAGTCGGGCTATGCTTAAAAGGGGCCTTGAACTTTATCCACAACCCATGGATTGACTCACCCTCCAATTGTCTAAACCATAGGATGTTATCCCTAAGCATCATTATCTTAAAAGGAGGGCGGTCCATTAGGTCACAGTTGCTACAAAATATGCTCAATTTCTCTATTCAACAAGCAACACCAAAATTAAAGATAAAAAAAAGTAGATTTAACTACAACTAATAAGAAAAAGTTTTTACTTAACCAAAAAATCTTAACCAATACCACTACTCGGCAGCGACACTATTTTTGTTGAATAACGCTATCAAAGACACTTAATCTAGTTCTATGAGTATACGATCATTAGTCAGTATATAACCCAACCAATTGGGTTGGGGAAGTTCCCTTAGGGAGTGTTAAATGTTTGAAATTCATTACCCATGTACAAATATGTTCTAGTCAATCATAGGAATAAATATATACGAATAAAAACATAATCAAGTTAAGGGGTGAGACAAGTGTAAAATAAGTTTTTTTTTCTATTATGATTATCAACTATAACAAAAACAAATATCACAATTAACAGGTAATGAGATGGGTTCTTGGGATATGATTAGATTATAGGCTAAGTTAGACATGGGAATTATTGAAACTGTTAGTAAATAGCGGTAAATTAGTATATAATCTAAACGTTAGTGGGAATAAACTTTCTCTTAAACAATTTATCCCAATTCAAGTTCGTTTCCCTCGAACACCAACAAGCACAATTAAGAACATCCTATATTTTAGTGCATTCACTCTCTCAAGATGATAGAGTGGAAAAGGGTTTAGGATTCTCTCTCTCTCGATGAACGCATGACAACCCAAAACCGAAATACCATCAATTCACTAATCTCGGTTTTCGAACCTCTCTCTCGAGCAACCCAAAATCATCAAGGTAGAGTTACATTTGCAACTATAACTATTTAATTTAAACAATCAAGGTAGAGTTACATTTGCAACTATAACTCTTTAATTTAAACAATAATTACTAATTTAAATAACTTTATACAACATTTACAGTAATAATAAGATACCCACAATTTAAATCAACCCATAATCGTATAATCTCATCCCAAGAATAAGGGTTATAGCTAGACATAATTAAAAGATAGAAATTGTTACCAAATTGTGTTTCCACCAACAAGGTAAGATAAATGAAATCTTTACAGAGGTCTAAGTTCAAAAATCTCAAAGATGGAAAACATCAATTCTTCAAAGCTAAGGAAAATATTATCTCTATGGTCCGAGTTCTCTCTCAAGTTCTATTATCATGAAAAATAATTCTGAAAATATGATACTATGAAAACTGATTCTAAACTAAGAATTCAGAAATGTAATTATAGTCGCCAAAAGTATATTGCAAAGGGCCATTCATCATAATAAGTCAAGATCGTTGATAAACTCAGCAATCCTCCCTTTTGTAAGTTCTATCGCCTTTTTTCTTTGGCCTTCAGGATCTTCAAGTTTTGTAACTTTGGCCGGTCCAACCATTGCATCACAGAACTTTTCGGCGACGCGCTGACTGCTTTTTTCTCTCGCTGACTTGATTTTCTCCTTTAGGGATCTGGAACTTTAGGTGAGTTAATAGCCACTCGGTGACTTGCCCAATGAATTGTGTGATCACCAAGCCTTGTTTTCTTCATTCTTTCACCTGTCTTTTTCCTTTCTGCTCGTTAGTGTTCATGCTTTGTTCATTAATCCAACTACTTAACAAATAAAGTATATTACATCAGCTATTGGCACAAAATAAACATTTTAGGACTATATCTATCCAAATAAATCCCTACACGAGTCAAACTCGTGGACTCATTACAAACAACAAAAAAGATCGACATAGATCAATTCTTTTAAAGGTATTTTTTTCTATGGATGAAGTGAAATTTTTATGATTTTATACCAAAGATTTGGGAATATGAGTAGCGTTATTTCATACAAATTCTCAGAAAATTATTCAAATATCTGATAAACACTCTTAAGTTTCAGGTATTTGAAGATTTAAGGAAAACATGGACACTATAGCACAAAAAGGAATAAACAAGTCTGAAAAGAACAAAGAAGTTGAAGCTTGAGCATATACAAATACACTTGGAGAGTCGCCGAAGGGACATACTCCACCCTTTGTTCGTGTACGCAAAGACTTGAAGGAAGAGGATAAAAAATGCGGAGAAAGGATCAATCGGGGCACCGCCTAACAGTTATACAAGGCAACACTATACCACCCAATGCTCTAGAACACGAAGATGTTGTGAGCAAGCACAAAAAAGATATTAACTAGAAGAAGGGCGAGTCGTCAAGTCAATCGGATACGTTGACTAACTTCGCCGAATGATCCTCCACAACACTAGATCTCAAAACTATATATACTAGCCTTAGTTATTATATTTATGATCCGAAAATTATTATGGTTTTTACCTTAGAATACTATTTTTCTTGTATTTTCTCTAATGTTTGGAGAGGGTTTCTTGGAAAACTTGAAGAAAGAAGGAGTTCATCTTCCCCAAGTTTGAAGTTGCTCTTCTCCATTCTTGTTCCTTAGATTAAATCAAGGTTAATTTCATACACCCATTTGATTTTAATATTATTTAGGTGTAATTTGATATTTTTTGATGTGTGGCAAAAAACCCCTTTCTTGGGGTGTGATTTAGAAAATATGAGTTGACATTATGTTGGGTCTTGCTTTATGAAATGTTATATTTATTTTAATATTTATTTAACCTTGTGGTTGTTGTTTAATTTAATGTGTTTGTAGTTGAAAATACAAAACCACCCATGTGTTTTTGGTTCCTCGAGAGAGAGTTCATGAAATCAAGACCGATAGACTGATGGCCGAAGGAGTGGTTCGATATGAGGTTCAGCCGAGAAGTGAGACCTAGTCCCCTATCCTTACACTCAGCTCGAGAGAGTGAGTGGGGTAAGGCGTAGGCTGTCCTTCATGCGGAAAATAGGTGTCTGAGAGGAACCCATTTGAAACGGGGTAAGTTGTACGACAAAGAACTTATTTCCAGCTAAAGCTTAGCCTAGTCACTATTATCTTAAAATTTTCCATGGAAAGCATGTACCCAAAAATTTATATCATTTGTATTGCGGTCACAACTCAAAAACATCTCCCCATACTTTAATTTATTTGCATTTTTATTGTTTTTAATATACTTGTGAATACCACATCGATATTTTACACTTTGGTGTCAGCCCTTTTTAATTTACAATGGTTTTATTCCTAAGTCTCTTTAGCTATGACTAATTAGAATGAAATTCTAATTAAATACATATTACCGAAATCTCTCCCTTAGGACACAACCCCAATCCTTGATTGGGTTACTATATTATCGATGATCATAGACACTTGAAGCATTGATGGTGTCGTTGGTCATGATAAGAATCACAGACCAGTGAAGGAACTAATATAAGAAGGATTCAATTGTCAGCTGGTCGGCTAAAGGTCAACTTGGCCAGAAGGAAGTAGTCTAAATACCGATGAATAACTAGTTGGGCACAATTCCAGATCATTGTTCCTCTAATACAAGCACATGACTAAAGAAAAAAGGCTGATGTTTTTCCTCGACTGGTTCTACACAACTCAAGAGAATTATGTGAGGTGGTTTGGACAACACAAGCGTACAACAATTCTAATTGTCTTTTGGTTTTAGTTTCTTAATTTTATTTGAACTTAGTAAGGGTTGTAACACTAAGAAAATCAAGGGTCAGGTTCTCGACTAGGGTACCGAAGACCCATTTAATTTCCTTGGTGTCTTTGAGAAAAAAACTAAGAATGGAGAGACCGTGATTTTCCATGGAGAGATCATTATGGGAAATGGTGATATCATATAAGAATGGATGATAAGTAATATCACTTAAGATCAACCCCGTATATGCCTCTACAAAAAGTTGATGTTTCACATAACCAAGCAAGTATGATGACCCAGCTAATTAAAAGATCAAGGAGATGTCAAACTGAGATATTAAGGGGGTTGAGTTAACGGACAATAGGGTTAAGGAACCTAAAAATCAATTTTAAAAAATCTGACCCAAACCTTGAGCTCCCCTTCATCTTAAGCAAAACACAGATAGACCTAAATGAACCACCTATTTCCTAAGTGAACCCAAGAGCATAAGGTATGATCCCAAGTGACACTCTTACAAATCCTAAATAAGATGACCACTATATGAAAATAGTAACTAGGAGTGATAAGATGATATATTACATGATTTGTACCTAACACAATTGTTAGTGCTAAAGTTGATGATGGGGTTGAAGCCAAGTGCACCGATACAAATTGTTGTGGATCAGGATATTATGAATGAAGAAAATATGTGTAGACAAAGAAATTATGATGAACCTCTAAGTATGGTGATAGAGGATGAGGAAACCATAGGGAATAATTTCACGACTGGGGAGCACCCCTAGACTTAACCGACAATTCGTCCTCGAAAGGACTTTGACTAGCCCTTAGCATTCGTCATAACATATCATAGATTAAAAATGCAAAAAATTAAAAACTTTTAGATAGTTAGGTATACATAGACCTCTCACATGTCATATATGGAGTTTAGATAGACTCCTTGCTTATTGAAGCTTACATAGGATTCTCATTTAGGCAACATAACCAATACATAGAAAATAGTCTAATAACATTGTCTCACATTAAACCATGTCAAGAATATTACAATATTTTGGCATAGACCATACTTCAATTTAAAGATCCACATATAGGCTTAAAACAATAGTCTCAAAGATAAATGAATGAAATAATGTCTTTAGACAACAACAACAACATAGCTAGAATAGTGGAAATGTAAAATCCCCGAACATTGAGGAGCTACCAATAACTTGGGGAGTATGTCCAAGTCTTTTTGCAAAGTGGCCTCCTATACTTCAATGGCCCAAACCTAGATTGTTTGGGAAAAGGGAAAGAAAATGGGTTTCTACAACCACATGTACTATGTATGGAATCATATGCAAGTAAAACCATTGAAATCATGCTTAAAAAGATGTTTTGCTCAAAACTATGCTAAGTCACTTTTAAAAGCCTTTATGCACAATTAAGAACATATACAAGCCAATAGACATATTATCACTTAAGAAAAGTCCATATTCAATATAAAACAAACATCATCATATAGTCAAGTCAACATGGATATTATCAACATAAGGTCATATCATCATGAATGACATCATATTAAGATCATATCAACATGAACAACTCCAACATAATGTCACAACAACAATTCATGTACAAGAGTTCGTAACATCACATCATATAAGACCCTTACTCACAACCCCTTCCCAAACCAACAAGTATAATGCTTATGTGAAGCCCCATGACCCCATATAATGAAGTAAACCAATTCAATGATCATAAGCAATGTCTACATTTCATATATTGTCATATCATACATGTTCTTCATCATATATATCAATTTAGACCAATAGCATGTTTATCAATGGAACTTCAATCATATAGGATCATCAACATGTAAAGTCATCATATACATTTTATTCATATCATATGTACATAAGAACAACCTCCTAGGACTTCCCTCAAGGTCAAATTATGCCATGTATAGGTAGAGTCCCATACCCCCACATACACAAAGTAGAACCCCTCAAGTCACCCTAATTAGTGTTCACTTTATTCCATTCATTCCTTTTTACTTTAGGGAACAATCACCTTTCTCACATCTGGGGAGCACCTTCTAGACGTAATTGGCATTTTCGTCCTCGAAGAGGACTAGGACTAGACTCTTATCATTCATCATTACATTCATCATTATATTCATAGGTTAAAAATGCTGAAAATTTAAAACTTTTCATTAATACTACTTCATGAGGTTTACTTAGACCTCTCGCTTACACATAATATATTCATATCGAGTATATATAGACCCTTCCTATAAGAAGATTACATAGTCTTCTACTTTTACGGCATACACACACATATATATATAAGATACATAACATAGTCTTAAAAAGGGATGTCTGATATTAAACCATTTAAACGGAGTCAAATCAACATGGGCATAAGCCCTTACACAATATAGAAATGCCACTTAGGGCTTACAACAGTATCTTGAAACAACATGAATGAAATGATGTTATGAACTCTTTTATATGTTGACTTGACTATACTTGAAGATGTTGGACTTGTGTTGCATATGGTTTTGACTTAAGAGTTATGTATTCATTGATTTATATAGGTTCTTGTATGTGCATGATGCTTTTCAAAGTAAATTAGCATGCTTGAACAAATGTCCTCTTTCGCATGATCTCAATTTTTTTGTGTACATATACTATTACTTAGTACAAGTGTGTACTAATCCATGTTTTATGTTTACTACAAAATGTAGGGTCCAGTCGTTGAGCTTATAGAAGGCCTTTGAAGAGTACTTGGATATTCCCCAAGTGTTCGGTAGGTCCTCACCTTCCGAAGAAGATGCCATTATCAAGCTAGTGATGTTTTGCTAGTTATAAGACTTCTAGTTCTTTCCTTTCCATTTGGAGACGATTGTTATATAAGCTATAAGCCTATATGAGGCTCTTTGTTGTAATGAAGTATGGGTTAAACCCAATTGTTGTATTTGTTTTAGATGCTTCTAATATGAGACCTATTATAGACTTCCTATGAGATTATGTTCCTATACTATGTAGTGCTTCCTATTGCCAGGAGTCTAAGTAAACTCCCAAAATATATATTGTGTGTATGCGAGAGGTCTATGTAAACCTCAATGAATAAGTAATTAAAAAGTTCTAAATTTTTGCATTTTTAACCTATGAATGTAATGATGTAAGCTAAGAATCTAGTCTTAGTCCTCGATGAGGACGACAACGCCGATTACGTCTAGGGAGTGCTCCCCGGATGTGACAGTAGAGTGATAGAAAGGCATCATCCTCGGAACATGAGGAAATACCCAGACTTGGAGAATTATTCAAAGTTTTCCTTCAAAACTGGTCACGAACTCTTCAACGATCGAAACCTAAATGTTGAGGAAAAAGGGAGTAATGGGATTAACACATCACTCGTACTAAGTATGGAATCATATACACATACTACATAGAAATCATGCTAAATTGACATTTCATTAAAGCATGCTAATTTACTTTGAAAACACATTGTGCACATTCAAGAACCAATACCAATCAATAAGCACATATTCCCTAAGTCAAGACCATGTACATCACAAGAACAACAATACCAAGTCAAGTCAAGTCAACATGCATATCAACATAATTGAGAACATAATCAAAACAACTTTACCATCAAGTTATAATATCAACAAGTATGCATAAGAGTTCATAACATCATAACCAAAGCAAGACCATTACTCATGAACCCCCATTAAGTCCACTAGTGCAATGACTAAGTAAGGCCCCATAACCTCACTCAACCAAGTAAAACCAACAAGGACCATAAGTAATACCCACTTTATATACTATATCATTAAGAGTAAACATGATCATACTTTAGCAATAGAGACCAATCACATGTTCTTAAATGAAACAAATATCACAGTGTCATTAACATGTAAGATAAACATATACCTATCATTTACATTTATAATCACATAAGAATATCCTTCTAAGACTTTCATCAAGGCTTACTAGTGCAATGTATAGGTAGAGTCCCATACCCCTACCTAGACTAAGCCAAACCCCTTAGTTCATCCTAGTTAGAGTTCACTTTGTTACTTCATTTTACCTTTGGGAACATCTTGCCTTAACCAACATAAACCACATGTGCCAATGTGGAATCCGGTGCCATGGAACCCTACACCGAAAGAAGGCGGACTACTTGCCAAGGTAGTACCAAAACATGAACA
Source organism: Solanum sitiens (assembly GCA_016801875.1). NCBI lineage: Eukaryota > Viridiplantae > Streptophyta > Magnoliopsida > Solanales > Solanaceae > Solanum > Solanum sitiens. Next base: position 44,482 of record JABWTJ010000922.1, on the reverse strand, counting down.
TAGCATCTATGTTAATCCACTAGCTAGTATTCCTATGGGGGCAATATAGTTCAAGAACTAGGAGATGTAGTTGGAAACCTCTTTATTCTACATGCATTATAGTCTACAATCTCATGAATACATTAGTGATCCTACCTTCCCTATGTGGGAAGGGACACTCCTCACTTCTAGTTCATTCGGTGTTAAGTTAGATTCCCTTTTGAAATGTCTTTCATTAATAATCATAACTCAGTTTAGGTCATAGAGTCTACCCCTTATATAGTCATCATCATAGATCAATAGGAATTGCATGGGTATGTCATTTCAATACAATTTACACATGTGAGGTTAGCACATTTACATAATCACATTATGATAAGGCATATATGCAAGTCATCACCATCCTTATATCATTGCATCTTAGCCAATAAATCACAAGCCATAAATCAAGACATTCCAATTCAACATCATACCAACCCTAATCAATGTCATCATAAAGTATACTTCAATATAACTTCATCACTAAACACAAGTAATCATAATTAAAGTACATGATGGAGATCACAAGACTTACCCCATCTCCTTCTCAAGCCATCATCCGAGGTTTTACCATCAACCATCCAATTCAACCCAACAATGGTGAAATATCATCACAGAGTAGTAATTAACACAATAATGAATTCAATTGAATAACTACACATCAATTCATCACTAGTTCATAACCTATGTTAGGGACTTGGGTCAATTTCATTATCTACTTTACAAAACTAGGTTAACTCAACAAGAACTAGAATAATGGGATCATAATCTAAGTATAATAATCAAAAGAATTCATAGACAATACAATTTAGAAGATCAAATTTGTAATAGAAGAAAACCCTCTTGAAACTCATCTTTTGAAATCATTTTTTTGAAAGGACCCTTTGGGGAAAGGAATCTCAAAGGTGAAATGAATCCCATACCCAATTAATTTATGAAGAATGATGGAGAAAAAATCCCTTCTAGCTGCCCATAGATGTTTACCTAGCCCTTCAATGGAGTTCTTCTATTTGGGAAAGAAAGAAGAGAGAAGGAAGATCAATTGGGTTTTTGGATTTGAGAGGTGTTAAGTTATGTTTAGACATAATGTAGGTTATATAGTTAATAAACTAACCTAATTAACCAACCCCTACATACTAATTAACCCCCTAACTAACTAACTTAATTAAAATAACTAATAAAAACTTGATAGCAAAATAGTGATCCCGACCTACGAGACCCCAACCTACGGGCCGTAGGTCAGTCGACGGACCTTGGGAACAACCGTCCTGCAGGTTTGTCATTTTGGTCAGAGACTTGCCAAAATGACCCTTCACGAAATTGACTAAGTGACCATGGCCATCGACGCCTCCTCGATAAGGCCACGCCTTTTATTCAGCAACCGTCAATGGCTACTATCTCAAGACAACTTTTAGCAACAATGTAAGGGTCTTCCTCAAGGACCCTTTGGTTAGTCCTTGGGGAGTCGTACCTGGACGGTTCGACTATAAACTAACTCTAATATGTATTATACACCTTACTACAAAATTCCATCGAATTTCAACTCCTAAAACCTTGTCAAATATGCTAAGGCACACTAGCACCTCTTGAACAAGTCTCCGGACGTAATGGACGTTTCTTGACGAATTGATTCTAAAACTTCCTAAATGACTTATATACATTATATTCGACATTAAAACAGTTTTACAACTCTTAGACTCTCATGTTAAGCTCTAGATTAGGCTTTAGACTTTCACAGTATTACATTATCCCCCCCTTAGGAACATTCGTCCCCGAATGACACTAAAATCCTTTGGAAGGAAGGAATAGAGTCAAGTCTAGCAGCCCAACCAAAAACAACATATCAAAACGAGTTAAAATTCAATTCAATATAACCACATGATATTTTACACAATGCAACTCAACACATCATTTTCATCTCATAAAGCTCAACATTCACTACATGCATATCCACTCATGCCAAAGCTTTCTTCAACACATATCATCCTGCTCAATACATATCATGAAGGCACAACATACCAAAGTACATCCAATAAGTTCAAATCAAGTAAAAGAGCATTTTTTGAAAACTTTCACTTCTATAGGCATAGTTCACTGTAAATCACTGTAACAAAACATATATTTCAATATTTTACCAAAAATCAAGGAAACTTCAATTAAACTCATTATTTTCATAATAAATAGGAAGAACTAACCTTATTTATCGAATAGATTAGGGTAACGGGACTTCATGTCGACCTCGACCTCCCATGTTGCACCCTCAACTAGGTGGTTCTTCCATAACACCTTTACGGAAGTCACCTCCTTGTTCCTTAACCTCTTTACTTGTCTATTAAGGATTTCAACCGGAAACTCCTCATAGGAAAGGTTATCTTGCACACCTAGACCCTCAATTGGAAGGATGGACTTGGGATCACCGATACACTAAATAAGCATAAAGACATGGAACACCGGATGAACCGAAGTCGTCACTAGGTAATTTCAACTCATATGCAACCTTGCCAACCCTTTACACAATTTTATAAGGACCCACATAACGAGGACTCAACTTCCCTTTCTTTCCAAATCTCACCACCCCTTTCATAGGTGAAATTTTTAGATACACCTTATCACCTTCTTCAAACTCTGAGTCTCTTCTCCTATGGTCGGCATAAGTCTTTTACTGGCTATAGGCACTTTCAAGTGATTTTTTATTATATGAACTTTCTCCAAAGTCTTAAAAATCAATTCGGGACTCTAAAATGAAGAATCTCCCACTTCAAACCATCCAATTGGAGACCTACATCTCCTAACATACAAGGCTTCAAAAGGAGCCATAGATATAGATGAATGGTAACTATTGTTGTAAGAAAGCTGAACCAAAGGCAAGTATTTATCCCAATTTCCCTTGAAGTCAATTATACAAGATCTAAGCATATCCTCAAGGGTGAAAATTACCCTCCGCTTGACCATTTGTTTGGGTACGAAAAGCGGTGCTTAGATTCACCTTTGTACCCAACCCTTTTTGGAATGTCCACCAAGACCTATATTTGAATTGTGCACCCCTATCTGATATGATGGTTAACGAAATACCATGGCGACACACAATCTCATCTATGAAGATCCTTGCATAATCCTCCACCGAGTAAGTGGACATGACAGGAATAAAATGAGCGGATTTGGCCAACCTATCCACAACCACCCATATAGAGTCATGTTGATTTTGAGTTCGAGGAAACCCTACCATGAAATCCATCTTAATATCTTCCCACTTCCAAGTGAGAACTTGGGTTTCTTGATTTAAACCACTTGGCTTTTGGTTCTCGACTTTCCCTTGTTGACAATTTGGACATTTTCCAACAAATTATGCTATGTCCCTCTTTAAACCTTCCCACCAAAACGTTTCTCTAAGGTCATGATACATCTTTGTAGAACCCAGATGAATGGAATAACGGGAACCATGAGCTTTCTCAAGAATCTGGTTTCTCAAGTCATCAACATTGGGCACACACAACCTTACTTGATACCTCAAGACACCATCCCCCCTAAGGAGAATGACTCATTAAGTTTACCAATAACAGACTCCTTCAACTACATTAATGGTTGATCAAGGTGTTGCATAGACTTCACCTCAACCACCAAAGACAATTCAGAGTTATGATGGACCATAAAACAACCATTTGGAGAATCTTCTGATCTAACATCCAACCGAGCCAACCTATGAACATCTTTAACTAGGTATTTCTTGGCTTCTTTTACATGAGACACACTACCCATGGTCATACGACTTAGAGCATCCACAAACACATTGGACTTGCCGGGGTGGTAGAGAACACTCATGTCATAATCTATCAAAAATTCCAACAATCTTTTTTGTCGGAGATTCAACTATTTTTGAGGAAACACATATTGAAGACTCTTGTGGTCGATATACACATGTACATTGACACCATACAAATAATGTTTCCATATATTCAAGGCAAATACCACGACCGCTAACTCAATATCATGAGTTGGATAATTCTTCTCATGCACCTTAAGTTGTCTAGAAGCATAAGCTACTACTTTCCCATGTTGCATAAGCACACACCCCAAGACCACTCGGGATGCATCACAATATACCACAAAGCCCTTGGTACCCTCTGGTAAAGTCAACACCGGAGCGAAAGTAAGCCTATCTTTCAAGATTTGGAAGCTTCTTTCACGTGCCTCCGACCACTCAAATTTCATACTCTTTCGGTCAAAGTAGTCAAAGGAGATGCAATGGACGCAAAACCATCCACAAACCTCCTATAATATTCCGCTAGACCCAAAAAACTTCTAATGTCAGTTGGAATCAATGTTCTAGGCCAATTCTTGACCGCCTCGGTTTTCCTTGGATTTACCTCAACCCCGTCACTAGAGATGATATGACCAAGAAAAGGTACCGATCTCAACAAAAACTCACATTTGCTATACTTGGCAAATAATTGGTGTTCCTTAAGAACTTGTAACACCACTCTCAAATGGTCTATATGTTCACCCTCATTTTTTCGAATATACCAACATATCATCAATGAAGACTAAAAATGAATCTAGTTAACTTTGAAAAACCCTATTCATGAGATCAATAAACGCCGCTGGGGAATTAGTAAGACCAAAGGACATTACTAAGAACTTTTAGTGAAAATATCTAGTTCGGAATACCATTTTTGGTATATCCTCACCTCTCACCCTAAGTTGGTGATACCCCGATCTCAAGTAAATCTTAGAAAAGTAGCTTGCCCCTTGGAGTTGATCAAACAAGGCGTTAATCCGAGGGAGAAGATACTTGTTCTTAATAGTGACTTTTTCTATTGAGTTGGCGATAATCAATGCACATTCTAAGGGACCCATCCTTCTTCTTCACAAAAAATACCAGAGCACCCCATGTAGAAATACTAGGTCTAATGAAGCTGTTGTCTAGTAAATCCTTGAGTTGAGCCTTCAACTCTTTCAATTCGGCTAGAGCCATCCGATAAGGAGGAATATAAATGGGGTTGGTATCCGGTAGCAAGTCAATACTAAAATCAATTTCCTTTTTGATATTGATTTCGGGAAGATTATTAGGAAATACCTCTAGAAATTCTCACTACGGGGACTAACTCAATGGGAGGATTTTCGGCGTCTAAATCTTTGACTCTTACAATATGGTATAGACACCCTTTTGAGATAATTTTACAAGCCTTAAGACAAGAAATAATATGACCTCTTGGAATAGAATTTCTCCCCTTCCACTCTAAGACGGGTTCATTTGGAAAATTGAACTTGACAATTCTTGTTCTACAATCTCTGGAAGCAAAATAATCATTTAACCAATCCATCCCCAAAATGACATCAAAATCGACCATATCAAGTTCTAATAATTCAACATGAGTAACACTATGCGCAACATATAGGCAATTTCTATATACCCTCTTTGCAACTACTGACTCACCTACTGGGGTTGTTACCATGAAAGGCTTATTTTGAATATCGGGAAAAATATCAAACATTCGAGCTATCAAGAGAGTAACAAAAGATATTGAAGCACCCGGATCAAGTAAAGCATAGACATCAATAGAGAAGACGTGTAACATACCGATCACCACATTGGGAGAACTCTTTTGTTCACCTTTAAAGCGAAGTACGTAAAATTGATTCTTCTTTGGAGCATCCACATAAGAACAACTAGCTCTAGCTTGCCCGCTACATTTGTCTTGTAGCTTCAAATTAGGGCAATCCCTAACCTTGTACCCACTCTTGCACAGCCAAAGCAATTGTCCGTCCCAACAAGCCAATCACCATAGTGCTTCTTGCTACACTTTCCACAAGTTGGCTTCTCACTTTGTTAACTAGTACTTAGTCAAAAATACGAAAACCCAAACAATAAACACTAAACCATAGATTTTAAATCTCAAATCCTAAACCACAAACCCTAAAACCTAAAAAAAATCTGAACCCTAATCCTAACCCTAACAAAAACCATAATTCTAACCTTAACCCTAACCCTAACCCAAACCCAAAATCATTAATCCGAAACCCCAAGCCCAAAATACCAAAATCCAAACATTTAACACTAAACCATCAATTTTAAACCAAATATCCTAAACCCAAAACCTAAAACCTACAAAAACCTATACCCTAACCCTAACCCTATCCCTAACACAAAGCCTAACGCTAAACCTATCCCTAACACAAACCCTAACCCTAAACCTATCCTTAACCCTAACCCTAAATCCTAAACCCTAAACACAAAGAACAAAATGCCAAAACCCTAACATTAAACACTAAACCATATATATTACAACATAAATCCTTAACCCCAAACCCTAAAAACTAAAAAACAACCTAAACCCTAACCCTAACCCTAGCCCTACCCTAAACCCTAAACCCCAGGAACCCTAAACCCAAATACATAAACAAAACCAAAATCCTAAACCTAACCCTAACCCTAACCCAAACCTTAACCCTAACCCTAACCCTAACCATAAACCATAAACCCGAAAACCTAAGCCCAAAATACTAAAACCCAAACATTAAATACTAAACCATTGATTTTAAACCTCAAATGCTAAATCCTGAATCATAAAACCTAAACAAACCTACACGCTAACTCTAACCCTAACCCTAACCCTAACCCTAACCCTAAACCTAAACCCTAAACCCTAACCCTAACCCTAACCCTAACCCAAACCCTAATCCTAACCATAACCCTAACCCTAACCCTAAACCATTACAAAAAACCCCAAGCCCAAAATACAAAAACCTAAACATTAAACACTAAACCATAGATTTTAAACCAAAAATCCTAAAACCAAAACCTAAAACCTAAAACCCTAACCCTAACCCTATCCCTAATACGAACCCAAACCCTAAATCCTTAAAAAAAAAAACCTAACCCTAACCCTAGCATTTACCCTAACCCTAACCTTACCAAAAACCATAAACCCCAAGCCCAAAATTCAAAAACCCAAACATTAAACACTACACATTGATATTAAACCTCAAATCCTAAACCCTAAACCCAAAAACCTACAAAAAACCAAATCCTTAAACCTAACCTTAACCTTAACCTTAACCCTAAACCTAACCCTAAACCGTTAATCTGAAACTCTAAGCCCAAAATTCAAAAAGCTAAACATTAAATACTAAACCATAGATTTTAAACCTCAAAGCTAAACCCTGAACCCTAACCCAAATATTTACCCTAACCCTAACCCTAACCCTTAACCCTAAAACCTAAACCCTAAGTCCAAAAAGAAGTCCAAAAAAAATAGTAAGCCCAAAATACGAAAACCCAAACATTAAACACTAAACGATAGATTTTAAACCTCATATCCTAAACCACAAACCCTAAAACCTAAAAAAACCTAAACCCTAGTCCTAACCCTAACAGAAACCATAACACTAACCTTAACCCTAACCCTAACCCTAAACCATTAACCCGAAACCCCAAACCAAAAATACCAAAACCAAAACATTAAACACTAAACCACAAATTTTAAAACAAAAATCCTAAACGTCAAAACCTAAAACCCAAAAAAAAACGTAACCCTATCCCTTATATGAGTCCTAACCCTAACCCTATCCTAAACTCTAACCCTAAACCCTAAACCCTAAACCCAAAGCCCAAAATACATAAACCTTAACATTAAACACTAAACCATAGATATTACAACTAAAATCCTTAACCCCAAACCCTAAAACCTAAAAATAACCTAAACCCTAACCCTAACCCTAACAATAACCCTAACCCTAACCCTACCTTAAACCCTAAACCCCAAACCCAAAATACTAAAACCCATACATTAAACACTAAACCATTGATATTAAACCTCAAATCCTAAATGCTAAACTTAAAAACCTAAAAAAAACCAAAACCCTAAACTTAGCCCTAAACCATAAACTCGAAATCTGAAGCCCAAAATACCAAAATCCAAACATTAAATAATAAACCATAAATTTTAAACCTCAAATGCTAAACTCTAAAACATAAAACCTATAAAAAACCTACACGCGAACCCTAACCCTAACCCTAACTCTAGACCTAACCCTAAACCCTAAGTCCAAAACAAAGAAGTCCAAAAAAACCCCAAGTCCAAAATATGAAAACCCAAACATTAAACTAAATAGTAGATTTTAAACCTAAAATCCTAAACCACAAACCTAACCCTAACCCTAACCCAAACCTAACATTAACACTAACCCTAACCCTAAACTGTTAACCCTAAACCCCAAGCCCAGAATACCATAACCAAACATTAAAACTAAACCATAGATTCTAAATAAAAGATCCTAAAAACAAAACCTAAAACGTAAAAAATACTAAACCCTAACCCTAACCCTATACTTAACACGAACCCTAACCCTAAACCGTAAACCCAAAGCATAAAATACAAAAACCCTAACATTAAACACTAAACCATATACATTACAACTCAAATCCTTAACACCAAACCCTAAATCCTAAAAAACAACCTAAACCCTAACCCTAACCTACATTAACCCTAACTCTAACCCTACTATAAACCCTAAACCCCAAGCCCAAAATACCAAAAATAAAACATTAAACACTAAACCATTGATATTAAACCTCAAATCCTAAACCCTAAACCCAAAAACCTAAAAAACATCTAAAACCCTAACCCTAACCCTAACCATAAACACGAAACCCTAAGACCAAAATACAAAAACAAAAATATTAAATACTAAACCATAGATTTTAAACCTTAAATGCTAAACCCTGAAACATAAAACCTAAAAAAAGCATACACCCTAACAGTAACCCCAAACCCTAAATCTTAAGTCCCAAAAAAAAACCTAAGTCCAAAATACGAAAACCCAAACATTAAACAATAAACCATATATATTAAACCTCAAATCTTAAACCACTGTCACGCCTCAAAACCCATTAAGACGGACAGGCACCCGATACCCTAAAGGCCCGAGAGAACCAACCTGCACCCTGTTCTTACTGAGCATATACTATAACAATTGAGACAAGTTAACTTAGGATGCAGCGATACAAAACAACGTAAGAAGGTCCAAAATTTATGTACAATACTTGGCCGTCGTGGCCACAACTCCTTAAGACACAACTGAACCATGTACATACGTCTACAAAGACTCTAAAAGATAGAAGACTAGAGTAGGTCGGGACAGCCCCGCCTTACCCTTAACTATGATACAATACCAAATAAATTTACCAAGGACTCAATAAAGCTCCGAATCAACTTGGATCTCACCAAAAGTAGCAGAATTCGAGTGCTCCTACTGAGGAGGTCTACTAGCTGGAGTACCTGAGCCTGCAGCATGAAATACAGCGTCCCCAATAAGGGACGTCAGTACGAAAAATGTACTAAATATGTAAGGCAAATAGTATATGTAATACAAGGCTCAAATGAAATCAAGTAGCAACATATGAGTGCATAGATTAGGAGAGAAGACCACCTTTGCTTACTCTTGTGGATTCAAGTAAGCTACATTCTTTTCTTTACCTTTTTGTATGTTATAATCTTTGTTGGACATGTGATACAAGTGACCAGCTGATCAGTAATAGAAGAGGATGACCCATGATAGGCGTATTAACCCCTGGGATGCGGTCCTCATAATTACACAACTTGGGATCGGCCCATGCTAGGCTTTTGCCCCTGAGCTGCCACCCTTCTATACCAATAGGGATCGGCCCATGCTAGGCTTTCGCCCCTGAGCTGCCACCCTTAATTAAATAGATTTCTTCACTTAGATTCTTTAATCTTTGAGATTATTGTTAATCAGTTCATAACTCTTGTGAGATGTTATTTTGGATAATCATAACACTTTTGAGATGTTGATTTGGTGGTCATAATCATCTTGGAGATATGGAAATACGGAACAGTAGTGGAATACATGAAAATAATACTTTGAGGCAGTAACAATGACATAAGGAGCTATGAAACATCAACACCTAACTTTAAGACCTTAATGGCACAATTGACTTCAATTGGCTTAGGAGAGGGATTCATCAAACTTTGTTTTGCAAATACCATTTCTATAACAGCACAAGGGGAATAATTACACAAGTATAGAGTAGTGAACATATAATGAAGTAGTTCTATGTACTTAGAATGGGAAAAGAAATATTGTAGCTATTTGGAGATAGTACGCTGCCACTATGCTTCCTTTTCTAGAAATAGAACTTATGGGAAACACTTCATTGATATTAATTGCAGGTGCCAGATTTCATGCCAAAAGGATATAGAATCGAATAGCCTTACATACCTTATTTTTCTGACCAATACCACTATCACGATTCAGCCTTCCTTATTGGGTGCTAATCTACAACATAAGTCATGATTAAGCTAACATCAGCAGCTAATCACAATAAGGTCCTCCAAAACAGTAGCTAAAATATTTGATGGAAATCAGGCCCAAACAACCCTTACATAAATGGTGAACCACCACACCCTTCCTCTACACATTAATACAACTTCATACATCATCTCCCAAGCTACCCAAACAGCCCTCAACAACAATATTCATAAGGCAGCCACTATCAATCTCAAATCTTTCAGCATAATAGGAGAATATTGACTCAAAGATTTATCATAATCCATGAATTCTTGATAAACATATACAAAATTCTCCACTCCAAACATTATCAAAGAGAGGAAAACAAATGGGTTGAAGTCTTACCTTAATTCTGAAAATTTATCCTCTACACTTGTACTTCAAGAATTCAAACTCTCCTTCAAACTCTTACTTGAAAAATTAGACAGCACTCAAGAACTCTAAGGTGTCTTAGGGCTGCTAATTGAAGCCAAGAGAGACCAAGAAAGAACTTAGGAAATCTGAAACTTTTGCAAGTTCAAAATGGAGAATAAGACTTGATCCTTATCTTTTGAAAAAGGAGGTGTTATGGCCGACACTCTTGACCAATTTTGGGCCATATAATGTCAAATAGGTGCCCCACCTGCTTGTCCTTTTAACTTGGGCCTTTTTGGACTTAATATTATTGGACCTTGGCTGTCCATTTTCCCTTTGTTCTTTTATTCCACTTGGGACAGATTAATGCAAGTAGGTGGTACACACTTGGCCCAATAACATGGTAAAACAAATCTTAGGAGGTCATGCACTTACCTAGTTTCAGTTGGGCTTTATCCAATGGGTCAATTGGCAGATTTGGCTGCTGGGCCTTCTTTCATTCACAATTTTCTTTAATAGGTTTGGGCTTCAAATGAGCCCCTAAATATAAGACTAAATCTGGTCAATCAAACTTGGCCCTTTAACTATAATATAGCTCAAGTAGGTGATGCAGGAGCTAGCTCAATTACTCCTTACCATAATTAATTAAATACTTTCCATCGGAGTTAACTTGCAATACAAATGCTGAAACGTGCAAGGCATTATATCACCTTCCGAGCTAGTTTAAACCAACACTAATCATATAAGAAACATGATCCCTCACGTACACTATAAGTCTATGTCAAGTATAACATGAATAGAACTACCACATACAGAAATACAGGCTGTTACATCCTTCCCCCCCTTGGAACATTCGTCCTCGAATGTTAGCATGGTTGTCCGGCCTAAACAAGTTCAAGCCTAAGTTAGTACTACTATTAATCACATTGAACATATAGACTTATACTTACTTGTCAATGCCTCCACTAACATTTTGATCATTCCCTCCAGTGTGAAAGAGGTGAGGATACTTCAATTTCATTGCTTCTTCTGCTTCCCATGTAACTTCTTCTACTTGTTGGTTTCTCCATAGAACTTTTACAGAAGCTACTTCTTTATTTCTTAACTTCCTAACTTGTCGATCCAGAATAGCAATGGGTACTTCTTCATAAGTGAGATCTCCTATAACCTGTACGTCTTCAGTAGAAGTAATACGAAATGGGTCACCTACGCATTTCCGTAGCATTGAGATATGGAACACCGGATGAACTGATGAAAGCTCTTGTGGTAGCTCTAACTCATAGGCTACTTGGCCAAATTTTTGGATAATCTTATATGGCCCTATATAGCGTGGACTCAGCTTTCCCTTTTTACCAAACCTCATTACCCCTTTCATCGGAGACACCTTCAAGAACACCCAATCCCCTATAGAAAATTCTAGTCCTCTCCTTCTAATATCTGCATATGATTTATGTCGACTTTGAGCTGTTTCTAGCCTCTGCTGTATCACTTTGACTTTTTCCATAGCTTGATGAACAAGATCTGGCCCAAATAAGGCAGTTTCACCCGTTTCGAACCAGCCAATTGGTGATCTACACTTTCGACCATATAAAGCTTCATAAGGTGCCATTTTAATGCTCGAATGATAGCTATTGTTATAAGCAAATTCAATAAGTGGTAGGTGATCATCCCATCTACCCTTGAAATCTAATATACAAGCTCGCAGCATATCCTCAAGTGTCTGAATTGTACGTTCTGCCTGACCATCCGTTTGAGGATGAAAGGTTGTACTTAAATTCACTTGTGTTCCCAAACTCTTTTGAAATGACTTCCAAAAATTTGCTGTGAATTGAACTCCTCTATCAGATATTATAGAGATTGGCACTCCATGTAGTCGAACTATCTCCTTAATGTACAGCCTCGCATACTCTTCAGCTGTATAGGTAGTCTTCACCGACAAGAAGTGTGCTGCTTTGGTAAGTCTATCAACTATTACCCATATGGAGTCAAACTTCCAGAATGAGCGAGGCAAATCAGTAACAAAATCCATGTTGATCATGTCCCATTTCCAAATTGGAAGTTCTATATGCTGCATGTAACCTCCGGGCTTTTGGTGTTCTACTTTTACCTGTTGACAATTTGGACACTGAGCCACGAATTCTGCAATGTTCTTCTTTATGGCCCCCCACCAATACATTTCTTTCAAGTCATGATACATTTTAGTTGACCCCGGATGAACAGAGTATCTTGAATTATGTGCTTCCATCATGATCCTCTTTCTTAGTTCATCTACATTAGGTACACACAATCTGTTTTGACATCGAAGTACTCCGTCTTGCTTAAGCTCAAATGCCTTTGTCATACCATGTAGTACATTCTCTTTAAGTTGTAAAAGAATTAGATCAGTGTACTGCTTCTCTTTCACTTCCACTATTAATGAGGATTCTGCCGCATTTTGCACAATAACCCCTTCGTCTTGAGATTCAAGAAGGCAAACACCCAAGTTCGCTAGTTGGGACAGATCCTTAGTCATTCCTTGTCTTTCCACAGACTTCCCATAAGTGCTTGCCATTATTTTACGGCTTAAAACATCAGCTACTACATTAGCTTTACCGGGATGATATAAGATGTCAATGTCATAATCTTTTAATAGCTCCAGCCACCTTCGCTGCCTAAGATTTAAGTCCTTTTACTTAAAGATATACTGCAAGCTTTTGTGATCAGTGTATATGTCAACATGAACTCCATACAAGTAGTGGCGCCATATCTTCAAAGCAAACACAACTGCTGCTAGCTCTAGATCATGGGTTGGATAATTTTTCTCATGTGGCCGCAGCTGCCTTGATCCATAAGCTATAACTTTACCATACTGCATCAATACACAACCTAAGCCCACTCCCGAAGCATCACAGTACACTACATAGCCTTCTGTACCTTCTGGAAGTACCAACACAGGTGTAGAAGTTAATTTACTCTTCAGCTCTTGGAAGCTTCTTTCACACTCATCGCTCCATTGAAACTTGGTTCCTTTGTGTGTTAGCTTTGTTAAGGGTGCAGCCATGGAAGAGAATCCTTCAATAAACCTTCTGTAATAACCTGCCAATCCAAGAAAACTACGGATCTCCATAGGCGTTGTAGGTCTTGGCCATCTTTTCACGGCTTCTATTTTCTGGTTATCAACCCTTATTCCTTCTTCGGATACGATATGACCTAGGAATGCCACAGATTTCAACCAGAACTCACATTTAGAGAACTTTACATACAATTTACGATCACGGAGAATTTGTAAAACCTGCCGCAAGTGATTAGCATGATCCTCTTCAGATCTTGAATACACCAAAATGTCATCTATAAACACTATCACAAACACATCTAAGAATGGCTTGAACACCCTATTCATCAAATCCATAAAAGCTACTGGTGCATTTGTTATACCGAATGACATGACTAAGAACTCAAAATGACCATACCGTGTTCGAAAAGCTGTGTTGGGTATATCTTTGTCCTTGACCCTCACTTGGTGATAACCTGACCTCAGGTCGATCTTTGAAAAACACTTAGCACCTTGTAATTGATCAAACAGATCATCAATTCTAGGGAGGGGATATTTGTTCTTAATTGTTACCTTATTCAACTGCCGGTAGTCGATACACATTCTTAATGAGTTAATCTTTTTTGCGTACAAACAAAACTGGCGCTCCCCATGGGACACACTGGGCCTTATGAATCCTTTTTGTAATAAGTCTTCTAACTGCTCTTTCAACTCTCGTAATTCTGCCAGAGCCATTCTATATGGAGGAATTGAGATAGGTTGAGTTTCTGAAAGCACATCAATACCGAACTCTACTTCTCGTTCTGGAGGCAAACCTGGAAGATCTTCAGGAAACACATCTGGAAATTCATTTACCACCGGAATGGATTGAAGGGTTGGTGGCTCTGTATCTACATTTTTCACTCTAACCAGATGGCATATGTATCCTTTGGAAATCATCTTCTTTGCCTTAAGATAAGAAATAAATTTACCTCTTGGCATCCCAATATTACCTTTCCATTCGAGGACTACCTCTTTTGGAAACTGGAAATGCACTATCTTAGTTCGGCAATCTACCGTGGCATAACAAGAAGCTAACCAATCCATACCCATTATAACATCAAAATCTACCATGTCTAGCTCAACAAGGTCAGCCAATGTATCGCGATCACAAATAGTTACAATGCAATTACGATAAACTCTCCTAGCTATAATAGATTCACCAATCGGTGTAGACACTTCAAATGGCTTCGCTAATAATTCTGGTGTTCTTTTGAACTTTCCAGCAATCAATGGTGTAACATATGATAGTGTAGACCCCGGATCGATTAATGCATATACAATATGTGAAAAGATGGACAATGTACCTGTAACCACATCCGGCGAGGCTTCTAAATTTTGTCGATCCCCTAGTGCATATGTGCGATTCTGACCTCCACTAGAACTAGCTGCTCCCCTAGCTCCTCTACCACGACCTGTAGGCATATGTAGTCCCCTACCTAAAGAAGGGGTTGATGAAGTCGACGCAACAACTGATCTAGTTGGTTGTGCAACACCACCCACTCCCCTATGAGGGCAGTTTCTCATCATATGCCCTGGTGTGCCACACCAAAAACAAACATCCATCCCAAACCTGCATGCACCTAGATGATTCCTCCCACACTGTTTACAAGGCTGTCGTGGAGGCCTTGATTGGCTCGTACTTCCTTGCTCTTGATGACTGCCTTGGCTTTCACTTCTTTGCCCAAACTGATTGCCCCTAAACCCTTGGAATCGTGGTGGAGCACTAGCTGTAGAGTAGAAAGATGATGGCTTAGGTGGTCTGTTAGAGAACCGAGGCCTAAACTCACCTTGGGATGGTGTAAACTGCCCCATGGATCTGGCCCTCTTAGAATGCCCTGTTTCCAACTCTTGTGTTCTTCTTCTTTGCCTTTGATCCTCCAATTTTTGTGCAAAAGCCTGCATCCTTGCTATATCCATATCTTTATTCAACGAAGCAATTGTACAGTCTCTAACCAGATATGAATCTAATCTGTCCACAAAACGATGAACTCTATCCTCCATAGTAGCTACTACATTAGGAGCATACCTGGCCAAGGAATTAAATTTGAGACTATACTCCCTCACACTCATATTTCCTTGGTGGAGATTTAAGAACTGATCCGCACGGGCCTCTCGGATCTCCAATGGCAGATAATGATCAAGGAATGCCTTTTTGAACTCTTTCCACATAGCTGAAGGTGCATTTGTTCCCCTAGATTGCTTCCAAGCTTCATACCACAATATAGCCACACCCTTTAATCTGTATGCAGCTAGCTCAAGTGCTTCTTTACCACTTACATGCATAATATCCAAAGTGCGTTGGATTTGATCTATAAAGTCTTGGGGATCTTCATTAGGATCTGACCCGGTAAATGATGGAGGGTCCAAGTTAAGAAAATCACGTATCCGTGTTCCAGCTGATCTAACTACACCACTAGTACCTGCAACTGGACCTTCTTGCCTTTGGCCATGACCAGCAACTATACGAGTCAATAATTGGACTGTATTCCTCAAATCTTGCTCGGTAGCATTAATAGGGGGTTCCTGAGGTTCATCTTCCCTCCTTAGTTCTTCAGGAGATGGAGGCGTCGAGGAAGTCTGCGATAGAGACTCATTTTGAGCCCCACTTTCAACAGCTTGACTAGGTGGTGGTTGGCTGGTCCCTTCTTGGGCAGCCACATTTACTCGTTTACCAGTACTTTTACTCCTTCTCGTAATCGGCATCTTTGCTATAATAAAACAATTGAGAAATTAGATATGATTCACCAACAACACTGGTTCTATCGCACGATCTAAGAAATGAAAGAAATGAGACAACTCCTATATGTCCCGTAGCCTCCTGTTTATAGATGTGGTGCACAACACATCCATAAGCAAGACTCTACACAGACACGGCTTTGTAGACTCCCTAGGATGACCTGCTCTGATACCACTTTTGTCATGCCTCAAAACCCATTAAGACGGACAGGCACCCGATGCCCTAAAGGCCCGAGAGAACCAACCTGCACCCTGTTCTTACTGAGCATATACTATAACAATTGAGACAAGTTAACTTAGGATGCAGCGATACAAAACAACGTAAGTAGGTCCAAAATTTATGTACAATACTTGGCCGTCGTGGCCACAACTCCTTAAGACACAACTGAACCATGTACATACGTCTACAAAGCCTCTAAAAGATAGAAGACTAGAGTAGGTCGGGACAGACCCCGCTTTACCCTTAACTATGATACAATACCAAATGAATTTACCAAGGACTCAATAAAGCTCCGAATTAACTTGGAGCTCACCAAAAGTAGCAGAATTCGAGTGCTCCTACTGAGGAAGTCTACTAGCTGGAGTACCTGAGCCTGCAGCATGAAATGCAGCGTCCCCAATACGGGACGTCAGTACGAAAAATGTACTGAATATGTAAGGCAAATAGTATATGTAATACAAGGCTCAAATGAAATCAAGTAGCAACATATGAGTGCATAGATTAGGAGAGAAGACCACCTTTGCTTACTCTTGTGGGATCAAGTAAGCTACATTCTTTTCTTTACCTTTTTGTATGTTATAATCTTTGTTGGACATGTGATACAAGTGACCAGCTGATCAGTGGTAGAAGAGGATGACCCATGCTAGGCGTATTAACCCCTGGGATGCGGTCCTCATAATTAAACAACTTGGGATCGGCCCATGCTAGGCTTTTGCCCCTGAGCTGCCACCCTTCTACACCAATAGGGATCGGCCCATGCTAGGCTTTCGCCCCTGAGCTGCCACCCTTAATTAAATAGATTTCTTCACTTAGATTCTTTAATCTTTAAGATTATTGTTAATCAGTTCATAACTCTTTTGAGATGTTATTTTGGATAATCATAACACTTTTGAGATGTTGATTTGGTGGTCATAATCATCTTGGAGATATGGAAATACGAAACAGTAGTGGAATACATGAAAATAATACTTTGAGGCAGTAACAATGACATAAGGAGCTATGAAACATCAACACCTAACTTTAAGACCTTAATGGCACAATTGACTTCAATTGGCTTAGGAGAGGGATTCATCAAACTTTGTTTTGCAAATACCATTTCTATAACAGCACAAGGGGAATAATTACACAAGTATATAGTAGTGAACATATAATGAAGTAGTTCTATGTACTTAGAATGGGAAAAGAAATATTGTTAGCTATTTGGAGATAGTACGCTGCCACTTTGCTTCCTTTTCTAGAAATAGAACTTATGGGAAACACTTCATTGATATTAATTGCAGGTGCCAGATTTCATGCCAAAAGGATATAGAATCGAATAGCCTTACATACCTTATTTTTCTGACCAATACCACTATCACGATTCAGCCTTCCTTATTGGGTGCTAATCTACAACATAAGTCATGATTAAGCTAACATCAGCAGCTAATCTCAATAAGGTCCTCCAAAACAGTAGCGAAAATATTTGATGGAAATCAGGCCCAAACAACCCTTACATAAATGGTGAACCACCACACCCTTCCTCTACACATTAATACAACTTCATACATCATCTCCCAAGCTACCCAAACAGCCCTCAACAACAATATTCATAAGGCAGCCACTATCAATCTCAAATCTTTCAGCATAATAGGAGAATATTGACTCAAAGATTTATCACAATCCATGAATTCTTGATAAACATATACAAAATTCTCCACTCCAAACATTATCAAAGAGAGGAAAACAAATGGGTTGAAGTCTTACCTTAATTCTGAAAATTTATCCTCTACACTTGTACTTCAAGAATTCAAACTCTCCTTCAAACTCTTACTTGAAAAATTAGACAGCACTCAAGAACTCTAAGGTGTCTTAGGGCTGCTAATTGAAGCCAAGAGAGACCAAGAAAGAACTTAGGAAATCTGAAACTTTTACAAGTTCAAAATGGAGAATAAGACTTGATCCTTATCCTTTGAAAAAGGAGGTGTTATGGCCGACACTCTTGACCAATTTTGGGCCATATAATGTCAAGTAGGTGCCCCACCTGCTTGTCCTTTTAACTTGGGCCTTTTTGGACTTAATATTATTGGACCTTGGCTGTCCATTTTCCCTTTGTTCTTTTATTCCACTTGGGACAGATTAATGCAAGTAGGTGGTACACACTTGGCCCAATAACATGGTAAAACAAATCTTAGGAGGTCATGCACTTACCTAGTTTAACTTGGGCTTTATCCATAATGGGCCAATTAGCAGATTTGGCTGCTGGGCCTTCTTTCATTCACAATTTTCTTTAATAGGTTTGGGCTTCAAATGAGCCCCTAAATATAAGACTAAATCTGGTCAATCAAACTTGGCCCCTTTAACTATAATATAGCTCAAGTAGGTGATGCAGCAGCTAGCTCAATTACTCCTTACCATAATTAATTAAATACTTTCCATCGGAGTTAACTTGCAATACAAATGCTGAAACGTGCAAGGCATTACATCACCTTCCGAGCTAGTTTAAACCAACACTAATCATATAAGAAACATGATCCCTCACCTACACTATAAGTCTAAGTAAAGTATAACATGAATAGAACTACCACATACAGAAATACAGGCCGTTACAACCACAAACCCTAAAACCTAAAAAACCTAAACCTAAACCCTCACCCTAACCCAAACCTTAACCCTAATTTAACTCTAACCCTAACAATAAACTATTAACCCGAAACCCCAAGCCCGAAATTTCAAAACCAAAATATTAAACACTAAATCATAGATTTTAAACCATAAACCCTAACCCTAATTGTATCCCTAACACGAATCCTAACCCTAACCCTATCCCAAACCCTAACCCTAAACCCTAAACCCTAAACCCAAAATATGAAAACCCTAATATTAAAAACTAAATCATAGATATTACAACTCATATCCTTAACCCTAAACCCTAAAACATAAAAAACAACAAAAACCCTAACCCTAACACTACCCTAAACCCTAAACCCCAAGCCCAAAATACCAAAGCCCAAACATTAAATACTAAAGCATTGATATTAAATCTCAAATCCTAAATCTTAAACCCAAAAACCTAAAAAAAACAAAACCCTAACCCTAACCCTAAACCCTAAACCCAAAATACCAAAACTTAAACAGGAGATACTAAACCATAGAGTTTAAACCTCAAATGCTAAACCCTGAACCATAAATACCTAAAAGAACCTACTCCCTAACTTTAATCCTAACACTAACCCTAACTCTAAACCCTAAACCCTAAACCCTAAACCATAAGTCCAAAAAAAAGAAGTCCAAAAAAACCCTAAGTCCAAAATACGAAAACCAAAACATTAAACACTAAACCATAGATTTTAAACCTTAAATCCTATACCACAAACCCTAAAAGCTAAAAAAAACCTAAACCTTAACCCTAACCCTAACCCTAATCCTAACCCTAAACCATAAAGCCGAAACCCCAAGCCCAAAATACCAAAACTAAAACATTAAACACTAAACCATAGATTTTAACCAAAAAAAACTAAACCCAATACCTAAAACCTAAAAAAATGCTAAACCCTAAAAGATAAAACCTAAAAACAGACCTACACTATAACCCTAAACAATAAACCCTAAAATCTAAAAAAAACTAAACTCTAACCCTAACCCCATCTCTAATTCGAACCTAACCCAAACCCTAACCCTAAACCCTAAACCTAAAGCCAAAAGTACCAAAACCTTAACATTAAACACTAAACTATAGATATGACAACTTTAATCCTTAACCCTAGACCCTAAAACATAAAAAAAAACTAAACCCTAACCCTAACCCTACCATAAACCTTACACCCCAAGCCCAAAATACCAAAATCCAAACATTACACACTAAACCACTGATATTAAATCTCAAACCTTAAAACTTAAAACAGAAAACCAAAAAAAAAAACCTAACCCTAACCCTAACCCTAACCCTAAATCATAAACCCGAAACCCTAAACCCAAAATACGAAAACCCAAACATTAGATACTAAACCGTAGATTTTAAACCTCAAATGTTAAATCCTGAATATTAAAATCTAAAAAAACGTACACCCTAACCCTAATTCTAACCCTAACCTAAAACCCTAAGTCCAAAATAAAAAAAGTCCAAAAAAACAAACCCTAAGTCCAAAATACGATAACCCAAACTTTAAACACTAAACCATAGATTTTAAACCTCAAATCCTAAACCACAAAACCTAAAACATAAAAAAAACAACCTAAACTCTGATCCTAATTCTAACCCAAACCCTAATACTACTCTTAACCCTAACCCTAACCCTAAACCATTAATCTAAAAGCCCAATACCTGAATATCAAAACCAAAACATTAAATACTAAGCCATCGATTTTAAACCAAAAATCCTAAACCTAAAACCTAAAAAAAACTTAAACCCTAACCCTAACACGAACCCTAACCCTAAACCTATCCTTAACCCTAACCCTAAATCCTAAACCCTAAACACAGAGCCCAAAATACAAAAACCCTAACATTAAATAATAAACCATATATATTAAAACTCAAATCCTTAACCCCAAACCGTAAAACCTAAAAAACAATCTAAACCCTAACCCTACCATGAACCCTAAACCCCAAGCCCAAAATACCAAAACTCAAATATTAAACACTAAACAATTGATATTAAACCTCAAATCCTAAACCCGTAAATGCGGAAACCTAAAAAAAAACCTAAAAAAACCAAAAACCTAACCCTAACCCTAACCCAAACCCAAACCTTAGCCCTAACTCCATAAACCATAAATTCAAAATCCTAAGCCCAAAATACAAAAAACCCAAAAATTAAATATTAAACCATAGATTTTAAACCTCAAATGCTAAACACTGAACCATAAAATCTACAAAAACCTAAACGCTAACCCTCATCCTAACCCTAACCCTAACCCTAAACCCTAAGTCCCAAAAAAATCCTAACTACAAAATACGAAAACCCAGACATTAAACACTAAACCATAGATTTTAAACCTCAAATCCTAAGCCATAAACCCTAAAACCTAAGAAAAAAACCTAAACCCTAACCCTAACCCTAATCCTAACCTTAACCCTAACCCTAACCCTAAACCATTAACCCAAAACCCCAAGCCCAAAATACCAAAACCCAAACATTAAACACTAAATCATAGATTTCAAACCAAAAATCCTAAATCAAAAACCTAAAACCTAAAAAAAAACTAAATTGTAACCCTAACCCTATCCCTAACACGAATCCTAACCCTAAACATATCCTTAACCCTAACCCTAAACCCTAAACCCTAAACACAAATCTCAAAATACCAAAACTCAAACATTAAAATCTAAACCATATATATTAAAACTCAAATCCTTAACTTCAAACCCTAAAACCTAAAAGACAACCTAAATCCTAACCCTAACCCTAACCCTATGATAAACAATACAACCCCAAATCCAAAATACCAAACCCAAACAATAAACACTAAACGGTTAATATTAAACCTCAAATCATAAACCCTAAACCCAAAAGCCTAAAAAAACAAAAAACCCGAACTCAAACCCTAACCCTAGACCATAAACCCCAAACCCTAAGCCCAAAATACAAAAACACAAACATTTGATACTAAACCATAGATTTAAACCTCAAATGTTAAACCCTGAACCATGAAACCTAAAAAACCCTAAAAAACCTACACCCTAACCCTAATCCTAACCCTAACCCTAACCTTAAACCATAAACCCTTAACCCTAAGTCCAAAATAAAAAAAAGTCTAAAAAACAAACCCTAAGTCCAAAATACGAAAACCCAAACATTAAACACTAAACCATAGATTTTAAACCTCAAATCCTAAACCACAAACCCTAAAACCTTAAAAAAAACTAAACCCTAATCTAACCTTAACCCAAACCCTAATCCTAACATTAACACTAACTAAACCAAAACTATTAATCCGAAACCCCAAGCCCAATATACCAAAAGCCAAACATGAAACACTAAACCATCGATTTTAAACCAAAAATCCTAAATCCAAAACCTAAAACCTAAAAAAAAAAAAACCTAACCCTAACCGTATCCCTAAAATGAACCCTAACCCTAAACCTATCCTTAACCCTAACCTTGAATCCTAAACCCTCAACACAAAGCCCAAAATACAAAAACCCTAACATCAAACACTAAACCATAGATATTACAACTCAAATCCTTAACCCCAAACCCTAAAACCTAAAAAATAACCTAAACCCTAACCTTAACCCTACTGTAAACACTAAACCCCAAGCCCAAAATACCAAAACCCAAATATTAATGTAACGTTCCAAAAAATGTACTTGTCGAGTGAAGAGTCTATTAGGTTTTAAGAATATGTATTAGGATACATAGACATCCCTGTTGACACCCAATTTTGGCTCTCCACATAATAATAATAACAAATAATAATAATAATAATAATAATAATAATAATAATAATAATAATAATAATACGTATTGCGAGATTTTATAAATATCGTTTCATTTAAAAATTAAATATATTATATATATTAATACTTAATTTCTCATTATTTTTTTTTATAAATGACGTTCTTAAAAACAAATCTATTTATTTTTCTAATATAATTTCTTTTGTCACGATAGATATTTTTCATACATTTTTTTAAAAAATTAAAAATCTTAATTAAGTAACGAGTCACTACTTTCTATTAATTTAATTTTAAGAGTGACTTATTTTATCAAATAAGATAATATTATAAAATAATCATGTTTAATTTAACAATTTATGACTATTTAATAAAGAAGATGTTATAATTTAAATAATTTCAATTTATGCTAGCTTGGCAATCCATGTCTTCTTTAGCCGGCCAATCGATGTATGCCACATAGGCGAGCACATGGATTGTGCTTCTTTAGATCAATCTCGACCCTACAATTTGATCTAATGGTCCTAATTAATTCAGCTTTATTATTTATAATATATATATATATATATATATATATATATATATATATATATATATATATATATATATATATATATATATATATATATATATAATACTTTTTTTTAATCTCTAATTTATCTTAACCATCCGATCAAACGATCGGACGGCTCAAATTAAATCCCATGCCTTTTCATCTTTCCCAAAAAATAGTACAGCCCATCAACTTTTGCAGATTTTTTCCTTCCCTAGATTTGCTCCTCCTTCCCTAGACGCCTCTTCCCAAGCGCTCCTCTCCTCTCCCATCGTGTCTGCCGAGAACGGCTATGCACCGCCGGAAAAATGCAATATCCGACGGGTTTTGTCCATATCCACTGTCGTCCATCAGTCATGGCCCCTTCCAATCAACTTTATGTCATTTATATCTCTTCTTCTGATCAAAGCAGGCCTAGGAAATCACCATAGTTAGGCCTGGAATTATGGGAGACGCGAAGAACCATTAGATTTTTGCTTAGCCCTTAATCTAATGGGTCTGAAGCCTTCGCCAAATTTGTCTATAAAAGACATCCAGGGAGGAGAGAAAGGGGAAAGCAAAAAAAGAGGATTCAGAGAAAAAAAGAAAGGGTAGGAGGAGAAAGGGACGAGAGAAAGAGGCAAAGAACGATAAAAAAGGGGAGGAGATTCAAAAAAAAAAAAAAGAAGGAACAAAGAACAACGATAAAAAAAATATAATCTGAAAATCATCTGAGAAACACTTTTTAAGGTTATCTTTTGTTTTCGTTCTCTTTTGAGTTGTTGTTCGAGTTCAAAGTTGAAATAGCTTGACGTCAAGGCTCTAGTTTGCTGCCCTATACAAGGTCAGTAGTCGTCATTATCTTTGTTTCGATTTTTGTTTATAAAACTGGGTGGTTGCTTGAGTTCCTATTTCGTTGGACATTTGTATGAGTTCCTTGATTTGCATAAGTAAGTAATTTCTGTATGAATCATGTGTGTGTGAAATTGTTTATCTGCGATCTACCTGCTTCAAGACTAAGTTGTGAGATATAGATAAAGAAGTTACTATCTTATTGAACTTTAGAATATGATAAAATTAGTTGATGTTAAGTCTGTCCTGCCCTCATTTGTTTAGCTTATTGTACATGGAAGTTCATATTAGGCAAAACCAAGAATTAGTTACACATGAAATTGATCAGATTCAAAAGGTCTTTGCACTTGTTATTTGGAATTTAAATTAGTTGTTCTCTTTGATCCCCTGAATGCTTCATGTTTCTGAAATTTCGATAAGTTTCTCTCTTTGTTCTTTCATCTCGGCAAAGTAATTAGAAGGATCCCATGATAGCTCTGTAATATATTGGATTGAACTACGTCTTCTCTTTTTCCTTTCATGAGTGTTGACACGTGATAAATATGTCCATATATATGTGAAGTCGAGGATATTAGATAAAAATTTATTCACCGGCTTAATGCATGCTAAGTATGTTTACGTAATGCAGTTCTTTGTTTCAATTGTCTCTAAATGTTTTATTTTGGTTTACACTTTAAAATGTAAGTATCATGTTTAATGTCTAAGTCTTCACATTTCGGTTCCAAGTAGAACATATATTAACTCTCTTGCATCAAAGTTCTCGACCTCGATCAAGTTATGGAATTTTCTGTCTCCCTTGATTTATTGTTAAGTAATGAAAAGTCGTCAGACATCCAATACTTCGGTATAAATTGCATCACAAGCCTCATTCGAAGTGTAGCTTACTTTCTAGTTAAAGCATACCTAAGAATTAATATGGTGCAGTGGGCTGGGAGATTTTATACGCCCCGTTTTAAAATTGAAGCATGTTGCTTTTGGTATCGTTCTGCTCTAAATCTATTAGACTAATCTTTGGATGAATCAGATCCCAAATTATTAAGGCAGCTTGCTCGACTTTCTGATCTCCTGTTTGTTTTGGACTTTTGGTTTAAATTAGTTTTAATGTTGCCCAAAACATGTAAAATAGTTCATCATCATTAGCTTTTCTCTGCCTATATGATGTATTCACAGTTTGTGTTAACTTTTGTTCATTGTCCACCGAGACCCTTCACGACGTTTTTCTTTAGACATTTATAACGAGCATGTCTAAGTTATGCAAGTTAAAGATTGTCCAAGTATATGAATATAGGCTAGAACATGAACAAAACTCATGAATGTGGCTGCCTGCTCCTCTGTTCCAGACTAAAATGTACTATTTTGCTAAAAATTTGCAGATTTCAATTTATGATAGTTGCTGTCTCGTTGTGAATTTGAGAGATTAAGTTACTCTACGCTCTACCTAATAACCAAATTCAAGTATCAATATATATATTTGTCTTCTATCCCTTACTTGATAAGCAAAATATTTTGTAAATGTAGAAAAGAAATTGAATTCCTTACACCAATATGTGTCTGCTGCCATTAAACCTTATATGCTAAATCGATTTGAGGTCATGCTCTATCTAGTTTAATAAGTTTGATGTATTCCGGAGTAATAACACATGAAGTTTGTCCATATCTATGCAAGGCTTGCTGTTTTCATGTTATTGTTCTTAAATCGTGGTGTTGAAGTTCAACTTCTTTTTCTTTTTATCAAAACCTTTTTCTAATGAGTATTATTTGTATTTAGTTTAGCATTGTTGGTGTTTTTGTGAGTATAAATCTATCACTCGTAGTAGCATGACATATTTAAGTTGTTGTGATTAGCATATCAAGATTGGTTAGGACCCAATTTCATTTTAAAGATATTGTCGGTATTCATATAAATAGCATACCTAACAGTTACTGTAATAAGTTCTGAATTTTTTATTTTTTTTGTCTTTGAGTAATTATTTACTTCTCACTGTTGATTGCACATGAAAATCACTATAAGTATAGCATTGGTATCTTTCCTTATTGTTAATCTGAAACGTGAATATTTGTATACTAATCCACTTTGGATTAGTTAGTATGTTTGCTTATTCCAAAAGATAGTAAAATATTTGTATCACTTCAAATTTACATACATTGTTGACTGGTCTTTGGCTCAATATTAAGTTACTAATCCTTTTTTCTTTTTTATGTTTCATGTATAATCGGAGGGCTTGACTTTCTACTTTGAAACTCATTATTGGCCTAAGATATTAGGCCAACAGCAAATTAGGATCACCGCAATGCTTGGAGTCTCGCAAATTAGGAGTCAAATATTCCTTAGCTTTGTCTTTCATTGTTTTGATAATATTATTTTGATATGTTGGCTAACCTTTACTTACAAATTTGGATATATTGCTTGTCCTTTATTTTGAAGTTTATTTATATGAGCTAACATTATATGCGTATAAATTTAGTTGAAACAACTTTGGAACCAAAGATACAAAAGAAAAAAAATATATTTTCTTAAAATGGGTTGGCATTTTTACTTACAACAATCTTTAAGGCCTTTAAGTTGAAAGGTCCTTATAGTTTAAGAATTGTTCAAATAAAGTTTTAAAAGGTTTCAAATATATGCCTAACTAATCGCCTAAATAAATTTAAGAATATTTTATATGCTAAAATAATAACCCTTAGAAATATGTTAGGCTAAAATAATTAATTTTATTGAAATATATTTTAGAAATATGTTGTGCTAAAATAATTACTTTTCTTGAAATATATTTTGGAACTAGGCGCTATTTTTTTAAAATGGCATAAAAATTTTAGTTATAAAATAAGTCCCAATAGTTAGTTTTTTTTTATCACCTCTCTATAATATATATTGGCTACTCGTTATTTTTTTAAATATTGCCTTAAATATTGTAATCTCCTAACATGCTATTTAAAATTTAGATATATCAACAGGTTCAAATACAAGGTACATACATATATATGTCATACATATAAAGGTATATATTCTATATTTTTCTACGTAATCTATTATTTTTATCTATTACTAATGTTATTTATTTTATAATTTATAAATTCCGATATTTTACACATATTATTTTAAATCTAATCTATTGTTAACTTATCTCTACATGTAAACAAAATAATAAACATTCATATGTTTTAAACAAACTTACATGTATATACTACACTTTGTAATAAATATATTTAAAAATCGCAAACTCTATGTATTACTTTAAATATCTAATTTTCATACATTTTTAGAAAAAACTCCATCATGTATATTTTGTTTAAATTATACATATTACTACACATTTACACCAAACTATTATTATATTTTTATTCCACGTCTTAATAAGACGACTAATTTTCACCAATCTAACATCTACAATTTTTGTAATTCTATTATGATACAACTATATATTTTTCTTACATATAAATTTATCATACATTTGAGTACACTATTTATATATTTTTACCACATAATAAAAATACTATCATTAAATCTATTTTATAAGACATGTATATGTCATACCTTGTGTCTTACTCTTTTTCTTAAAACTAATAAAATTTACTCACAATTAATTTTTAAAGCAAATAAATAAACAAGTTTTTATAATTATATTTTCCTAAATTGAGTTTAAGGACTATCTTCGGATAGGCTCTGAGGGGTGCTTAACACCTTCCTCTCGAGTAACCAAAACCCTTACTCAGAATCTCACTGGTTTCGCAAATCAAAACACAGTTTACATTTTTAAAAAAATGGTTTTCCTAATATTTTCCTTAAAATTTAGGTGGCGACTCTAAAACAAAACAACTTTTTTTCAAATAGTCAGAGTGTCAGCCATATTATGTTGTGAACTGTTTTCGGCCTGTTCAAAAATAGGGTGCGACAATCCCAATGCCCAATATTGGGTAATATTAGGCATGTTAGAGAATATTGGCTTAAGGGTGTTAGCCAATTTTTATGTATTAACAAGTAACTTAAAATACACTTTGGTTCAAATTCCCAATCCAAGCTTGTTTAGGAATTGTACCTGTAATGAAGACCCTAAGCTAAAATTATTGATTCTCAACATAACACATTAGGTACTAGGCATCCAAGTGTCAAGCCTAGGTATCATATCACATGACCATTTTAAAATGACCATGTAGATTAAGTAGTGCCCAAGGACATAGTGAGAATCCTTAGACAAGGAGTGAAATTTCCATAAGTGCATGGTTGGGAAAGTGAACGCAACATATGTGTAAGCACATGTGCTACCAACGGCCGAGAGACAAGCCAAACCGAATTCGGTTAGGGCGGTTAGGGGGGCAGGTTGTGTCGGATCAAACCATGTGGGGCCGAGCTCCCTAACTAATTCTAAGTCCTAACAAACGTCCCTAACTAACTAACTAACCTACGACTAACTAAAATTAACTAACTAGTGTGCCCGAAATCCTAAGACCTAACCGAGTACACTAGGCCAGTAACTAACTAAAGAAACATCCTAGTACCTATCCTAGGATGGTCCAAAGGGTTGGTTATGGTTCAAATGACTTAGGTGTACTTAGTAATTACCCTACGTCACTTAATTAATTGAATTAGAAAATTAATTAATTAATAAAAAATCATGGTCAAACCCGAAATAGGTTAAGTCAAATGCTCTCCTATTTTTAGTCAATTTTGGAGGGGCGTTTTGGTGATTTAAGTGGAATGTATTTAGGGTAATTCTGTGGACGTCTATATATTGATATTAGGTCAGTTTTAGACCACAATTACACGTCCCAAATAGGAATTAAACAAAGTTCTCTTAATCTCTCAAGAACGCTCTGTTTTTCCAAACTCCATTGAAGAACAAGAAAAGCTTAAGGAAGAAAATGAAGGTTTCGAAGTTCCCAATCAGATTTTCGTGGATTAATAAGGTATGACTTTTGATCCTTGAAACTCGTTTCATCAAGACCCAACTTTCATAGATGTTTTCTAAAGTTTTCAAAAGATGAATTGACCTTTTTCATGATCTAGCCATGGGTTCTCGCATAAAAGGTTTTAAATCAATATTTTAGAATTGAATTGATGTTAATGCAATGTTTTAAAGCTATAATTCTTATGAACCCATGCAAGCCATGAAAATTCCCATGTTGACTATTTTATGGGTTAAGTGATCATGTCTCTATACTTATGAATTAAGGAGTAGCTTCTTATGAGCTTTCTAATGATGTAAGAATTGTATTCAATTGATGTATAATTGGTCTTAGATTGTTAAATATATATTGAATTGACCTAGTTCCCTCTAGTATTATGATTTATAGTTTGAATTGATATTCATGGCCATGTGTAAGGGCCTTATGGTATTGAATTAGATTATTTAGACATGGATTGAAGTGGTAAGAATGGATTGGTGGTACGCTGCCCTAATTCTCTTTATTTTAAAATAATTAGACTTCTATTATTTTGTGAAGTATGATCATATCTATCTATATGAGATTAAGTGAAAGTATGTGTTTTTCTATGGATATTAGGTGATCATGTTGGATTATGACTATGTGTTTATGTGTGTAGTCTTAAAGTTGATACATGATTATTCCTACTTGACTATATAAGTATATGATGGTTATATTGATGATGTTATAGTAACGTATAGGATGACATAAAGATGATATAAGGGTCATTCCTAAGTGCTTCAAAGAATGATATGTTATATGTGCTAATGTGAATTAATGATGTGTCTTGTTTTTGTAGATTATGTCCCTTACTTGATACGTGTATATGATGAATATGAACATCTTGACTTAGTAGGCTTAGGCACCTTTGTCTTGTATGTATATGGATGAATGCTTAATGAAAGTCTAGGATCGGTAGACCTAAGATGGTGCCCTTCTAGGAATGACTAATATGTGGAATCTTCTATATAGAAAAAAGGTTAAGAATGAGCTATCCTTATAGACCATTGAATGGCAGCCCTAGTGGACCTATCTTTGGTAGGTGCGTTATGACTAGGTAATGACTAAGAGATGGTACCTTTTCATATGACCCTTATATTTAACTTACTCTATCAGAACAAAGGCTAGCACCGAGTGAATATGTTATGGTTTGTAGCTCTACTTAAGAAGGAGACTATATTACAATGTAGCTCTACTTGAGAATGAGACTAGAGTACATAAAAGACCTTGATATTCCTTAACCATGTTCCTACATGGGATGTATCCTAGTTCTACCATTGGAAAGTAGAACACCCACTATCGGAGTAGGGTAGACTCCGGATTCCATGCCTAGGTAGTATGGTCTATGTCAGTTATTTCCTATTCTCATTATGTGGATACATAATAGTGTTGGATAAGTTTTAGGAAGCTTAGGCAGTGGAATGGGACGCTATCTAGACATTGCACGACTAGACTTTGAAGATGTTAGTATGTGAGTCCCTAGGTCTTTCCAAGACCATTATGTGAAGTCTATAATGAATGAAATTTCTTATAATTGACTTAATGAACGATCACGACTTTAGCTAACATATGAAGAATAAAATGTGCTCTATCTAGGGTAGCATTGAGGGTTGCTTAGGTAAGCTTGAAGAGGGTGTATGGGCGGTCTTTTATTGTCCTACTTAGGTGAATCTTAGAGTAACCTTAGGTGGGGAGTTAATTGAAGGCAAATGGAATGATCTTATCTTAGGATAACCTTTGGTGAGAAGAATGCAAGTTAAAAGAGGTTACTGTAAAATTAAACTTAGTTCACTGTAATATTCTTCAATATTTGATAAAATGCTTATGTGATGTCTTGTATGTTTCTAAGGTGTTAAATGTTATTCTTATAATTATGCTATGATGTTTTAATGAAAAAGAGCATGTTTTATACGAATGTATGTTTCTCATGATTTTATGCATTACGACATACTTAGTACAAGTGTTTGTACTAATTCCATACATTTTGTTTATCTCTAAAGGTGTAGGTGGCATTTGAAAAGAATTTCCAAGTTGAAGCTTGGATTAGTGTTCATTCAGGCAAAGAGTTTGGTATGTCCTCACTAGATCCGAGGACATCTTGATGTTTAGTTTTCCTTATTGAATGTATTGTAATAGACGTAGCTATTTTCTATATTCATATGTCTAAGATGGTGACTTTGAGACTTAGCATTTCATTATGTTTTTATATAAAAGATATATTTGGAGTATTATTATTTCGTATGAAAAGTTTTAATTCCGCACTACTTTAATACATGTATGTAATGAATTATTGAAAGTATTGTAATAGACGTAGCTATTTTCTATATTTATATGTCTAAGACGGTGACTTTGAGACTTAGCATTTCATTATGTTTTTATATAAAAGATATATTTGGAGTATTATTATTTCGTATGAAAAGTTTTAATTTCGCACTACTTTAATACATGTATGCAATGAATGGTATGAAAGCGATTGTCTTAGACCTCCGAGAGGTCGACGACGCCAATCGCAATCCGAGATCGCCCCCTAACGTCTAGGGTGTGCTCTCGAGTCGTGACAAACTTGGTATCAGAGCATAAGGTTATGAAGTAGTCTTAGGAATCAAAAAGTATCAAAAAACCACGTCTAGTAGAGTCTTGACCATCGGTGTGAATCGCAACACATCTATGGGCGAGAGGCTATAGGACGATAGAGTTTCCCTTCTTTTCTACTCCTATGTCATGACGTAGAGTAAAAAGTTATAAGTGCTCTTTTCTTATGGTTTTCCTTGTGTTTCTAGGAAGATGAATACGAGGAGGACACTGGCTAGGAGGGTTGAAGAGAATAATATGAATGAGGGGTGAGGTGGACATGTTCCACAAGTTGAGCAAGTTCCTCAAGGTGTTCAAGGTTATCAAGATGATCAAGTACCTATTGTTGAAGGAGGTAATGAGGTTCCGATGGTTTCCCCAGAAATGGCTAATGAGAGATTAGAGAGTCTCTCCTTACCCTAGCCTAAGCTATGACAACTCAAGTGAATAGAGACATTGGGCCTAGGGTGAATGGTATGGAGAGTACTATGACCTCTAGATTGAGGGACTTTGTGAGGATGAATCCTCCTACCTTCTTTGGTTCTAAGGTGGGAGAAGATCCCCAAGCTTTCTGGATGAGGTGTATAAGATAGTGCATGCAATAGGAGTGACTTCTAGGGAGAAATCAGAGTTAGCTTCATATCAATTGAAAGATGTTGCTCAAATATGGTTTACGCAATGGAAGGATAGTAGACCTGTTGAATTGGGTCCCTTAGAGTGGGAAGAGTTTAAGGAATTATTCTTAGAAAGGTACTTTCCCCGTGAGAGGAGGGAGGTTAAGATTGAAGAATTTATAAACCTTAGGCAAGGTAGCATGAGTGTTGAGGAGTATTCCTTAAAGTTTATCCTATTGTATAAGTATGCTCCATCCTTGGTGTTTAACCCTAGGGATGAGATGAGTAGGTTCTTTACCGGTGTTTCAGATATGGTGAAGGAAGAATGTCGTACAGCCATGCTCCATGGTGACATGACTCTATCTAGGCTTATGGCGTACGCTCAATCCATTGAAAAGTCTAAACTTGGAGGAGAAGTAGAGATGCTAAGAGGAAAAGAACAAATGAGAAAGTTCAACATAAGTTTAAGAAGAGGGCTCCAAATCAAGATGGTTATAGTGCACCTAAGGAGAACCTTGAGAGAGATGGTGGTTCCCAAATGGTTAAGCCTACTTGTGCTACTTGTGGGAAGAAGCACTTTGAGAAGTGTCTAGCCGGTACTAGTGGGTGTTTTGGTTGTGGGAAGGATGATCACAAGGTGAGATATTGTCCTACTATTGCCACTAGAGCAAGAGAATCCAAGCAAGTTCCTCCTAATATTCCAGATGGTGGTGCTCCAAAGAGGAATCGCTTTTATGCTCTCCGAGCCAAAGGAACAAAACCGGATGATGATGATGATGCCGGTAAGTCATAGTTTTCTCTCTTTATTTATATGAGTTCCTTCTAAGTGGGGGAGTATGGTGAGTAGTTGTGTTGTAGATTGTTGTCTCATCTCTTCTATTCAATTCTAGCTTGAGAGATAGACTGTCATAGTAGCATGTTGCATGTTGCATTGTGTTTAGGATTCTAATTGAAATTGAAGTTCATTTATTCCTTGCATTGTGCATTTCATAAATTTATGATTATGTTTAAAATGAGTTTATTTGGTTTTATCTCTTATATTGTCGTGCTTCCATCATAAATTACTTAAGAGTTGCATTGTTGGAAAATTGAGCATGTTTCATTGTAAAGAAATTGGTGCTTACGGTAAAGGTTTTGAAAATTTGGCTAAATTGTTCTTTCATGAAAAATGGTTATGATGTGTATATAACTGATGTATATGAGCATGATATTTTGTGAAGAAGGAAGTTCCTCCTATATTAATTGAAAATGTGAGTTTTATAGCATGATGAGTTGTAGAATTGTTTTTATCTTCTTATGTTGTGACTCTCTTAAAGGTATGTGAAATTGATGTATTCCCTTTATGCGTGTATTGTGTATTGTATACTGTGTTGTATGGTTATGAGCTGTTAGTATTTGAGTCTTAACCCTTAAAAATGTTCAAAGTGTGGCAAGTGTCATTCGGGGACGAATGTTCCTAAGAGGGGGATAATGTAACATTCTAGAAAATGTACTTGTCTAGTGAAGAGTCTATTAGGTTTTAAGAATATGTATTCGGATACATAGGCATCCTAATGCCCAATATTGGGTTATATTGGGCATGTTAGAGAATATTGGCTTAAGGGTGTTAGCCAATTTCTATGTATTAACAAGTAACTTAAAATACACTTTGGTTCAAATGCCCCAATCCAAGCTTGTTTAGGAATTGTACCTGCAATGAAGACCCTAAGCTAAAATTATTGATTCTCAACTTAACACATTAGGTATTAGGCATCCAAGTGTCAAGCCTAGGTACCATATCACATGACCATTTAAATTGACCATGTAGATTAAGCAGTGCCCAAGGACATAGTGAGAATACTTGGACAAGGAGTGAACTTTCAAGAAGTGCATGGTTGGGAAAGTGAATGCAACACATGTGCAAGCACATGTGCTACCAACGGCCGAGAGACAAGCCCAACCGAATTCGGTTAGGACGGTTAGGGGGCAGGTTGTGTCGGATCAAACCATGTGGGGACGAGCTACCTAACTAATTCTAGGTCCTAACTAACGTCCCTAACTAAATAACAAACCTAGGACTAACTAAAATTAAGTAACTAGGGTGCCCGAAATCCTAAGACCTAACCGAGTACACAAGGCCAGTAACTAACTAAAGAAACATCCTAGTACTTATCCTAGGATGGTCCAAAGGGTTGGTTATGGTTCTAATGACTTAGGGGTACTTTAGTAATTGCCCTAGGTCACTTAATTAATTACAATAGCAACGTAATTAATTAATTAAAAATCATGGTCAAACCCGAATTAGGTTAAGTCAAATGCTCTCCTCTTTTTAGTCAATTTTGGAGGGGCGTTTTGGTGATTTAAGTGGAATGTCTTTAGGGTAATTCTTTGGACGTCTATATATTGATATTAGGTCAGTTTTAGACCACAATTACACATCCCAAATAAGAATTAAACGAAATTCTCTTAATCTCTCAAGAACGCTATGTTTTTCAAAACTCCATTGAAGAACAAGAAAAGCTTAAGGAAGAAATGAAGGTTTCGAAGTTCCCAATTAGATTTTTGTGGATTAATAAGGTATGGCTTTTGATCCTTGAAACTCGTTTCATCAAGGCACAACTTTTCAAGATGTTTTCTAAAGTTTTCAAAAGATGAATTGACCTTTTTCGTGATCTAGCCATGGGTTCTTGCATAAAAGGTTTTAAATCAATATTTTAGAATTGAATTGATGTTAATGCAATGTTTTAAAGCTATAATTCTTATGAACCAATGCAAGCCATGAAAATTCCTATGTTGACTATTTTATGGGTTAAGTGATCATGTCTCTATACTTATGAATTAAGGAGTAGCTTCTTATGGGCTTTCTAATGATGTAAGAATTGTATTCAATTGATGTATAATTGGTCTTATATTGTTAAATATATATTGAATTGACCTAGTTTCGTCTAGTATTATGATTTATACTTTGAATTGATATTCATGGCCATGGGTAAGGGCCTTATGGTATTGAATTGGATTATATAGACATGGATTGAAGTGGTAAGAATGGATTGTTGGTACGATGCCCTAATTCTCTTTATTTTATATTAATTAGACTTCTATTATTTTGTGAAGTATGATCAAATCTATCTATATGAGATTAAGTGAAAGTATGTGTTTTTTTATGGATATTAGGTGATCATGTTGGATTATGACTATCTGTTTATGTGTGTAGTCTTAAGGTTGATACATGATTATTCCTACTTGACTATATAAGTATATGATGGTTATATTGATGATGTTATAGTAACATATAGGATAACATAAAGATGATCTAAGGGTCATTCCTAAGTGCTTCAAAGAATGATATGTTATATGTGCTAATGTGAATTAATGATGTGTCTTGTTTTTGTAGATTATGTTCCTTACTTGATACATGTATATGATGAATATAAACATCTTGAATTAGTAGGCTTAGGCACCTTTGTCTTGTATGTGTATGGATGAATGCTTAATGAAAGTCTAGGATCGGTAGACCTAAGATGGTGCCCTTCTAAGCATGACTAATATGTGGAATCTTCTATATAGAAAGAAGGTTAAGAATGAGCTATCCTTATAGACCATTGAATGGCAGCCCTAGTGGACCCATCTTTGGTAGGTGCATTATGACTAGGTAATGACTAAGAGATGGTACCTTTTCATATGTCCCTTATATTTAACTTACTCTATGAGAACAAAGGCTAGCACCGAGTGAATATGTTATGGTTTGTAGCTCTACGTAAGAAGGAGACTATATTACAATCTATCTCTACTTGAGAATGAGACTAGAGTACATAAAAGACCTTGATATTCCTTAACCATGTTCCTACATGAGATGTGTCCTAGTTCTACCCTTGGCAAGTACAACACCCTCCATCGGAGTAGGGTAGACTCCAGATTCCATGCCTAGCTAGTATGGTCTATGTCGGTTATTGCCTATTCTCATTAAGTGGGATACATAATAGTGTTGGATAAGTTTTAGGAAGCTTAGGTAGTGGAATGGGACACTACCTAGACATTGCACGACTAGATTTTGAAGATGTTAGTATTTGAGTCCCTAGGTCTTTCCAAGACAATTATGTGAAGTCTATAATGAATGAAATTTCTTATAATTGACTTAATGAACGATCACGACTTTAGCTGACGTATGAAGAATAAAATGTGCTCTATCTAGGGTAGCTTTGAGGGTTGCTTTGGTAAGCCTGAAGAGGGTGTATGGGCGGTCTCTTCTTGTCCTACTTAGGTGAATCTTAGAGTAACCTTAGGTGGGGAGTTAATTGAAGGCAAATGGAATGATCTTATCTTAGGATAACCTTTGGTGAGAAGAATGCAAGTTAAAAGAGGTTACTGTAAAATTGAACTTAGTTCACTATAATATTCTTCAATATTTGATAAAATGCTTATGTGATGTCTTGTATGTTTCTAAGGTGTTAAATGTTGTTCTTATAATTATGCTATGATGTTTTAATAAAAAAGAGCATATTTTATACGAATGTACGTTTCTCATGATTTTATGCATTACGACATACTTAGTACAAGTGTTTGTACTAATTCCATACATTTTGTTTATCTCTAAAGGTGTAGGTGGCGTTTGAAAGTAGTCTCGAAGTTGAAGCTTGGATTAGTGTTCATTCAGGCAAAGAGTTTGGTATGTCCTCACTAGATCCGAGGACATCTTGATGTTTAGTTTTCTTTATTGAAAGTATTGTAATAGAAGTAGCTATTTTCTATATTCATATGTCTATGATGGTGACTTTGAGACTTAGCATTTCATTATGCTTTTATATAAAAGATATATTTGGAGTATTATTATTTCGTATGAAAAGTTTTAATTCTGCACTTCTTTTAATACATGTATGCAATGAATGGTATGAAAGGGATTGTCTTAGACCTCCGAGAGGTCGACGACGCCAGTCGCAATCCGAGATTGCCCCCTAACGTCTAGGGTGTGCTCTCGGGTCGTGACAAACTTGGTATCAGAGCATAAGGTTATGAAGTAGTCTTAGGAATCAAAAAGTCTCAAAAAGCCACGTCTAGTAGAGTCTTGACCATCGGTGTGAATCACGACACATCTATGGGCGAGAGGTTATAGGACGATAGAGTTTCCCTTCTTTTCTACTCCTATGTCGTGACATAGAGTAAAAAGTTATAAGTGCTCTTTTCTTATGGTTTTCCTTGTGTTTCTAGGAAGATGAATACAAGGAGGACACCGGCTAGGAGGGTTGAAGAGAATGATGTGAATGAGGGGCGAGGTGGACATGTTCCACAAGTTGAGCAAGTTCCTCAAGGTGTTCAAGGTTCTCAAGATGATCAAGTACCTATTATTGAAGGAGGTAATGAGGTTCCGATGGTTTCCCCAGAAATGGCTAATGAAATATTAAAGAGGCTCTCCTTACCCTAGCCTAAGCTATGACAACTCAAGTGAATAGAGACATTGGGCCTAGGGTGAATGGTATGGAGAGTACTATGACCTCTAGATTGAGGGAATTTGTGAGGATGAATCCTCCTACCTTCTTTGGTTCTAAGGTGGGAGAAGATCCCCAAGCTTTCTTGGATGAGGTGTATAAGATAGTGCATGCAATGCGAGTGACTTCTAGGGAGAAATCGGAGTTAGCTTCGTATCAATTGAAAGATGTTGCTAAAATATGGTTTACTCAATGGAAGGATAGTAGACCGGTTGAATCGGGTCCCTTAGAGTGGGAAGAGTTTAAGGAAGAATTCTTAGAAAGGTACTTTCCCCGTGAGAGGAGGGAGGTTAAGATTGCAGAATTTATAAACCTTAGGCAAGGTAGCATGAGTGTTGAGGAGTATTCCTTAAACTTTATCCTATTGTCTAAGTATGCTCCATCATTGGAGTCTAACCCTAGGGATGAGATGAGTAGGTTCTTGACCGGTGTTTCGAATATGGTGAAGGAAGAATGTCGTACAACCATGCTCCATGGTGACATGACTCTATCTAGGCTTATGGTGTACGCTCGATCCATTGAAAAGTCTAAACTTGGGAGGACAAGTAGAGATGATAAGAGGGGAAGAATAGGTGAGCAAGTTCAACATAAGTTTAAGAAGAGGGCTCCAAATCAAGATGGTTCTAGTGCACCTAAGGAGAACTTTGAGAGAGGTGGTGGTTCCCAAATGGTTAAGCCTACTTGTGCTACTTATGGGAAGAAGCACTTTGGGAAGTGTCTAGACGGTACTTGTGGGTGTTTTGTTTGTGGGAAGGATGATCACAAGGTGAGATATTGTCCTACTATTATTGCCAGAGGAAGAGAAGCCAAGCAAGTTCCTCCTAATGTTCCACATGGTGATTCCCCAAAGAGGAATCGCTTTTATGCTCTCCGAGCCAAAGGAACAAAATCGAATGATGCTGATGATGCCGGTATGTTATAGTTTTCTCTCTTTAGTTATATGAGTTCCTTCTAAGTGGGGGAGTATGGTGAGTAGTTGTGTTGTAGATTGTTGTGTCATCTCTTCTATTCAATTCAAGCTTGAGAGATAGAATGTCATAGTAGCATGTTGCATGTTGCATTGTGTTTAGGAGTCTAATTGAAGTTGAAGTTCGTTGATTCCTTGGATTGTGCATTTCATGAAGTCATGATTATGTTTTAAAGTGAGTTTATTTGGTTTTATATCTTATATTCTCGTGCTTCCATCATAAATTGCTTAAGAGTTGCATTGTTGGAAAATTAAGCATGTTTCACTATAAAGAAATTGGTGCTTACTGTAAAGGTTTTGAAAACTTGGCTAAATTGTTCTTTCATGAAAAATGGTTATGATGTGTATATAACTGATGTATATGAGCATGATATTATGTGGATAAGGAAGGTCTTCCTATATGAATTGAAAATGTGAGTTTTATAGCATGATGAGTTGTAGAATAGTTTCTATCTTCTTTTGTTGTGACTCTCTTAAAGGTATGTGAAATTGATGTATTCCCTTCATGCGTGTATTGTGTATTGTATACTGTGTTGTATGGTTATGATCTGTTAGTATTTGAGTCTTAACTCTTAAAAATGTTCAAAGTGTGGCAAGTGTCATTCGAGGGCGAATGTTCCTAAGGGGGGGATAATGTAACATTCCAGAAATGTACTTGTTTAGTAAAGTGTCTATTAGGTTTTAATAATATGTATTCGGATACATAGGCATCCCATTGCCTAATATTGGGTAATATTGGGCATGTTAGAGAATATTGGCTTAAGGGTGTTAGCCAATTTCTATGTATTAACAAGTCACTTAAAATACACTTTGGTTCAAATGCCCCAATGCAAGCTTGTTTAGGAATTGTACCTGCAATGAAGACCCTAAGCTAAAATTATTGATTCTCAACTTAACACATTAGGTACTAGGCATCCAAGTGTCAAGCCTAGGTACCATATCACATGACCATTTAAAATGACCATGTAGATTAAGCAGTGCCCAAGGACATAGTGAGAATCCTTGGACAAGGAGTGAACTTTCCAGAAGTGCATGGTCGGGAAAGTGAACACAACACATGTGCAAGCACATGTGCTACCAACGGTTGAGAGACAAGCCCAACCGAATTCGGTTAGGGCGGTTAGGGGGGCAGGTTGTGTCGGATCAAACAATGTGGGGCCGAGCTCCCTAACTAATTCTAGGTCCTAACTAACGTCCCTAACTAACTAACTAATCTAGGACTAACTAAAATTAACTCACTAGGGTGCCCGAAATCCTAAGACCTAACCGGCTACACTAGCCGAGTAAATAACTAAAGAAACATCGTAGTACCTAACATAGGATGGTCCAAAGGGTTGGTTATGGTTCTAATGACTTAGAGGTACTTTAGTAATTACCCTAGGTCACTTAATTAATTAAATAAGCAACTTAAACAATTAATTAAAAATCATGGTCAAACCCGAATTAGGCTAAGTCAAATGCTCTCCTATTTTTAGTCAATTTTGGAGGGGCGTTTTGGTGATTTAAGTGGAGGGTCTTTAGGGTAATTCTTGGGACGTGTATATATTGATATTAGGTCTGTTTTACACCACAATTACACGTCCCAAATAAGAATTAAACGAAATTCTCTTAATCTCTCAAGAATGCTCTCTTTTTCTAAACTCCATCGAAGAACAATAAAAGTTTAAGGAAGAAAACAAGGGTTTCGAAGTTTCCAATCAGATTTTCGTGGATTATTCATCTATAAGGTATGACTTTTGATCCTTGAAACTCGTTTCATCAAGGAGACCAACTTTTCAAGATGTTTTCTAAAGTTTTCAAAAGATGAATTGACCTTTTTCATGATCTAGCCATGGAATCTTGCATAAAAGGTTTTAAATCAATGTTTTAGAATTGAATTGATGTTGATGCAATGTTTTAAAGCTATAATTCTTATGAACCCATGCAAGCCATGCAAATTCCAATTTTGACTATTTCATGGGTTAAGTGATCATGTCTCTATACTTATGAATTAATGAGTAGCTTCTTATGGCCTTTCTAATGATGTAAGAATTGTATCCAATTGATGTCTAATTGGTCTTAGATTGTTAAATATATATTGAATTGACCTAGTTTCCTGTAGTATTATGATTTATACTTTGAATTAATATTCACGGCCATGGGTAAGGCCTTTATGGTATTGAATTGGATGATTTAGACATGGATTGAAGTGATAAGAATGGATTGATGGTACACTGCCCTAATTCTCTTTATTTTATGTTAATTAGACTTCGATTATTTTGTGAAGTATGATCATATCTGTCTATATGCGATTAAGTGAAAGTATGTGTTCTTCTATGGATATTAGGTGATCGTGTTGGATTATGACTATGTGTTTATGTATGTAGTCTTAAAGTTGATACATGTTTATTCCTACTTGACTATATGATTATATGATGGTTATAATGATGATGTTATAGTAACATATAGGATGACACAAAGATGATAAGGTCATTCCTAAGTGCTTCAAAGAATGATATGTTGTATGTGCTAATGTGAATTAATGATGTGTCTTGTTTTGGCAGATTATGTCTCTTACTTGATACATGTATATGATGAATATGAACATCTTGACTTAGTAGGCTTAGGCATCTCTGTCTTGTATGTGTATGGATGAATGTTTAATGAAAGTCTAGGATCGATAGACCTAAGATGGGGCCCTTCTAAGAATGACTAATATGTGTAATCTTTTATATAAAAAGAAGGTTAAGAATGAGCTATCCTTATAGACCATTGAATGGAAACCCTAGTGGACCCATCTTTGGTAGGTGCGTTATGACTAGGTAATGACTAAGAGATGGTACCTTTTCATATGTCCCTTATATTTAACTTACTCTATGAGAACAAAGGCTAGCACCGAGTTAATATGTTATGGTTTGTAGCTCTACTTAAGAAAGAGACTAGAGTACAATATAGCTCTACTTGAGAATGAGACTAGAGTACATAAAAGACCTTGATATTCCTTAACCATGTGCCTACATGGGATGTGTCCTAGTTCTACCCTTGGCAAGTACAACACCCTCCATCGGAGTAGGGTAGACTCCGGATTCCATGCCTAGCTAGTATGGTCTATGTCAGTTATTGCCTATTATCATCATGTGGGATACCTACTAGTGTTGGATAAGTTCTAGGAAGTTTAGGTAGCGGAATGGGACGCTATCTAGACATTGCACGACTAGACTTTGAATATGTTAGTACGTGAGTCCCTGGGTCTTTCCAAGACGATTATGTGAAGTCTATAATGAATGAAATGTCTTCTAATTGACTTAATGAATGATCACGACTTTAGATAACATATGAGAAATATAATGTGCTCTATCATGGGTAGCTTTGAGGGTTGCTTAATTAAGCCTGAAGAGGGTGTATGGGCGGTCTCTTCTTATCCTACTTAGGTGAATCTTAAAGTTACCTTAGTGGGGAGTTAATGGAAGGAAAAGGGAATGATCTTATCTTAGGATAACCTTTGGTGAGAAGAATGCAAGTTAAAAGAGGTTACTTTAAAGTTGAACTTAGTTCCCTGTAATGTTCTTCAATATTTGATAAAATTCTTATGTGATGTCTTGTTTGTTTCTAAGTTGTTAAATGT
This sequence comes from Solanum sitiens, assembly GCA_016801875.1. Lineage (NCBI taxonomy): Eukaryota > Viridiplantae > Streptophyta > Magnoliopsida > Solanales > Solanaceae > Solanum > Solanum sitiens. The sequence goes on along the minus strand of JABWTJ010000922.1, from coordinate 1,872 downwards.
TGTTCTTATACTTATGCTATGATGTTTTAATCGAAAAGAGCATGTTTTATACGAATGTCCGTTTCTCATGATTTTATGCATTACGCCATACTTAGTACAAGTGTTTGTACTAATTCCATACATTTTGTTTATCTCTAAAGGTGTAGGTGGCGTTTGAAAGTAGTCTCGAAGTTGAAGCTTGGATTAGTGTTCATTCAAGCAAAGAGTTTGGTATGTCCTCACTAGATCCGAAGACATCTTGATGTTTAGTTTTCCTTATTTAAAGTATTGTAATAGACTTAGCTATTTTCTATATTCATATGTCTAAGATGGTGACTTTGAGACTTAGCCTTTCATTATGTTTTTCTATAAAAGAGATATTTGGAGTATTATTATTTTGTATGAAAAGTTTGAATTCCGCACTACTTGTCATACATATATGCAATGAATGGTATGAAAGGGCTTATCTTAGACCTCCGAGAGTTTGACGACGTTGGTCATAATCCGAGATTGCCCCCTAACATCTAGGGTGTGCTCTTGGGTTGTGACAATTAAACACTAAACCATTGATTTAAACCTAAACCCAAAAACATAAAACAAAAACCAAAACCCTAAACCTAACCAAAATCTACACCTTAACCCTAACCATAAAACCATAAAGCCGAAACCCTAAGCCCAAAATACCAAAACCCAAACATGAAATACCAAACCATAGATTTTAAACCTCAAATACTAAACCCTGAATTTTTTGGACTTAGGGTTTAGGGTTTAGGGTTTAGGGTTTAAGGTCAGGGTTAGGTTAGGATTAGGGTTAGCGTGTTAGTTTTTTTGTCTTTATGACCCTAAGTACAAAGTACGAAAAACCCAGATATTAAACACTAAACCATAGATTTTAAACCTCAAATCCTAAACCACAAACCCTATGTAACGACCTGCTTAGTCGTTTTGAGCAGCAGATTTTATTTCTGGAAAACTGTCTGAGATGACGTATACAACGACGGACCGTCATGGGCACGACGGACCGTCGAGGGTGTCTCGTTCCAAACACTTGAAATTCTTATATTTGAGTGCTGAAATCGACTCTCTGAACTCTGTGACGGACCTGCAGGACGGACTGTCACAGACATGACGGACCGTTGTGAGGTTCCGTTTCAAAACACTTCAACTCTTGAGAATTGGGTACTGAGAGCAATTCTCTGAAGTCTGTGACGGACCTGCAGGACGGACCGTCACAAACATGACGGACCGTTGTGAGGTTCCGTTTCAAAGCACTTCAACTCTTGAGAATTGGGTACTGAGAGCAATTCTCTGTCCGTCGTGACGGAAGTGCAGGACGGACCGTCGTAGGCACGACGGACCGTCACAGGTTGCGTAATCCCAGTCTGGGTCAAATTTCTGGGTAAGTTTTAAAGGGGAGTTTTGGACTATTCTTGCTATAATTATAAATTTTAGTGGGTCAATGTTAAAAACTCAAATCCTTGGGGGTGTAAAGGAGATGACCTTGAGTTACTTAGTGGGTGGTTTCCTCATCTTTTATACCTAATTATATGCTAAATTAGGGAAAAGAGAGAGAGTTTGGAAGAAGAAAAAATAGAGAGAACAAGGAGAAGAGAGGAACGATCTATAGAGAGAGACAACCAAGAGGAAACAAGAAGCTTGAGAGATTGCTTGCTTGATCAAGAATCCTTGGTGAAGGTAGGTTATGGTTTGATACTATTCATAGTAAACTCTTAATAGTGAATGATATGTATTGGTAGTATTGTAAAAACTTCTATATACTTAATCTTATGCTTGCATGAATGTGATTATGTGATTGTGCTTAATGAAGCTTTGAATCCAAAATCTTGAAGAAACCCTAATTCACCTTGTTATTGATGATGCCTTGGTATAAAA